>CM041030.1:2400000-3000000 GCA_023078785.2 Hyles euphorbiae
GACCTTGCCCGTCTTACCACAACTGGTAGGGCGTTCCACAATCGCACAGCTTTGACGGTGAACGACCCGTCCATAAAATTAGTGGAGTGCACAGGCATTCTTAATTCCAGTCTCTCTGACGACCTTAGGGATCTTGAATGGGAGTCATCGAGAAATACAAAACGATCTTTGAGATAAGATGGGGTGACAGGATTAAACAATATATTGTAAAGAAGAGAAAGAATATGAGCATTCCGACGAAGCCGTATGGGCAACCACTTGAGCTTAGTACGAAACTCAGAAACATGATCATATTTGCGTAATCCAAATATGAATCTAATAATAAAGTTTTGAAGGCGCTCAAGTTTATTTAGTTGGTCCTCGGTGAGATCAGGATAGTTGACATCGGCATAATCAAGGATAGGGAGAAGGAGGGTTTGCGCTAATGAAATCTTCGTAGCAACAGGTAAAAGATTGTGTAATCTTCGCAAGGACCTAGCTGAGGCGAACAACTTACGACTTAGTTCTTGGAGTTGCGGTCCCCAGGTGAAGGACTTGTCCAGATATAGTCCAAGGTTCCTGACTTTATCACTATATGTGACGGTAGTACCATCACAGGAGATAGGTGGTAGTTTCTCTCTGCCTAGTTTTAAAGTCATTCTGGGGCTGCCGATAACTATCACCTGTGTTTTCAATGGATTGACTTTCAGTCCATGGGTCTTGCTCCATTCACAAATGTGCTGGATGTCACTATTAATTATAGCAATCGCATCGTTCATATTACCCAAAGATGCCTGAGTATAAATTTGTAAATCATCTGCGTAGAGGTGGTAGGAGGAGCGAAGTTGAATAGATATGGAATTTATAAAGACAGCAAAGAGTAGAGGAGATAGCACGCCGCCCTGTGGAACGCCAGCAGATAAGGAGCACCACGAGGAATAACAATACTCGACACAAATGCGTTGCCGGCGTCCATACAGGTAACTACGAAACCATTCAACTGCTGTTGGAGATATGTTAAGAGAACGTAACATACAAAGCAATATATCAAAGTCAATTGTATTAAAAGCGTTGCTGAAGTCCAGCAATGCTAAGACAGTCAGCTTGCCTTCCTCCATACCCGATCTGATGCCGTCCGTAATATGAGTCAGCGTGGTGGTGGTGCTGTGCCCAGGACGAAACCCCGATTGGAGAGGGTTCAAGAGATTATTTTTAGATAGGAAATCACTAATTTGAGTATGGACCAGGCGCTCAAGGATTTTGGAAAGGAAAGGAAGAATGGAAATGGGTCGGAATTCCGAGAGTAAAGAAGCATTGGACTTTTTAGGAATAGGAATAATATGGGCTTCTTTCCAGGTAGCCGGGAAAATCCCAGTCGTGATAGAATGGTTGAGGATGTGGGATATTATGGGAAGGATTTCGTCTAGGATAGGCATAACCATATTACGGCTGACACAGTCGCTACCTATTGCATTTGAAGAAATAAGAGTAATTGTTTTCTTAACATCACAAGCAGCAAATTGTTTGAAAGCAAAGGCCGAACAATTGGGAGTTTGAAGGGTAGAAAGATTTTTTATAGTATTTTCTTTGATCGTCTTGTCGAAAGCAGACGAAGAAGAGAAATGATGGTTTAGAGAGTTTAAATCTATGGATTTAGGAATAGAATCTTGTTGCAATTTACCCACTCCCAGTGACTTAAGAAATTTCCAGACTTTAGCTGGATCTCCGTTTTCAACTGAGTTGTGAATATGTCGGCGTTGAGCATTCCTACACACCTTACTGCAGTGATTCCGAATAGCCACATATTTTAACCAATTCGACTCATTGGGGCGACGATTGTACCTTGACTTAGCCGACGCTTTTTTGGAAAGTAGTACTTTAATTTCATCGGTAAGCCAAGGCGACGGAAGGTGTTTAATTTTAACAATGCGAACAGGTGCATGCTTATTATAAAGATCCAACAGGTTGCTAGTGAAAATGCGAACCTTATCATCCACACAGTTCGATTGAAAAAGCAAACTCCAGTCGATTTCATCAGCATCCTTGCGAAGATTATCCAAATTAATACCACGAAAATTCCGCTGCGATAGGATCTTGGGTAAGGCTTTAGGAGTACGAAGGCGATAGGAAAGGAATAGGAGGTCATGACATGAAAAGGTGTCCGCGGAACATTGCCCATATTTCGCAACGTGATTTAAAGAAGAAACAAAGATGAGATCAAGAAGAGAAGGAGTATTATTAGGAGAGTGATGAGTGGCCGAAAGGGGAAGAGTAGAAAGGTTACAGGATTGGATAGTATTCAAAAGACAGGAGGAACGATGATCGTTCTTGAGGAGACAGGTATTCATTCGATGAATCAGTTAGATCTACATAGCGCTATGTGACTGTGCCATAAACTTATCAGACGATTAATGTTCTTTGAATGAACCACTTAACTCCTAGCTTAGCACTTCTGCTCTTGGTATTTGGATTGAACAGGAATCCTTGTGAAATAAATAACCAACTGTTACATATATAGTCCTGACCCCACACTAAACTGAAATCTTGGATCGTGGGTATCAGGATTTACGAGAGACTTTTCGGTTTAACAAACACCGTAACCCGAAACAAGTACCTGTGGTTCTTACAAATATTTGTCTGCAGCCGGAGTCCAACCAGCAGCGCCAATGAGGCTGAAGGTACTGATCGATTTTCTTTTATTCCAATACGCAACTTAATTGCCTTGTTTCCATATTTGATATTAAATAAAGTAAAATTACACATATTGAAAAGTCAAATTCTATATTATAGTAGATTTTCACCACCTACGAACACCCACATTCAAACACGTGGGTGGTTCCCCTGTTGTTTGAGCCTTTGAGGATAGAACACGTGGGAAGAAAGATTTACCAGTGGGTGTTATAAATTCTCCTGCAATGTACTCAATAATTATAACCGACATTGAAATAAAACTATTTTTATGCATTTTGATAGTGGTAGAGAGGTGTTGTCAGTCATGAATCAGCATGAATGTTCAGGCTCGTCTGAGGTGGTACCACTGTCTCACTGAAGATCGATGTGAAGCAACAGCTTTGCTGTGACTTTTCTGTCTAGCAAATACCCAAACCACCAAAATACTTGTTTGACCCAAATTGTCTCGGCGTGAGGATACGACCCATGGCCTGTCGTTTAAAACCCAGCATGTAACTAACTGAGCCTAGGAGGCTGTCAAACCGTAATCTCTGCCAATCCGTAAGAAGATTCTATTGCACCCAGTTTCTTTTTTATTTTTGTTTTATATCATGGAATGGTGAGACGAGCAAGTCGTTCGCCTGATCAATGATTGGCATTCCACTGCGCTCGCCATCCTGGGACATAATATGTTAATTCTAAATATGTCCAGTAGTTCCTCTGGCTACAATGTCCTTCGAACCGAAACACAACAGTGTATAACACTGCTGTTTGGCGGGAGAAATAGACATTGCGGTGGTACTCAGGTGGCCTCTCACATTTGAGAGACCACCATAAAGAAGTTTTTTTTTTAGAGACTTTCCCGCTCTCTCACCCACCACTGCAACTCCTGTCATCCAAGATCAACAGTGGTACACAAAGATTTGGCACCGAGCTCCGGAGCTCAGCGAGTTTCTTAAGGACACTAGCTTGTCTTTAACCCGCATCGAAATATAGTAATAGTTCTATTCTCATCTGAAGTCAATCCGTCTTTGCAATATGTATGTAAGTTCTATTCTCCCCACGATCGCGTGGTGGTGTGTCGCAACAGTAATCCCGCTCAAAGCCTCGTTAATAACGTTACTTTGACGTGTGGCTATACCCGGCAACCCATTTGGCGCGGGGGCACTTTTTAATTCTTTTAACGCGGCCCGCCGTCGCGCCAGTTTTATTTTCAAAAGAGGTTTGCACACTAGGGCTTACGTTGAGTTTTATGATTCTATTAGCGTTTGCCCGCGACTTCGTCTGCCTGTATATTATGATAATATGGCGTTGGAAAGCTAGATTTTGAGATTTTGACAAATAATATTTATAACTTTTGAAAAAAAGACATAAAACGTATCCTATGTTACTTCTAATACATCCAAGAATACGATCGGTTAAGTAGTTTTCGGGTGAAAGCGTAACGAACAAACTAACACTCACATTTATAACATTAGTAGGGATGGATACATAAGGTTTATATCATCAAATAAATATTAAATAATATTCTTGTTAGGAAAACTCCTACAAACTGTCATACACGGCCCTAAAAGGCTTATATAAATGACATGTTATTACGCCTGAAATGTCAGGTTAATCTTGTGAACACTATTAATTTTGTCGTGCCTTTATAAAAAACTAAATAAATTGTAAGGAAACTTTCCATTAACCACCAACTCGCAATAGGCCAACGTGGTGAATTAAAGAATAGCCACCCTTTTTATTGTTCATTGTAGAGATGACCAGTACTCCGATGACTTTATGATCCGACTAAACGTTCGAGTGTCGAACGTCGTTCCCAAAAATATATGAATGTGTCTATAGTCTACAAAATGTTCGAATCCTCTATCGTAAGCATAGACTGATATCGTAAAGTAATTGATAAGTATCACAAAGAATAGTATTGATAGGTATGTGGAAATTTAAAACTCATAACTCCATTTGGACGTCAAACATTTGAACTTCGTGTCAGCGAATAGAGTAACCCCCAGTAGTACCTTGTGTGAGATGCCAGATAGGATGCCTTCGATATGATCCCATAGATTTAAATCGCGGCGGATGTCCGTACCAAGCATACTCCATTACGATTTAATAGAGAGACACCTAGAAAATTTTGATGACAGCAAATTGGGCTGAATACCAACTACTTATAACTTAACTAATAATTAAAAATCGAGGCATTATCTGTAATAATTATTTGTTATTCATTACTCAGCTTATTACATTTCATTTCTGGACAATGGCCTTTCAATCAATTTCCTTTGAGGATGTTCCTGGAATTGTTTTTAAATAAATATTAAGCATGTGCGGTGTGCACGCGCTCTTATTACGTAGTGTTGTACCTTGACGATAAACGTCGGATGAGAAGTCGATACATTTGGTACTGTAATATACAAAGTTAGTTCAATTTGTGAATATTTGTCGGTAATTTTCAAATTAATATATCATGTCACACGCGCTTTAGTCATATTCGTCTAACATAGATATCCTGCGTTTTTATATTCTTTCCTCCAACCAATTGGTATGTACATGTACATGTAGGTGACCACAATAAACATCACGCCATTTTTTGTGCTAATAAGTTAGTGTATGACGTGTCTATTTGTAAAACGTCATTGCTACCTGGCTTCCGTCGCAGTTTGGATATACCCGGTACAGCTAAGTACCAGTTGGCTCGATAATATAACTTTTATAAAATATTTGGTTGTCTTGCGAGAGTAATCTATGATATTTCTGATATTTTAGGCTTAGTTGCACAAACTAACTTTGCCAATACCTTTGACCTTGAAAATGTCAATCCCATACATTAGCAAGGTCAGATACGTCTCTAATGTATGAGAGGACATTTTCAAAGGCAGAGGTATTGGTAAAGTTAGTTTGTGCAACTGAGCCTTAGTAATTTGTGGATACAAACGAGAAATTATATGAAACGCGTATGCAAATGTCAATAATATGTCATCTTTAATTATCATTTAGCCTGCATATAATTTAATTACTTTTCAGCTATGTGGTGTGTTAATTTGTGGTGTTTTAATTTTATTATTACAATTCTGCTGAATTATTTCCAATTAGCAATTATTTACCAAAATCCGTGTTTTATTTATTTTTTACCTGAGCTATACAAATATAAAAACATAGACTCCAAAAATTGATTTTAATTAAATATTTTTCATCGACAATCGACACTGCAACAATTTCCCCACCCGTCCGTATAAGCCGTGTGTTCGCGCATCAAACCGGGTTCCGAGCCATCATATTTTCATTTTTATCATTTTATTCAATCCTTTGCCGAAACCATACGTACTTTCAGAAGGCACCGGCTCTTTTTAATTCGTTTTACAATGATAACTGTGCTCTGAAAAACTGCTTTTTTTTATTCGTCGAATATTACTTTCGACGTTGCTGTATGGCTTCGTGTAATGGGTGTTCGCGGTTATGTCGGGGTATTCGATGTTTTCTTTTTAATTAATGTTTTGGATGCTGATTTATTTTTTGTATAACAAAATGAGAATAAGGACAAAAAGAACATGATAATTATTAAACATAAATTAGATAGTTCTTATTTTTTCTTGACGATAGGCTCGCCTCCTATCACATCATGGGACGGAACACACAAGGGGAAACGTGGGTGTCCGGGTTGCGACCAAGGCAACCTCTGCCTATTCTTTCTAGGAAAAAGGCGTGAGTGTATGTATATATTATGTTGTTTATCTTACCTATACGTTGAATCATACACGCCCACATATTTAATTGATATGTCCGCTAATGCAATCCTCGCTACACCCTGACTAAGGATAATGTATAAAGACCTGAGAAGAGATCCAAGCAAGCCAGGGTCAACAGTGGCACGCATTTTAACGACACCGAGTAATGATGCTCGACGAATCTTCGGAAAAATCAATCATACAGTTGGATTAATACGAGGATTTGGAATTATTTAAATTATTGTTCCGACTTATAGCATAAAAATTACTTTATTGTGTTTTATTCGGCCACAAAAAGTCCATGAACATACGCTTGCAAGAAACGACTTTTAACATAACAAAATAGCTTCCCAAGTGTCAAACGCACATACCATAACAGGAGAACTAAGAGCAACGCGTGCAACGTAAATATCAGTTATGCAGTCATTAGCCGCCGCCATATTATTTATGGCCGCTTTTCGAACCGTCCACCATCCCGTGACGTATCTACCAAGCATTTTTCACGCACAACGGCTTAGATACTCCGGTTTTACAAATATGTGTTATCAAAGGAACGGGTTGTGTATTAATTATTTGTTTGGAAGTAACAAGGGTTTTAAAACCAATACTGGTGGAGAAATGATTGATGTGCGGGTAACTGACGTACTATGTGAAGTCTGCCAAAAGTATGGCCTAACCACTCTCAATCATACTCTCGATTGTAGAGTAGGCCCGTGCCCTGCAGTGGGACGTAAATGGGCTGATACAGTATACAGTATGGACCATACTGAAATCAAATCAATCTCTTGCTGTTTTTTAGGCCGTTACTTATAATCGAATGTGCATATATTTGTTTCAAGGCTGATATAGTACAATACAGTTAAATTAACAGACGTAATTTATATTTTGTTGTTATTATTGTTAACATCAGCGTAGTACGCAGGCTCTTTTGCAGTTTATTTAGTTTTTATTCCTTTTGTTTTGTCTAATAGACATGTGCATCGACATTATAATGAATTAGTGTCTCGGTATATTTTTAATTCATATGTTGTTAGTGTGTCTTTCTTAAATAAATAAATAAAATTACAAGATGATTAGCTAAGAACAATCATGTTTTCGAAAATACATAGATGTGTCTTGGAATTCGAACCCGCGACCACCATCTTGGCAGTGCCCACCCGGCCTACTAAGCATTTCAACTTAGTAATTAACTCGGAGGCACTTAACAAGAGCATTAACAAAGATAAATTTTGGAAATGAACCCCCCTCAATAAATAACGATGTGCGTCTGTCGATATTTGAATAAAAATACAATTATACTCGCCGGGGCATCGTGTTGTGACCACGATAGATTAATTCGGCTCTAACTGATAAGCCAGAGGGGCCAACTTAGCTAAATTGGATCGGGTATTTCAAATTGTTTTTAAAAAGGTGGTTTATATTAAAATTGTTTTGACTAACAATAAGTATTGTTATGATTATCACCTCATTGGTCTAGTGGTGGTCGTGGGTTCGATTCTTTCGGAGATTTTTTATATCAAAATGTCAGTTTGTTATGGCTGACACTAATATAGTCACTTTGCAAGACCTTTGAACTACCGTAAGAAAATTATGAGTAAATTGATTATATTACTACTTACCCCCCGAAGATAAAGGCGTGATGATATGACTAACGGTATGCTAATTCTGTTAAAACCGAGAAAAAAGCCGATGCCATTAAAAAAGGCATATTTCAACTTAATATCATAGAGTCACGTCATGTAATTATTTATTAGGTATGCATACTACTAATTAAATCGATTAGATACGTTTCAATTAATCGATTAATTACTCGATTAATTTACTTTTGTGGGACCATCAACGCACGCGTCAATGAAGGTCACCCCATTGCCCTTCCGACGGATAAAACGATAGCTCCCAGTTAAAATATACATTTCTATTATTTTAATGCGCGCGGCAGATGTCGTGAAATGATGACACAATAAAAATAAAGGCGACAATACCGCCCCTAACGTTAATTCTTTATCTAATTGCCCATTGCTTTAATGTAACTAAATTAAATGACTATTTCTGATCGCACAGCGTAACGGAAATACCGTATTACAAATGAAAATTAAATTACAAATTAAAAAAAGCTTGAGTTATGAACCGTATTCAAATATTAATAACAATTTATCGTTTCTATGGAGCTTTTTAAAAGTGAACTCTGTTATCTATGGTACGATGGTTAGTATTACTTTTTAGGTAGGCACGTTACAATATCTATGGTTCCAAATCCGTAACACGACCCGTCACTATTTACCTATTCATTTTTCAAAAAAGGAACTTAACGCCCAAATCGACGCATTAATACGGAACAAAGAGAAAATAAACGGCTTTGTATAATTCGGCAAAGCTTTTTTATTTTTAATAAATATAAATATATTCTTAGCGGCCAGTAATAAAGTTTAAAATGCCATAAAATGTAATTTTACAACTGGCATTACACAAACGGTCTCTAAACAGAGGCGAAAAGAAAAAAAGAGGCTCCCTACGTTTTTTAAACTTGTAATTCGTAGTTTCAAATTGCGAATGCGGCGTTCTTATTTCAAAACATCAGCAAGGTGTCATTGGACACTCCCTCTTCTGTACAGCGTAGAGTAAGTGAAAATATTACACATTTTATTATGAGTGATTTTTTTTTCTCTTTCAATGTTTTTAAAAACATTTGTCCTGTGATTTTGATAAAATGAAAACATGGTATGGTGTCATCTTGATAAGAATCATACGATAGTAAGTTATTTAAATGCTTGATTATTGTGAAGGATATTTTCTTAGTGTATAACTACATGGTTCCAGTCTACCAATTAACATACTCAAAGTTGTCATCACTAAGGCATCACCATTTACACTAGCATATTAATTTCACACGATACCGCCCGGGCGGTTCCAGCGCTATCCTGTGATTGAATGTAATTGATCGCAGAGAGCGAACTGCCAATTAACAGCCGTAATAATAAAGCTTACTACAATTACTTAAGGGCATGGTTTTAAATTCCGCGAACGTAACAAATATTTTCAATAGTAATTTGGATGTAAAGAGCGGGAACGTGGCTTGGTTAACTCAACTAATTAGTGTATTCACTAAACATATTAATAAATGTTTTGCGTAAGGCTCCTACACAATAAATGGGCCCTAATTGAACTAATAGGTATGAAAATGTGTTCTCAATCTATGGATGATATAGTTGTATTAAGAGTATCAGAACGTAAAATTCTAAATACGGATTATTTAAAATTCTAAATAGAACAAAATATAGAAACAAACTATAAATTGGATATTCAAAAATAGCAATAAAAAAGCAATTGAATTAAAGTATTTATTCATTAAAATTGTACTTTCTCCAAGCTGTACACGTAATCAGATCGTTTTGAAATAGGAATCGTGTGTTTTTGATTTGAACGCGCAAATCGCGTTCGAATTGTCGCCCGTTTTGACACCTCACTTTACAAACAATCTTTATATTGCATTTATAATGGTTCTTATTACATAGGCATAAAATCGAATCTTACTTGGACAGCGAACTTTATAAATCCATTATTATAATGCATTTCTAATGAATCTTATTGCAAAGAAATAAGGCATAATACTGGCCAGCTTAAATATGATTACCATTTTCAAATAGCAGTTGTCATAATACTTAAACCATTGATTTAAGGTTTAACATCGCTTAGCACGTTATTCAATTGACGTCTTCTTACGTTGAATAGAGAAATTATCTAAATCTTTTTTCTTTGTGGAGATTATATCAATGTATTAGACGTTTATCTTTTGTTCCATTTATAAGTAATATGAAAAGATACTGTATTATTTCTTTCTGTGAATTGTGTGATGCAATGAGCGGACTTTTAAGAAATAAGATGCGGGTTTGACTATCGTACAATGCTTAATTTAAATCTAGAATTTAAAGACGTTTTGTATAGAGTAGTGGGACTAAAAATATTTTTTGCCTGATGCGTTCATAGGATAGTTATAGCATGCCTTGCTGTAAAACTATCCGTACCTAAATACCTACTTTCAAATTAGGACCTAAAACTTCACCGAATTTTGTTTAGTATGCAAATAAATTCATTAATTACATGTATATGTGACTGTCTGTGCGTCCCTAAATTATGCTAATGTACAATAGCCACAACATGGGCCCATACATTTGTTTCTGTGGGAGATATGTATCTTTTATAAGTGGATTTCATACAATGAAAGCAAAAGGTGTTTTTAGGAATTGTTTATGGTAAAGGGCGATAGAGTTATCGATGTACGTGATGGTACATGGTTGACATTGCTCAAATTTCTAGGGAAATCGTCGTGTACTTCACGCCTAGAAGGTCACCCTTTACTGGTGATAGGTTTCTCATAGAGGCTGCCTAGGTATGTACTACGGCAATGTCTATTCTCCAAACAGCAGTGTAAACGCACTGTTGTTTCGGTTTGAAGGACATTGTAGACACAGTAACTACTGGATATATTGAGATTTAACATCTTTTGTCTCAAGATGGCGAGCGCAGTGGAATGCCAAGCACTGCTTTGTAATCCTTGGTCATATCGCTTACTATCAGGCGATTGCCATGCTTGTCTCGCCATTCCTAGAAATAAAATAAACCTATTGTGGCTACTTTTAATAGCAGGATTGACTACACTTGTTTTATTAACTCTACTCACTGCAGCTTAGTTAGTCTCTGATATTCTGCTACTAGTCATTAACTAAATGAATAAATAGTATTAAAATATTTGGCATTATATTTATAAAAATTGGGTAGGTTGAGATTTGGTCACGATACCACGAAAGTTTCCTAAGTAAATCAACAAATACAACCAACAGTCACATACATTTTATTGATCCCATATTAAGATCAATTAAGTCTTGTTTCGTGGGTGTCAGGAATTACAAGACTTTTAAGTCTTACAAATTAAAATCCGAGAGATATACTTGTGGGCCTCATAAACATTTTGATGCGAGGATCGAACCTGCGGTCTCTCGTTAAACAGTCGGCGTCTAACCAACTGCGCCACGGAGAATGTGAAAGTCTAAGTCTAAGTTACAATAAGTTTTATGTTTTTAGATAGATACGATCAGCCTGATGCTAAACAGTCTGTATGTCTTGTTTTAAGAAGACTCCGATATAGCGCTCTGGCAACACCGGAGCAAAAAGTTCATTCTAGAATTTCCACGCGCTTTGTTGGGACGAACTCTGGAAATACGCCTTGCAATAATTAATTGTGTAAGGTCATCAATGTTGATGTTACACTAGATTATACGTTCTTTGTGAAAAAATATGCACGAACCAGTCAAAAACGCGTAAGCGCCATGTAATTCACGGCGCTTTCGACCTTTTCGCGAGAAAACTAAACCCTGAAAGCGGTCTAGCGCTGCATGGTTTTACTGTTTGTTTAGACGAATAATTATTTGTTCCACGTTGCAGGGATTTAGTTTCAACTTTTACCAAAATCGAACTAGACATTTGTATGGGACAACTTTTCTATACGTGGTAATATATCTCAATGTGAACGGTGATATGATTGAATTTGTGCTCGGTATGCTTCACCACAAGATTTACAAGTTAATCCGACACTTTAGCGATGATATCCCGGACATCAGCCTGTTTGAGATTGAGATGGCCCTCAAACAACTTAAAAACAACAAGGCGCCGGGTGAGGATGGAATCACTTCAGAGCTTTTGAAAGCGGGCGGAACGCCGATACTGAAAGACCTTCAGAGGCTCTTCAATTCCGTTCTCCTCGAGGGCTCAACGCCGGAGGCATGGAGCAGGAGCGTGGTGGTACTGTTCTTCAAAAAAGGTGATAACACTTTGCTGAAGAACTACAGGCCCATCTCGCTCCTGAGCCATGTCTATAAGTTGTTTTCGAGGGTCATCACAAATCGTCTCGAAGGCAGGTTTGAAGACTTCCAACCTCCCGAACAAGCCGGTTTCCGAAAAGGCTAAAAACCGAGGAGTATAACTTGCCGCTTTGTTTAGCGTTTGTGGACTATGAGAAAGCCTTTGATTCGATCGAGACCTGGGCTGTGCTACAGTCTCTTCAGCGGTGCCACATAGACTATCGGTACATCGAAGTGTTGAGGTGTATATACAACAACGCCACCATGTCGGTCCGAGTACAGGATCAGAACACGAAAGCTATTCCACTACAGAGAGGCGTGAGACAGGGAGATGTCATATCTCCGAAACTGTTCACTGCCGCGCTGGAAAATGCCTTCAAGCTCTAACAGTGGAAAGGATTCGGCATCAACATCAACGGCGAGTATATTACTCACCTTCGATTTGCCGACGATATTGTAGTCTTGGCAGAATCGCTGGAAGACCTTAGCATTAAGCTCGAAGACCTTAATCGAGTCTCCCAACAGGTGGGTCTTAAAATGAACATGGATAAAACGAAGATCATGTCGAATATCCATGTTGTGCCCACCCCTATTAGAGTAGGGGGCTCGACTCTCGAAGTTGTAGACGAATATGTCTATTTAGGACAAGTGGTCCGGTTAGGCAGGTCCAACTTCGAGAGAGAGGTCAATCGGCGAATCCAACTCGGTTGGGCAGCGTTCGGGAAACTTCGCGACGTCTTCTCGTCCAAAATACCTCAGTGCCTAAAATCGAAAGTCTTCGATAGTTGTGTGTTACCAGTGATGACATACGGCACCGATACGTGGCCTCTCATTGTGGGCCTCATTAAAAGGCTCAGTCACTCAACGAGCCATGGAGCGGGCTATGCTCGGTGTTTCCCTACGAGATCGAATCAGAAATAAGGAGATCCGTAGGAGAACCAAGGTTACCGACATAGCCCATAGGATTGGCAAGTTGAAGTGGCAGTGGGCCGGGCATATAGCTCGTAGAACCGATGGCCGTAGGGGCCGAAAGGTTCTTGAGTGGAGGCCACGTACAGGCAAGCGAAAGGTCGGACGCCCGCCTACAAGGTGGACGGACGATCTGACTAAGGTTGCAGGAAGTCGATGGATGCAGGCCGCTTCCAACAGGTCATTGTGGAGATCCTTGGGGGAGGCCTATGTTCAGCAGTGGACTTCCTGTGGCTGATATGATGATGATGATGATGATGCCTCACCACAACATTCAAGGGTTTCAGTTGGCATCGTCACTACAGTACAGAACGAAGTCGTCTGTCTGTCCCTTCTTTGCTGGTTAAAGACAAGTTAGACATTCCCGGAGACTCATCGAGCTTCAATGTTCGATGTATTATATATCGTGCGTATTGTTGATCCTGGCTTACAGGAGTGACAGTGGTGGGCGTGAGGGTGGAACAGTCTTCTTCTGACTTCCGTATTCACATTCCGCCGTGCCTTCTGTCTTCCGTCTTTCCGTCTCTCTGTCCCTATGTATGCTTAAATCTTTAAAACTACGCAAAGGATTTTGATTCAGTTGTGGTAGTGATTCAATAGGAACGTTTATTGTATAATACATACCGGGTATATCAAGAGTGCTACCGAAAACGAAGTCGGGTGGTAGTTTTAGTGACTACAAACAAAATGTAACTAAAAATTTCGCTAAGAAACGCGACAATTTTTTTTATTATTTTTTTAAATATCGTCGTGTTTGGGTGGTAAATCCATAGTTTTTGCTAAAATAATAATTTAAAGCCTTGCATACTTAAAAATAAAATGGTGGACACTATAATTTAATAAAAAACTATGTATTTACCATCCTAATACGACGATAAAAAATAAATAAAAAAAATTGTCACAAAATTTAGTTACATTGTGTCAGAAGTCACTAAAACTACCACCCGGCTTCGTTTTCGGTAGCAGTCTTAATATACCCAGTATACTTTGTGTCCCATTTAGTGTGAAAAATAACATGTATCAGATGTGGAGTGAAAACAAAAAATATCTGCACCCAGACGAAGCTGGGACGCTAGGTTATGTAATTACAGGCATTTGCTTATTATTTCATATTTTAAATAATAGCCCTTAAGCCCATTATCAGCTTGGAGTAAGTAATTTGTGCCCGTAGCGATAGCTTTGCCCCTGATCACATTCTGGGACGGAACATACTAGGTGAAATGTGGGTGTTTTGGCACCTCTGCCTGCCCCTTCTGGGATACTAAAGCGTGAGTTCATGTACGTTTGTTAAATAAATTAAATGGTCAAAAGAGATCACTATATTTAACGGTCATTCTCAATATCCTATCTATCTTTGACAACAGGTTATAACAGCTACCATTACTATGTCGGTACAATTCTACGCTTCATTAAACATATTTATCTTACCTGGCTATAGATATATATAGATATGAATCTGTAACTCTCTGTCTTAAACTGAAACATAAATTAGATCGAAATATCTAATGAAATCCTTGTTAAAGATAGATAGAATATAGAAAACGGTTGTAAGTAAGCCCGTGTTATTCCGGGGCTTGTTATGTTGATATTATGCTAATGTCTGTTCGTGTGTCCGCGTGTCGGGACGACTCCTACATAGATCCAATTACCGGGTATCGCCTGTACTATCTCACTATTGTGACACGCAGCCATTTTTTATTTGGTTTTACATAATTTTGGGAGTCGTTTGAGTGGTGGCAATTGTTTTAATCAATTAGTATTAGTGTAGTTTTTTTTATTAGCTACTCGAGTTGGGAGGCTAGTAACATTAATATGGCACTTTTGGCCTCACCTGAAGTAGGAAGGAGAGCTTTAAATAGTTTTCATCTGATCCATAAAAAAAAGTATTATTGCCAACACAATAATTTACAAATTACCCAATTGAAAACGATAAGTAGTGTTATGTTATAATCAAGTTTAGCAACAGAACTTCACTGTTGAATATAGGCCTTGACATGCTTGGCAGCTGGGTTGTCTCCCGCAGGGCGTTGTTTATCTAGTAGATGTCGCCACTGTCATCATTAGCCTCTCTCTTCTTTATTCTTTTTTGTATCAAATTATGTCCAGCAAACGAGCAAACAGGTCACCTGATAGTAATGGTTCACTGGTGCCCGTGAATATCCATTAAAATAACCTACCAAATTGTGAGAAGAGGAAAAGGATATTGGGCTTCCCGCAATGTATGTCTCTTGACTTCACCATCTCTACGATAGTTATTCCAACATTCATTAACGGTCAGAGCTTAGTTCGTTATTTAGTAGGGTTTAGCGCAAGCATGTTAAGGTGGATTGGCTTCCCATGATGTGTTTCCTTGTTAATTTATCGTGTAAGTGTTAAAAATATTGCCTTTGGTAGTATATCCACTCAGATAGAATACCACCGTACTAATTATAAGATCTCAGAGGTTTGTAACAGTGAACCATGAAAGAGTCGCATGTTTGGGTGCTATTTGTGAATACTTAGTTTTCAGCAGGACTCTGCCGACTTATGTCGGACGGCATAACTGTCGACATTGTTTTCACTTGCTGGTACATTCTCTATATTGATTACATAGCAAATGCAGCTGTATTGTAGTTTCTTTGTTCCATTACTGTAAAAAAAAATGTAAAGAAATTGTTACTTCTGGTACAGGCGCTACGTGAGTCATTTCAAGATGTCACAAAAACAATTCTCTAAATACTCAGTACTCCTCACTTACATTTAAATGCCAAATGAAACACCAACAAAAATGCATTATTCTGGTAATATGCAAGCAAAAAGGCGATAAAATTGTACTTATCTCCCCGTCGGCATGTCGTGATGATCCATAAATAACATTATAAATTATGTTCATAATTCCGGTGTTGTTTTATCAACGCATTAATTAAAACGAACCGAAGCGCCCCCGAAATTTCACTATCGGCCATCGAGCGCGATCTAACCGCGAGATACGGTGTAATAACGGCTTTTTTGTCCGTCTGTTTGCGTTGTAAATGTTGACTCGTGTGTTTAATTAGTGGCACGAGGCATCGGGAGATACGGGGACAGAACGTACTTAATGCATTGGAAAAGTTACGTGTTTTGGTGCAAGAAAGGCAAAAGGTCAATCTCGCGTGATAATGAGTTTCGCAAATGAGATAGAAGAGAAAGAAAGAAAACTTTATTGTTGGTACAAAGAGAACAAATGTAAAAACAAAACGAAAAATAATAAGATTAAAAACATTCCAACACAAGAAAACAGAAAATATTAAGAGATTAAAACAAATAATAATTAAATAATAAATATGTACATCCAACTACAAAAATCAATAATTCTAGATACATGTAATAATGTCATACGCTTCCTAAATTCCTCTGCTTATTTCCAATAGAAGCCTATAGTGCCTATAGTACCCACCCACACTTTAACCTCTTTAAAACTTCCAGCTTTGCTGTGAACTCAAAATTGAAGGCTATTAAAATTACTATCTCATTGTGTGATACAAATACAATGTTTTCAGCAGACTTCCTTTGACTTAACATTTTAAGAATTCCTGTTGCGTTCATAATTGATCAATTTATTCCCAGATATTTTTCCATCCGTACTGTCACACTACAGGGTTAAGGCCTCCTCTACAACCAAAAGTACTATAGAACGGGGTTAGGCCATTTTTTTATCACATTCTATTACTCTACAAAATTCTCAAGTTAACAAGTCAATAAGCGAGCTAATAGAAATAATACACGCTATAAACAATTACTGTGGATGGTCGGGGGTGGTAATGGTCATCGGTGACCATCCGCGGCTTAACGGCCGATAGCCACTCCGACATATTAGGCACCAGCGAAAATTACAAGCCGATATTTAAGGCCAAGCTCTCCTCATAGAGCTCCCTTTTATAGTTTACTAGCTGTCGGGCCCGGCTTCGCCCGGGTGCAGATAGTTTTTGAGTCCAATCCACATCAAGAACATATTATTTCGCGTGTCTACTAACTATATTTCCCGCGTGCCGTCGACTATATTTCCCTTCCGTAGGAGAGGACATCCCGTGCCAACAATTTGAATTTGAAAGAGTAGAAAATATGTATATTTGGTTTCCTGACTCATCCCACGGGAACACTACATTTTTCGGGATAAAAAGTAGCCTATGTGTTAATCCAGGGTGTCAGCTATCACTATACCAAATTTCATCAAAATCTGTTGAGCCGTTTTTTCATGAAAGAGTAACAAACATCCATACATACATACAAACTTTCACCTTTATAATATTAGTAAGGATTTTTAATGATGTCGGGTGTTTTTTTTTTTGCTGTGATGGTGAAACTTGCATTCCATTCGCCTGATGGTAAGCGATACGACCGTAGTAAAACCAAACAAAACCATGAATTAGAAATGCTTGGCATTCCACTGCGTTCGCCATCCTGTGACATAATATTTATAGTCACAATATGTCGAGTAGGTACTCTGGCTACAATTTTCCTTCACACCGACACAAAACAGTGCATTGACACTGCTATTTGGTGGGAGCAATAGTAATTGCGGTGACACCTACCTACCCAGGCGGCATTTCACATATGAGAGACCTACCAGTGACGTTGCGAGAATTTAGGTAGTGTAGAATATCGACTCACTTAAGTGGGTTTTTAGCTGTCTATACAGCCTAGAACGTAGTTTAAAAGCTTAGCTGTGTTCTTTAGTTTAACAAAGATCGCTATCACAGACACAGATTTGTGACTATAGTTGATGGTAAGTTCAATGATGTATGGAAATATTATTGATTATTAATGATATATTTTAGTGTACACGATTATGACATTAAATTATACTGGTTGGACTAAATTCTTCTTAAAACCGAACGAAACATATTTGACTCAAAAATGATATATTTTTTTATTTTTATTAATGTTTTCCGCCATTTAAATTATACTGGTTGGACTAAATTCTTCTTAAAACCGAACGAAACATATTTGACTCAAAAATGATATAATTTTTTATTTTTATTAATGTTTTCAATACGAAAACATGTTAATATACTTCTATCACTCAACATTCATCATCATATCTAATGACTTCAATTCGACTACACTGTACCATCACAATAATCTTTAAGAAATTCTAAAACTGAACCGTCCCACTTATGAGCACCTATCAAACAATTCACCTATTATTATTGGTCAGTATAGCCCTTAACACCAATACAGAACTCACGGCCGGCAAACACAAAGCTAGCACGACATCCGCTCGTTAAACACCGCGCTAATAATGTATAAATTATCTACCTTATAGACGATACAGCGATCGCACACCCTACACCCCCGCCCCTCCGTACCACCCCCGTAGACATCTGAGCGATTGAGACATTAAGAGCAATCCTTTATATTATGTGAAAATATTTATAAGAAAAAAATCTCCGCCAAGTTCATGTGTTCCTGGTACTTAAATAATTTTATCATGTCGGTTTATGACTGTCGGTGAAAAATGTACCATATGTTTTCCTAGTGAACATAACATAAATTAAATTTTTATCCTAGAATTATATCGATTCCTTATTGTGGTATATTAAAAAAATAATAAATAAATAAATACACCCAACAGTGAAATACATAGACCTGACCCCACATTAAGATCAATTGAGTCGTGTGTCGTGGGTATCAGAAACTACGAGAGACTTTTCGATCTCACAAACACCCAGAAAAATATTTGTGGGCCACACAAACATTGACCTGAAACAAATACCTGTGATTCATATAAATATTTGTTTCAGTGCGGGGAACGAACTGGCTGAGATAAAGCAATTGGAGCCGATATAAATATTGTTAGCCAAAGATTCTACTCTGTCGCCAGTCGCGGGTGGTAGAACAATCTACGGAAAGAATTTAAAGATCAGCTTGACTTATAAGATGCTGCATAATTATTATTGTGTAATTAGAATAATAGCATGAATAAAGCCGTGATTATTTTATTGTGAAATAATCCAAACAGCAAATTGAATTGTACGTGGCACAAACACTGATTAAATGTTCCGCGTCATTAGAGCTCGTTTAATTGTCAGTGAGCGTATTGCATGGCTCATTAAAGATTTTATTGTGGCGGACGCGTTCTATTTAAATTAAATATACTAATATCCGTTCAATTAGGTTGCGTTGAAATAGGCGGTGAAATAATCGAGTAATAGTATAAATTGATGGGTCACATGACACAAAAATCCAAGCATACATTGGCGACATGTGCCTGAGCCTCAACAAAGCTGGAGTGAAGCCTTGATATCAGCAAAAAAATCTCTAGCAAACTTCTATCCTCAACGCAGATATAGCAGTTTATGAACTTAAAGGCTATAACGCTAAAGCGGGTCTAAGCACTAACCGAAATGAGGTAGAAAAATACATTTAAAAAAAATCATAGGATTGCAAAGATGATTCGTAATTCAAATTTTAAGAACAATCTGAATAATACAGGCTTGTTGTAGATAGTTAAAGCTACAGCACATGAACCAAAAAATGGATGAAAACCCGTCGTTAAGAAAGCTACGCTTTTGTTTTTTCTTCTGTATGATTGGTGGAGAATCTAAAGTTATTAGGGTATAAACGTTATACAAGGCAACATATTAAGGTCATTTAATGTCTAAAAAAAGCGTAATTTAATTGATTACACGTAAAAATCGATTACGCGACGGCATCTGTTGTTAATGACGAGTTTTTAAACAAACATCGCGCGACACCATCCCTTCTGTTCACGCCCATTACGCTACAATGATATCAACGTTTTCGGACTCATTAATAAATAAGGGTTTTTTTTTGCTGGAATGTAAGTGAATGAAGGGTTACGAAATGTATGAGATAAGTAATTTTAAAAATGCAATTAAGTTTTTTGGAAGAAATTGTCTATTTGTTTCACGCCGCACCGCTGCACTGTGACAAAGTAGGTGACCACTTCGATAAGTTTTGATACCAATGAAACAAGAAATTAACACATATCTGGGGGTGTTTGTTAGGTGATTTTATTTAAATCTATTACTTATATTTTATCAGCTCATTCAAGTTTGGTACATTAGTTTTATTGAAAGATTTCCGCTATTAAGATGCTGGCCCGAGGCAACCATACTACCCTAGTATCCAATACAATATATACATGGGAAAACCAGTCTAAAACCGTGTACTTTATAATATCTATCTTCTACTTGTGTTGACAGTCGATAAATATTCCCACCATCAAAAAACTACAAAGCAAACCCGCCGCAAACCGAATACAAAACGCAATAATCAATAACACATTAGGAAAGCTCGGAAGTACTTAACATTCATTAAACATCGTAAAAACAGGCAAATATTCAGGCCACAAGCAATCAGAGGCTCATCTGCGATAACGGGCGAAACGTGGCGGCCACGCGTCGCCGATTCAATTTGGATAATTATGTGGCAGCTTGATAGCTTGTGCACAGTTCGTAAATTAAGGCAACAAGTGAGTACATAGGTTTTTATGCGTAGGTTCAGATTGAAGTTATAGACTGAGAGACTGAATGCACCGTTCAGAGTTTAAGACGACTAGTGATTAGGTCCATAGATTTTATTTATTTATATATGCTTTATTGTACACTAAAATGAAATATACATACACATACAAATATAAATATGCATACAAAATACTTAAAAAAAACTAAAGACAATAGGCATAATAGACGTCGTCCTTCCCATCTTCCATCGTCTTCCAGACTGTTCTCTCTTATTCCGTCCTTCCGTAATTTAACATCTCAATCATTCATCCTCTAACTCTTTTCATCTTAAGTACTTTCATTAGTCATTTCGTTCACAAAAACCATGTCCCATATCAGTCATTCTTCTAACGTTTCATTTTAGTTTCATTCATTTTATTTATCTTTCTTCATAACATTCAAATCTTATATTTATACATACTTACGTTCCTTGTTTCCTTCACCATTTTTTAAATCTACTTTTGAAAGCCAGGAGTGGATCTATCTTCAAATATTCTGGGCATAGACATCGATGACTATAACAGGTAATATACGGATGGGGCAATAAGATTCCGGAGTGAAGGCTACGTACAGGCAAGCGAAAGGTGTGACGGCCGCCTACAAGGTGAACGGACGACCTCGCTAAGGGTGCAGGAAGTCGTTGGATGCAGGCCGCTTCTAAAAGGTCGATGTGGAGATCTTTGGGGGAAGCAGCACGGAGAACTTGTTCTTGTCAATTAAAGTATAGCTCGCTAAAGACTTTTCGCTCTCTTAAAAGCTCAGATCCGAAAGAAATATAATATTTTTGGGTCGCACAAACATTTATATCGGGGCGGGAATTGAACCCGCCGTCTCTCGTTTCGTAGAGGGCATATAACCGACTGCGCCACGGAGGTTGTCAGTGACAATTTGTCACTATGTCATTAATATTTCAATGGCAGATTTTATAAACTACTCTTAAACAGTCCAATTATGAAATGAAATGAAATTTGTTTACTGAAATTTAGATCAAATTGTAAACACTAAACATTACTACCAGAACCAATTTAAGCACAAAAAACATCAAAGTGTGGGCATTGACCCCCATTATCCCCTAAAGCTGCGCTCCTGCGTTGTAATTAGTAAAGGTATAAAGCAAAGTAATCTCTATCACCGGCAGATAAGAGTTAAATTGGTTTGTACCCACCGCGAACATTGTACCCCGGTCCACTATCAAAGGCATCGCTTAATTAAATTGATTCACTTTTAACATCGTTTGTATTGTTTTAATGGGGGGTATAATGGCTGAAGCATGAACAATCTGTGACATCGTATGACAATCATTTATATTTGAATCTATTGTCAGAATGTCAATTGTTTACTTACATCACAGTTCTGTTATTTTTATAATTGATTTTTATATGGTTTACTGGTGGTAGGTCTCTTCTATGTGGGAGAGTCATCTTATGTCTTAACTAGCGCATTTGAATGCAAAGCATTGCTTTGTAATTCAAGTTGTTGTTTGGTTTTGCTACTCTTCATGGCCGGTCTTATTGCTTACCATCAGGCGAACGGAATGTTCGTCTAGCCATTCATTACAATAAAAAATGGTTTGTTTGAGAAAATTTCTTACGTATGTAAAGTTAAGCAATCCATAGAACGTGACTTTTTCTTAATAGCCGCCCATGAATATCCATACCGCTTCGATCAAGGGTGTTTAGCCGACCCACGACATCGGGTGCGGTGCTATTCCACTGCGCTCGCTATCCTGAGACTTACGATGTTAAGTTTCAATATGTCTAGTGGTTATTCTGGGTACAATATCCTTCAATCCGAAACACAACATTGCTGTTTGAAGAGAGATATAGACATTGCGGTGGTACCTACCCAGATAGCCTCTCACATATTTGAGACCTACCACCAATTATGCTGAATCATGACTAACAGCATGGCTCTACCACTCCTTAACTTTTTATTTAAATAAAAAATATTGTCACTTTGAGAGGGCTGTTATTTCTATCTTCTTATTAGAGCAGATGCAGCATGTATGTGCTCCAAATTGGTATTTGATATGTTCACCATGGTGAAAAGCTAAAAAGCTAGAAAATAATTGTTGGTGGCAATATGGTATGGTAATGTCACTTTAGCCTCATTGATTTGACTGTCTATGGCACTGAAAATGTGGTGGTGGATTGACAGCGACCCCATCTACTTATAAGGGCAATAAAAAATAGATGCACGTCGGCGCTACACCGCCTCCGTAGCGCAGTGGTTACACGCCGGCTGTAATACGAGAGGTTGCGGGTTCGATCCCCGCACAGAAACAAATGTTTGTGTAAACTACAGGTATTTTTTTCTGTTCTGGGTGTTTGTGAGACCGAAAAGTGATACTCACGACACAAGACTCGATCTAAGTGTGGGCTCAGGACTATGTATGTGACAGTTGGGTGTATTTATTCAATATTTATTTATTTACTAGCTTAATATGTAAGTGTTGCTATAAAGCGTTTCTGAAGTTATTAGTAGTGAATGATGTCTACTCGAATCCGGATTTTTCCAGAATCTGCACCGCAACACACTTATGAGAGTCACAATTAGGTCTCCTGCTACCATATAGGATGCTTATCCAAGCGGAAAAGAACCGCACCATCTTTTAGATCTCAGAATATCTGACTTCAATACCTTCATGTAATTTTCATTCAATATTAAATACTAGAAAATGTCCACATTTTCCATCGCTCACTTTCCACCGGAAGTGCGCGGTTAGTCGCCGGAAGCCGGATGTTGTCGGTTAGCGCGGCGCCGCGTGACCACATTATCCACATTTTGGCGTGTTTCGTGATAAACATCTCGTTTTGCCGGCACGCGATTGTTAAGTCAAATCTTTAATTAAACGAAAATTGGTTGCGGTCTGATTACGTACTTAGGGGGTCGCGTGCCGATGGTGACAGTAAAGGTATTTGACTTTGTGGTTTAGTGGTTAATTGGGTGAGAAATGAAAATGACATGAAACTTTACGATTCCTAGTGCGGCACTTTTATTGTCTACTACTGATCACGATATTTGTAAATTATTTATTAAATTAGTTTAAAATCGAGACATTGAAAGTTTATTTTTAAAGAGGTTGATGTTAAGAAAGCGGTTTGTTGCAAAATGTTTTTAAAACAATTGCAAAACTCATAAGAATTGTTATTTTGGAACTCACTATAAAGTCATATAATTTGTTTCATAGGGACTGATAGGTAAAAAAAGTGATGGTTTTTGTCGTAGTGAATAAGGACACAAATAAACGTAAACATATTAATGCATATTCATTTTATTCTCCGCCATATTGCCAGCCTTACAACATTGCATATGCGATGACGAAGTCCATTCAACTACTATCAATAAATAACATTAATATTTTTAGAATTAAGCATTGTTTTATTTAGGTATTTATTTATGCTAGCAACATTACAGAATTACATCGAAGCGCGGCAACACAGTTTAAAACATAAATAATTTTATATTTTTACACGTGACAGATTCATTTTTTAAAAACAGTTAATAAATAATTGAAAAATCTGAACAAGGATTAAGAAAATTTCGTTGTTTTCTATTTCCAAACACTGGGATACTGGTGACATAATTTTAATAATTAAGAATAAAACTTTGTATAAAACAGTGTTTAATTCAAATTCGGAATTCTATTTTCTATTGCCCTTACCATTGGTTTATTTTATTTCATAACAATTTTGCACTTGTTCCAATAATGTGTGATTTGCATTTTTAAATTTGATTAATTATAAAAAAATGACACGAAATAATTGGACACCTATACTACTAACATGAGCATTATAAAAAGCATTCTCTGTATTTGTTGACCTATTATTTACAATATTAACTAAACAGCGTAATAAATAAATACAAGAGGATTTAAACACGTTCTTATTTACAACAATATACAAATATGGGATGACAGTGATTTTTGTACGTTACCTTCTTAATCGAATTTCTTTTACACTAACAAGAACTTTTTCTTCGTGGTATTTTGACGTCTTGGTTTTTGCATCATATTTAAAACAATAAAATATTTATAGAAGCACGTTAAGAATTCACATTTGACGACCTAAGCTGATATCTCAATTATTCATGTATTAAACGTGTGGAAACAAAATATCTTTCTCCCACTTGACATAGGCACACAGTTTTGGCATAACTACACAAACACGATGCCTGTCACACCTACCAAAACGTCAAAACTCACTTTTACTTACACAATAAAATATGCTTTAAAAATCCTAATACTTAAATCGACTACCTATACATTAAAGTTTACATTAAACGATTTGGCATGTAACACTGACGTGACTAGTTCGTGGCACGTTCAATACTGTCCGTCCGCCCCGGCGACAGTCCTGCGGGCGGGCTCCAGCGGACACTACACTAGGCTGGAGAGCGGCGCGCGTGACGTCACCGGCGACGCGGGCAGCGGCTGCAGCGGCTGCGGCGCCTGCGTCGGGAAGTAGACGCCCGGCTCGTTGGAGAACTGCGGATGCATCGGCAGCGGCGTGTGCGGCATCGACGTCGGCCGCGACTCGTGGTACAGGATCGGCACGCGCACCAACCGCTGCGCCGCGTGCGCCATGTTAGCAGCCTCCAACTCCGCTGCCAGTTGCCGCTTCCACTTATTGCGACGGTTCTGGAACCAGATCTTCACCTGCGTCTCGGTCAAGTGCAAGCTCGCGGCCAGCCCGGCGCGCTCCGAACTACTCAAATACCGCTTCATATCGAACGTCGACTCCAGTTGGAAAACTTGCGAACGCGAAAATACCGTTCGCGTTTTTTTCTTCCGCTTGCCTAAATTGGTGTTCGGGTCCCGTTTCTCGTCTTTGTCGAAGTCGTCGCTCTCGTCGATGTCCGGGTCGGAGTCCTGTGGGTCCTGCTGCTGCGGGTAGAGCGCGGGGTGAAGGCGTGGGGAGCGGGGCGAGGAGCGCGACGGCGAGGGGGGCGTGGGCGCGCGCGGGGGGCTGCGGGGCCGGGGGGAGCCGCCTGCTGAGCCCTCCTCGTTGGTCGTCGAGTCCTCTGTAACAATATTTCCTGTATTTGCAAACTGAATGCAATAATGTTATATGTTAGAATCACGCCCCTACTAGCAACACCCCTGCGAAGAGTGAATGTGCGTTTTCATTGTTAGTCCCAAGCTAAATATATACAATCAAAACATTATAAAACCCCTCGAATAAATCGTACTGCGACAGTGCGACCTCCAAACCCATACTGGGTGTTAATTACACAGTAAGTACAACTATTTTCTCATGGAACAGAAATCCGTCAAATTGCCCAATGGCAAGCGTCGTCGTTCAATTGAAATCAGATTAGTGAGAGTTGTAATTGGATACAACGATAGGTACGCGATATGTGTCGATTTGGTCCGACGGGAAGCCGTAGCAACGCAATCCGCTCTGATTTGTTGTGCTCTATTGACTTTACACGAAACATCGATAATAGCGACCGTACAAATTGCTTAAAATCGTTCGACATTTAATATTACAACAATCACTCCACTGACACCTATGAAAATTGATAAAATCGTCGTTCTATTCGGGTTGCTCAAAAAAATACACATTTATACATTACAAAACTACAGTTGGTATAGTCTGTTACTTAATTTTAGAGCTTTTAAAGATAATGTTGATTATATCATAAATTTGATGAATTGATGATACAGACAAGGAATTGATTTCTTACTGAGTAAATCGGCGATCATAATCAAATAGTGAGAAAAGTAAATCACTACAGTGCGTTATAGTTACAGTAGAAAATATTAGGGCTTGAATCTGAAATAGCTGTACCCGATAACTTCATGAATAATTACAAGAGAAAAGTGTACGAGTGAGCATTAATGCAATGATCCGTGTACACGCCAATCCTTTTAAGTTTCTCCTTGAGCTCAAATTGTTGGTAGCAGCAGGTATTCTAATCCTACGTAATACTAGTAATGTACATAATTAATGTAAGGACAGCAATAATTCTGCGAATCGTGTATTATGAGTATAGAAACAACATATTATGTAATAGTCGTTATAGATATATTGTAGGCAATGAATCTCTAAATCGTATTTTGAGTAATAAAAAACAATAATTATGAGGTGCGAACCGGTCGAGAACCAGTAGTACAGCCGTTTTGTTCGACAGCGCTACAAAACATCTTCAAATTTAAATTTCGAATGCGTTCGAATTTCGAATGCAAAATTGGAATATGGAACTTGGCGCGAAGTCGGATGTCATCAACGCTGTCATACGGATCGGCACATTTGAATATTCAATATTCGTGTTCATGGAAATTTAAGCTTTCACAATATTACATGAAAGCTCACATTTGTTTGCGTTCGTATTCTAACAAAGAAATTAACCAGTGCAAGTGGGTCTCTGTGTTGAAAGGATATGTGTAAGAGCGAGGGATCAGGGTGTGTCGGTGCTTTGTTGGAATTGATTTTCGAAGCCGCGCATTCATAATCCTTTGTTACTGGTGGCTCGGTGTTTACACAAACGCTTAGCACTATAAGCAGTTTATGAGTTAGAACAGCGACGGATGGATGTTTGATTTGCTAATGTTTGGGACGTCACACATGCCATTAATACGTATTACATTTTCTTCTATTCATATTGGAAGCCAGCCTATATCTATACTACCATCATCTGTCATGTCATACTAAAGTGTTGAAGCCCAGTATTTAACATAAATTGTCTATTTTTAATACCTGATAGATTACTATGAGCGATACGAATCCTCGCGGGTTTAAGAGTATCGCAAATATTTATCCAGTCTTCATTACTTTTAGTGATAAAGATAACAATTTGTCAACATCAAGATTCAATCATCATTGACTAAGCACTTACTAAAAGTGATTGTCAACCTATGTTACAAACACATTTCCACACGCTATGATGATTATAGAATCTAAAATATTTATATTCTCGTACGACGTACGGTTAGTTACAAATAGTAGTATTTCATGAATAGTTTCGTTAAATTAAACTTTCTAAAACCTTTAAGCAAGATAGTATTGCTCTTAGAGAACTTCAAAATTTCCACAATGATATTTAGACAGGAGATTGAACAACACAAAATACAAGACCCATTCATCCGACTCAATAATAAAAATTAAAAAAGCGCAAAAATGGCGCGGCCGTCGCTCAAGCGTCGTTCAAAAACCGCATTCGAAAATTAAAACAACCGCACGCAACGTTACGTGGCAACACCGCTTTTGGCGCGAACGAATTCAAATGTGGAACTCACGGGAGTGAGCGGGACGGGGGTAGGCTTCGCAACGCACGCGAAAGAGACAGCACGACGCTTGACGTTTCGCGAGTGTTGCTATACGTGAATAATTGTAGGAGGATGGTAGAAAAGCATTGTACGGTCGGTTTGGGCCGCGTGAAATGGCGTCGCCTTTGTCTCGGAGTGGATGGGTTTTGGGGAAATTAAAGCGAGACGAGCGGGGTTGAGTGTGGCGTTACTACTATTGCTTGTTTAGCGGAAATGTACGTTTATTGTACGGACAACAATCATTCCGGCTTTGTGTGCGAATGCGTCGCGAATTCCTTGTTTGCTATGCTGATTGCTTTAATGAGTTTGTATCTGATATATAATGACATGTTTATTACGGAATTGTTTTGAATAAATTATTATTTATACCAATTATAAAATGTTATTTGTTTAGTAATTTGAACGCGTGTTCAACACATAATGAAATTGAATTTTTGTTCTGTGTTAGTTTTACGTTTTGTTTTACCGTTTAGTAGTTAATTACCTATTTTGGTGTTCCACCATTTTTACCATTGCTTTACCATAACACTGTGAATGCTAAGTCTTATTATTAGGGACAAGACAAATAAAATAGTTGTTCTGGTATAACAGCATTCCAAATAGACACCGGATATTTACTTTAACTATTTTGCTTTTTTCCAATTAAACTCCTAAATTACTGTTATTTTACAAAAAACAAAATCTCCTGGTACTACCTTGTAATCACTTTCTATCTTAAGACAGATGTCAAATTATTCCTCTTTTTAATGTCTCAGTGCTGCAATCTATACTGCAATAAAACCCAACCCTTTCTTCTACACTAGCCATGTAAATACCACTGACCCATTAAATTAACATTTTCCACCTATAGAACGCTGTAAAATTATTCCACATATTTTCTAACTTTTTTTTTTAAAGTCCCAGTGCATCGATACTGCAACAAAATCAGTGCAAGTGATGTGTTGTACGCGCGACACGGATTAGCACGCGTGCGGCTTCACGGGTTGCGGTCATCGATTCCGCGCCCAACGGGATCCGGTTACGCTCAGCTGCCGGCTAAAGCATTGCATTAACCGACTTCAACAATGTAGGGTTATGGTTTACAAACGTATCTATAGTATAGCTGCCATTTTCCCTTCTACAAATTTTATTACGAAATAAGGAAAACCCCATCGGTTGTCCATTTAAATGCATATTTTGACAGCCTCCGTGGCGCAATTGGTTAGACGCCGACTGTAAAACGAGAGGCCGCGGGTTCGATCCCCGTACTGAGACAATTTTTTCTGTGATCCGCAAGTATTTACTTCTGGTCTTTGTGTTTGTAAGACCAATTTAGTAGCTCTGGCGCAGTCGGTTTAAAAACTTTGAAATAAGATGCCACGGGTTCGATCTCCGTACCGGGACAAATGTTTGTGTAATACCAGTGTTTTACAGCGTCTGATAGTCGCGGCAAGACTTGAATAACCTCGTATTCACAAACAATACTTTACTTAGTGCTAGAGAAATGCTACGCTAAGTAAGGTCAGTAACATCCAGCCATTTTAGTGCGTCGTGCTATTTTACCAATATTGCTATTATATCCATCACTCAAGTATTACTTATGAATTGGCGATTATATGGGCCATATTAGGGCATATATTAGGCTGCACTACGCGTCCTCATTATATTGTTTGTGAATAGTGAATACTGGGGTTAGTATAGCGTCAAGACTATGAATGACTTTTAGGTGTATTTATACCAACCTCTGGGCGGGGAAGTTCGTTCCTGTGGTCTCTGCCAGTACCAGGGGGCTGGTACTAGACCCCCATACCGGCCGGCTAACGCGCTCCACTGGGATATTAGACCCAACCTGGAACAAATGGCATGATTTATATAAACTGTTACAAAGTTATTTTTGTAAGTGATAAAAAAAACCAGTGGAAGATTCAAGGTTAACTTTTGACGTTTAAAAAAGTATGACCTATTGATGGGGAAATTCTAAGTGATGAGTGAAAAACTATGGAAAAGTCACGTTCAAGTTTTGGCTTTAAGAATAAATGTATTTATTGTAGATCTATGAATTGTGAAAATTTTTAATGAGAGTCAATAAGTATTTAGTATTCAGCATTAGTTATAAAAAATATAACTTTGTAATGGGGGTATTGTACGTATTTATTGTATTTTTTTTCGTATTGCAATCGCTTTTATTTGCGCTCTAGAATAAAATCATTTTAACGTGGTAATATAAAACTAGGAGGCACTTTCCCATCGTGACACCTACACCCGATCGAAACCACCGCGTCGGGTTTCACAGACAATACAGAAACTTGTATAAAATCACATCTACGGAACAAAGTCGTGATGAGACTAAGTAACAATAACCTTATTATAAAATACCTCTTAATTTTAATAATAACCTAAACTTCGAAACATATATTACAAAGATAAAATATATTTGGATTGTTTGTATTGAAAGGACTCTAAAACTACTGAAACGATTTGAAAATATTTTAACCTTTAGAATCCGACTTATCATTTATGAACGGCGATAGAATATGTTCAAAAAACTGTATCTACACCCGGAACAACCTATATCGGTCTTCATGTTTTCTATTTGCATATTATAAGCCGACACAGTCAAGCCAGTCTGGTCAAAAAGGAATATAAAGATTGTCTACGCTGTTTTGGGGTCTGGATGTTGTTTTCGAAATATTAGAGTTTTTTTTTCTTCACATTTTACTATATAGGACAATTTAATTGCATTAGATAACGAGTATATATGTATGCTTGTTGTTTATATTATAAAAAACATATCTCAAACAATGTGTTAAATAGATATTTTTAAAATTTTAAATTATAGTTCCAAATTTCGCCACGAGCAAATAGAATTTAGACAGACGTTACGTAAAACGCGACACATGACACTATGTCTCTTCCACTACACATTTAAATATACACACTACATGACTTAAGCTTCACGTTTTTTCACGCCTACAGATTAAGGCACAAATCCACTTTTACTTTGTCACTCATGATACGATTACAAAATATTGTGCGTTTAGTTTCACAGAAATATTATTTTAATACTTCACGTCATATTTTGAATCCCTGCCCTAAATGGACATCAAAGTGAATTATACGATCTCGGACATCAATTCAAAGTTCTAGATTCTAAAAGTGTAATATACTGTACTGTATCAACCCATATACGGCCCATTGCAAGGCACGGACTTCCTCTACAACCGAGAGTACTATTGAGAGCGACTAGCACGACTACCAATACATACATGACGCCGAAAAGTCAGAAGTGTGCCCTGATTTGAACCTGTTACCACCGTAAATATGTTAAAACACCATGGATGCATATAGCATACATTTAAATCAGATTATACGTCATTTATAATCATAAATCCTACCTGCTTCTTGATTCAAAAACACAAAAGCCTTATGTACACAGCGACAAAGAGCCAGCATTTTTCGTAACTCTAAAATGCCAATGATTGGACGTTACAGCACAATTCCATCGGAGCTCCGAGGAACATTAAGTGATATATTGCGCTGGTACAAGTTTACTCGCTCACCGTCGCCACGTATCGATACTCTTGTAGGGATGGGACGGTATGTCGATAATTTGCTTGAATTTAGATATTTTTTTAAAGATATTTTATTTTCACTTATGTCTACCTACATGAGTAAGCTTCTATATATTTGTTTTGTGACCGATAGGAAAGTAGTTAAGCTTACTTAATCTTGGATGAGGTGGAAAAGATCTGTGGCAGTACCACCGGTCTTCCAGTCTTGAACGGTTGATGAACGATAAATGATAGTCGCCACCAATGAACAGTTCAATTGGGATTTATATATATAGGTCTTTGAAATAAAAGGCCAAGCAAAAGACATGCAATCCTAACAAATATAATTCAGCTGGTTCTTTATTACTACGGCCTAAGCCGGCTATGTGAAGCCAATACTATTCCTCGTTAAATTGCTAGTTACATTAAATTTTTATCTCGTAAACAATGTAAGAATCAGTTATTAATACTAGGCTTGAAATATATTTTTTAAGAATTTTTGCAAAGGTCTCATAAATTGTATCCAATCCATTGTTTTAAAGACTATAAGCGTTGACATAATATAAAACTGCTTCAAAATTCAAATTTTTTTTTTTAATGTTTTTTCTAATTAAAAATAATGAATTTTTAGACTGTTCCCGGTATCAATATATTTCTAAACCACACCCACTCACATAGTTGTGTATAAAAGAAATAAATATGTAATGAAACGCAAATAAAAGAAAATATCACAGCAGCAAATAAAGCTAATGATGCTACGCGCTACGTGGCTACAATACGCCTACGCCGCGCTACTAATGCTACGCAGTACGAACGCCTACAAACAGCTACGCTCGGATAAGCTTATTATTATGACTGAATGATCGGTTATTTAGGATAATAAAAGTGACCATTACTCAATATTTTAAAATATAAATAATAATGTAAATAAAAACCCTATTAATATTAAATTTGATCCTTGTACGTAGTATCAACGAAGGACATTCGATACGAAAGAGATAAAAATAAAATAATATTAAACTGTAATTGAACTAAAAAGTTACAATATAAATATCATTAAACCATTTTAAAAGACCACAATTACTATAATGTAACTACACGGAACCGCATTTATCGTGCGGCACACCACTAAACACAATTTAAATATATCGATAGTGCTCAGCACTATTGTCGATATTAATTCCCACTTTGCGTGGCGTTTTACTCTTTCACTGACAGCGAGAACAACAACTATTGAAAGCTTTTTATCGACGATGCTTTGTGTAAAATGCGGTGACGGGTTTAATGGATATCTAGCAAATAAAATTGCCACTAGATATTTTATCTTGCAATTGTATTGAAATAATTAACAACGCGAGGATAATTTCTTTATTTTAGCTTAAAAATTAAGATGGTATATTTTTATTACACTTAAAAGAAAAGTATTGCATAGAATCTTAATAAAAACCATTCAACATATTCAGAATCATCCATCAATTCAATTAAATACTCTCGACAAATACGATATTCCGTTTAACAAAAAAGGAAGTTTGAAAAGAATCTAAGGTTTATCTGAGCAGTTCAATTTAAGCGGTGGCTCGTTACCGCTCCGCCGTGGAAGTGATCATTAGCTAACTGTACTCCGAAGCCCGCGGCGAGGGCGCAAACTCTAAAAAAAAGCAAACAATAATTAGCCCATCAAAAATAAGGGCGCGGGTAAATCAATAAGGGGTCTAAAAGGCCCCGCTACCGATCTGCATTGGCCGGGTAATCCGCCAGAACTTCTCCCGCACAAATTCCATTACACGTTTGAAATCGGAACGTTGCGACGCCGCCGCGTGATTGGTTGGCTCACCGCGCTCTGATTGGCCGGCACGGTAACCCCGCCTCCCCCCGGGAGGTTATAAAAATCGATGCCGCGCGTTCTGGAGGTCTTTTTGCCGCGGCGCCGTGGCGCGTCGCTCGACACTTTTCACTTGTTACTAATAATGCCGTTTGTGCTCGCTTTTATAGCTTAAAGTGTTTAGTTGTATCCGTTGTCCGTGCAAGCGACACGGGAGTCTTTTGTTAGTTCGGATAGGGTATTCTCGTTTTAAAAGCTCCTTTTCTATTTTACTCGGAGATGACACTCTGGCAAATGGCTTTTTAGTACGGACTACGGTGGCGGTCGTCGCTCTCACGTTAAATATCTTAATTTAACCGCTTGCCGTCGGATTAAATATTCTTACAGCGCTAACAGAGCGCTTATTCTTCTTTTTAATCTTGTATGCGTGTTACGCTACGATGATACAACGTGACAATACCAGCCTCGGTGTAAGGATCTTTTATCCGCTGACGAGACAGAAAAATGCTTTCATTTCTTTGTTATTTTAAATGGAGTTCACGTGATACCATGATGGTAAAGTGATTTTGACTTTTTTGTTCCTAAAGCAACACGTTTCGTTCATGACATACTGAGAATTTAAAGAGAAACATAAATTACATACCACAGCATATTTTTCAAACTTTATTTGTACTGAATAAGCCACGTACAAAATATCGAATTGAACATCTAATATTCACATTTAATAAACAAAACAAAACCGTATCAATCCTTCAAAGATTAACACACCAAAAATACCCCAAGATTTGCCAAATAAGGGGCAAATCTCAACATTGCAGCCGGCAACCCCAAAGTGCAAACTTGAGTACATTCCGTCGTAAAAATCAACAAGCCCCTTATATCAAATCGTCTAAACCGATAAGTAGGTAAGTACCCTCCCCTGCTCAAGTACATAGAGTTGAGATATACTCGACGGGGTACTTGATGCCACCTGACAGCGGGTAAAGAATTGGGGTAGTGTTGCCAATCGATTTATTATAAGATGTAGTCAATGAGTTCGGTATTTGTGTTATTGTTGAGTGAGTTACTTTAAAAGGCTAAAATACAGTTTAGGTCTTTTGTACTGTGGTGCAATTTTCAAATTAAGATTAGTTTCTCCGGTGTTCTATGAAAGGATTAGCTGACAAACACACTTGTATCATTAACTTAATATTGACTATCTCAGAAATATTATATTGCACATTGGCCGCATTGACTGTAATTAAAATCCCATCAAAAATATCCTGTAAAAAAATTCCAAGTCTCGCAGCTCAGGTTTTCTACCGCAAAAAGTTGTCAGATGCATGTAATACCAAGTCGATTAATTTATTTAGTCCTTAAAGGACCTTCTATATAAAGTTATTACGTTAGCTATTACCATATCAATCTTAAAAATTCTTTACGATTTAAATAAATAGATCGACTTGGCCATCGCATGAAAACATAATGTATCGTACAATTTATACATAATGCTGCTTTACACAATGCCTGCTTAAAGAATGTTACGGCCTATAGCTCGACTTGGACGGGGGCTCGGCCGCGCCCCCAGATTCGAAAATATTATTTTTCGGGCCAAAATATTAAACAGAATAAACATGGAAAATATTTGATACAGCAAATATATTGAGGAAGTAACATTTTATCACAGTTTTAAAACAGCGTGTTATATTTTTAATTGACTTCAAAAAAATTAGGAGGTTCTCAATTCGACTGTATGTTTTTTTTTAATGATTAGGCTAAAAAAAACATTAACGGTGTATTATTCTTTAATTGTGGCGATAAAACAAAAAACAGACTTAAATCGTAATCTCCCATACCTTGCACCAAATATGTTAAATTATTTACATTTTGCCGGCGCGAGGTAAGTAGCGGGCTTGCGACGACGCCCCGCCACGCTGAGATTTTGGGCGGCACCACTCGAAGGGTCCCGATCTTACTATTATTCCACTTGGAATGTTATTTTGTAACGGTTTAGTTTTGTTTGTAGCACAAACAGAAGGTCTATAACATTGATGAATGATAGTGTATTATAATGTGCAAACTATGTGTTTCAATCATTGTAAAATGCTAAAATATCGATTGATTTGTCTATGTACGTATTTAGAGAGATAGAGAGCACTTAGGTCATGTTATTTTTTAATATTTTACTTAGTTATGACAAAGTGACTACAATGCCTCACACAGCATATAACAAATAACCTAGCCGCTGAACACATTATTAAGATTTTTATGTATTTCCAAATAAAATAAATAAAACTTTGTGAGACCAAAAGTCTCTCGTAGTTTCTGACCCACGACACAAGACTCGATCTTAGTGTGAGGTCCTTCAAACTGGGACCCAGCAGTGCATTTACACTAATGTTTGGCGGGAGAAATAGATAGGATGGAAGTTCATTCTAGAGTTTGCACGTGTATGAAATAAATGACTTCTAGAAATGCACTGTACTGGAATTACATTGTTCTTGGAAGCATGGAACTTTGTTTCGATGTATAAAATATGCAAAGATAAAATACTCTTCTCCGTAATATTATTTCTGTGAAAAAATACAATACATATATCAAATGATAAATAATTTACCAGTAAAATGCAGTGGAAAAGTATTTTACCTTTAATTTAACATGTATTATTTAAACAAAGAAGGAAAACGTATTTTTCTGATGGTAATTTACTAGGAAAAATACTCTGAAAATTTGTTTTTATTTGATTTAAATTCTAATATTGAAAAGGTTCAGAAATACCTAAAGTACTACAAATCACGTGATCTGTCAACACAAATCTCAAACCCACTATCCCGACCTATCCCGTTGATCCCATATTATATGTTTTTCGAGTTATTTACGATGTCCCCTTGATCCGGCGCCGGAGGGTAGTTCCTACCCCTGTTATTTGTCTTATATAGGTATAATGGGGTAGGCCCCATTAAGTAATGTTTTTTAATTTTACTTAACCGTCGTAAACTTTATTGTAGAGGCAAATAATGCATTTGATTCGGCGCGGAAGTAATACAAGGTCTAAATTTTCCGTCTTTGTACACCAATTTTCTTTGCTGTGCTTTGTTGATAATGTATGAAATGTATTTTGGTAACTACACGTGTGATAGGTGTTCATATTGGACTGAAACATATTATTGTAACTTTTATAATCATGATTTCTGACATAGTTGGTGGAACATTAATCTAAACTAATATTATTAGCGATTTGCAAGAATTTCTATGGTAATAAAAGTCCCCCAACCCGCAATAAGCCAGTGTGGGACTATACGGCCTAACACCCCTTAATCGTTCTCTCAATTGTAGATAAGGCCCTTATCCTGTAGTGGGTCATCATCATTGCGTATGGCATTTATCCTGCGTGGATCAAACTTCTATATCTAGGTTTTTTAGCCAGCTTGCTGCATCAGGAGTGTATTTATGAAGTTCCGAGATTCCACCGGGGAAACAGCGAAGTGGGCATTCGTTTACGACATGGGACAGGGTCTGGTCGGGTGCTCCGCAGTCGCATTGTGGTGACTCCCTTAGACCCCATTTATGCAGGTGGTGGTTAGTTTTCCCGTGGTTGGACCGGAATCTGTTGAGCCTAGTCCATGTCTTGCGTTCCGCATCGAAACCTGGCAGCTTCTTGGTGGGGTCAGATACGAGATTCGTATTGGTGTTTTTAAAATGGCACCATTCTGAACGCCAGGCTTCGTTTAGGTCGAACTTATTTTTGATCCTCTCATCCGTCCAGATTGGGAATCTTGAACATAGACGAGAAGTAGGAAGTTCGTCCAATGTTTCCCTGATGGGCATGGGCTTCGGGCGGTTTGACTGGACACACTTCTCCCATTCGTTAGCCGCTGCTCTGTACCTACGCAACTCGGGTGGTGGAATATGCGATAGTACAGGAAGCCATGGGATAGGGGTTGATTTTATTACTCCCGATATTAGTCGCATGACTTCGTTCAGCAGTGTGTCGACCTTCTTTGTGTGAGCGCTGCGGTACCATACGGGTGCACAATACTCTGCAGTCGAGTACACTAGCGCTAGGGCGGATGTACGAAGAACTGCAGCTGAAGCTCCCCAGCTTGTGCCTGCCAGTCTACGAATGATGTTGATCCTCGTTTTCACCTTCTGTTTGACGTTTTCAATATGCGGCTTGAAAGTTAGTGAGCGATCAAGTGTTACGCCGAGGTATTTTGGGGTCAAATTGTGCTTCACTGTTTCGCCACAGAAGGTTACTTGAAGTTTTCTTTTAGCCAGGCAGTTGGTGAGATGGAAAGATGAGACCTCAGTCTTGGTCGGGTTGGGACGTAAACGCCATCGTGTGTAGTAGTCCCCCATAGTCTTCAAGTCCTCGGTCAGTGCCAGTTCTCCCTGTTCGAAGCTCCTTGACTGGTAAGCTAATGCTAGATCGTCTGCATAAGCGAATTTATTGGATCTCGTGGTTGGCATATCACGGATGTATATATTAAAAAGGAGTGGTGCTAGGACTGAACCCTGTAGTGGGTTATACATAGATGTAAAGATACACACGTTATTTCTAACAGCCAGTTCTGAATGTCCTAGGTCCTCCGCGCCCTCCTAAATCCTCTACTAACTGAGCCATCCAAAAATTATCTTCATTTTAAATTTCTTTTAGACGCATAAAGTAAACCATAAGAAGTACCAAAGCAGACGAATTAAACATAAATCCGCAATGTTCTGAAGATGAAAACAAGCTAATCAGCAAAAAATACTTGAGTTTGTCGGTCTGGCATGACAGATCGCTTACACCAGGCGAGTGTCCCTTCGTCACTAAGTAATTAAGACACAAAGCGAAGACGTTCCAACACAGCTGTACAACGAGCGCTTTGACGCGGAATTAAAAATGTTGCCATGTCAAATTAAAAAGTTGTTAGCTTAGAGGAGGGACGAAATTTATGTTTTGTGCCGTTTATTCGTCACAAATTTGGGTAAGGAGAATATGCGTCTCTATTTTTTAAGGTGTATATTTTGGTTTATAATGAAATAGACAGAAAATAAATCGTGAACGATTGTGAAGAACCGTAGAAATTGCAAATTTTACTATGTTAATATCTCGGGTTTGAATCCCGAGTCGGGAGAAGTGATATTGGATTTTTCTATTCATTATCAGCCCGGCGTTGGGAATTTGTGCTCGATATGGCGATAGGCTCGTCCTCTGTCACAGCGTGGTACGGAAAATTAAAGGCGAAACGTAGGTTTCTAGGTTGGACCTCTGCCTACCCTTTCTGAGAAAAAGGTGTGATTTATCTACGTATGTATCTTGTTGACTAGCTTAAGTGTAGTGATGTTTGTTACAAAGATAGGATCTACTGCGTTTGCTCAATGCATCTTGAGTTAATTTGTGTCCCAAAAAGCAGGTTATATTGGCGATCCCAGTTTATTGCTGATAGCTTGTAAGAGATCAAGGACCAGCATTCAATTACCCTCCAATTATAATTGAGAAAGTTTAAGTTATAATCCGCAACACTAGCCTATTATAGGTCGGCTGATTTTAAACATATTGTAAAATTTCTTGCAAATTCTCTATAGTTTTTAGTTTTCCTAACGATATTCTCCTCTGTGAAAGGTTGACTAATCGAATAAACACCGTATTCTGAAAAATGTGTACCTTTAATAATAATTATTATTAATAAAGCAGCGAATGAATGCAGATCACTACAAAATATAATCAATAAAAAATCCACCATCGAAAATGATATCACAAACAATTTAGCATACAAATAAATCAACTTCGTTAGTCATATAAATTTTAAGAACGAAGATTTTCTTCAAACAAAACACTCCCCACAAATTCAAGACATCAGAGATATTCCTCGGAACGTCTCCGTCATGTCGGACAAGACAGACGACCACTCGTAATTTGTAACAATATTACCCTCTACCCCAATCCCGGCGTTTATGCCATGTCTAGAGATAAAAGGGTCGTCCCAACCTGATTAGATGGGTAATGATGTTCCCGCATTAAACGGATAGAAGCCGTGTAAGAGTTGTTAGTTCGTTTATTTGTAACTCTGGATTGAGTTTGTACCGGAATTTTGGGGTAATGTTTATGTGATATTTTTGTATAGGTACATAATATATTGAACTGGTGTTGTGGATGCTTTAAGGTTATTGAGTTGAGATATGTTATTTGAAATACTGTGCTGTGCTCGATATTTCAGTTATTATTAAGTATATAATACAAAAGTACAACCACCCACGTTTTGTCTAGTATGTTCCGTCCTACGTTGTGATAAAGGGCGAGCCAATCGCCATATAAATTCTTCACTCCACGCTGATATTGAATAAAATAATCTAACATGACTTTGTTAGACCTGGGGCTCCACCCAAGACTTCAGCGTATAAAATTATATCCAGATAGAGAGTTATATCGCCGGTTACCAACATTATAGCGAATAATAAGTCAGATATTCACATGCGTATTCGGGAACGCTACCTATGTTTCTATGACGGGTAAACATCCTTATAGAAGATGATCTTTACGTTGAACACACAGACTCTATGACAAAATTACAGTACTCCCCAACTAAAATAATGGATTGGACGTTTCATAATTTCCAAGTCGAAACAATTTTGTTCAGAGGGTATCTATTGGTTTGACAGTAAGTCATCAATTTATAGAAAAATATCCTTGTATTTCATTTATATTGCATCAAACAAAAGTTTTTGATTAAACAATAGTCTCAATTAACATCGAACAGATACTCCAAAAGATTAACAAATACTTTGTTTCAAAAACGCACCTATAACCTTACAACCAATACTAATTATCACTGCAAAGAACGTCTACACCTATTCAAATATAAAAAAAAAACCTTAACAATAAAATTGTAAAACACCAACTCATTAATCCCTCATTGAGAGGCACTTAATAATGGTGCTTCGTTCAAACCCACTAAGCTATTCAGTGTGCACTAACCGATCACTTGTGCGCCGACCAACGCGGTGGGATAATGTCGAGGATCGATTAGCACCGACCACGCTCGTCAATGCCCATTAGCTCAACTTAATCTGCAAACGATCTTTGCACGTTTGTCGTACGACAGTCGCACGACTCGACCGTCTGCTCGCCCGAAAGGTCACTAACCTAACGCTAATTAAACTTTGCCGATAAAACTTTACCAATTTGTATTAAAATGTCATTAGTGAGCAATTTGATAATTGGAATGTGTGTGTTTTTGGATATAATATAAATTGGATAAGTTTTTGTACACGTTTTCAAATGCTTGTTAATTAATTGTATTTTTTTAGTCCATATGAAAATGATTATGAGTTGTTCTTTTCTAACGCATACACAACCAAATCATCCTGATTTCGCATGCATTAAAGTATAAACATACATATAATTGTTAATGCGTTATTTAAAGCTTCAGAAGATAGAACAGAAATGTAAACCAATAAATACATTTCATATCAAATACATTTCATTTGAAAAAGATTTTTCAAATTCGTGGCGCTTTCTTTAACCTAATGAAATAAACACAAACACTTTTTTGCATCACAGATGTCTTGTTAATAAAGCAAATAAATAAATGGCGATTAGTATGTTACTTTTAATAAAGTCTTCACGATGACACTTATAATAATTCCATGCTTTCTTCCATCAAGCCAGTGGCTACAGTAAGTCCTTGGCTATTACTAAAGGCAGCACATAACAGTTTGCGGCTTGGCTAACATCGGAGTGCAAGCGCGGCAGTCTAAGATCGGGTTAACCCTAGCCTACGTAAATACGTGAAACTTCCAGCGAATGTTGCAACAATCTTAACCCGTCTACTATACAATTACATTTTTATAGAGAAAATTGTTTATACGCATCCTACTTGATTGAGTTAGTGGCAACTTTTTTATTTAAAAATTTAAAAAACGTTCCAAATGGCGAAGATCATTTTATTTAAAGTTAAATAATATTTTGTTGTGATTTTTCGGATGTCATGATATTGGCACAAGTATAATGTACATATATTTAATTATACCATAAAACCAGTAAAAAAACATTGATCGGTTTTGCGTATAGGGTTTTTCTAAATTATTTAATGTTCGTGAAGTGACTAACTCATACCAACGTCAGACCAGTCTTACATTATATTCATTTATGATATAAAAATACTTTGCTTATGAAAGCCACTCAATTTATCAATAATTAATAAGTATTCGATTGAAACAAATAATTCTAAAGCAAATATTATTTCTCTAATAAAGAATACTGTTCTGAGACTTGAACATTTGGCGTAGAACTTTTTGTACGCTAACAATATTCTAGATTTAATTATACGATAGTCTATGGACCGACTTATTGAGACCAGAATTATTCAAAATTAATTTATATTCAGTAACTCACCTCGACAACATAGCATCATTTGCATTCCCGAAGTGATTAGCAGCTAACGCCGCCTCCAAAACATTGGATTCTCTCCGCGGCTCCGCTCGATTCAATATAGAACTGATGGAAAAACTAGTGTATGGCGCACTACCAGTGGCCTTCTCTTCTTTGTCCTTCTTGAGCTCGTAGAAGGGGCTCTTCTGTTCCTTTCTAGAAGGAGAGGAGGTGATGTCAGGGCTGCTGGCTCCGGACACCACGTTGACTTCGATGTCGCGGTCGTCTTGCGATGATGCCGGCGAATCCATGGTGATCACTGAGGCATTGTTGGTCTGTCTGTGGAGAAATTTGAAGATTTAAAACTATGAAGATTTGAAAATGGAACTAATTGAATTGGATTTGGAAGTTTATTGTATTTTGCTTCTTGCCATGTTTTTCTTTTCTTCCAAATATTATAGATTTTATGAACAGGAGTAATCGCATTCAACCAGGTGGGCCGTTTGATCATTAACTAAGCCTTTGCCACAAAGGCAGGTGATCGAAATACCATAAAAAAATGTTCCACTAATTGAAGTCGGATATAAGACTGCTTTTATGTAATCTGTAATAAAGCGATACTATCTTATAGACTGTATAATAAATAAAGCATCTCAAACTTAGGCAGTCCCTAAAGACTCTGTTCTTAGGAGCTGTCATATATAATTCAAGTTATTTAAGTGCGTTATTGTTGACTTATTCGGAGCGTCCCGCAGGCATTGTCTGATGCCGAGGGTGCCCACCCCCGTAAACAATGAATTATAAATCAGAAATGTTAGAAAATCTTAAGGATTTCTAAGTAATCTCATTCGATATGATTTTAAAAGAAAATTGGATGTGGATGTTCAGCACATTATTGTTTAGCTTTATGATGTCATCGGATTTAGAATTTGCAGATTTTGTAACTAGGTATTCAGATATGTATGATTTTGGTTACACTTATAAATTGCGTACGGCGTAAGCGCGACGGTACAGTACCTAATACTGCTGTCAGCATTTGAAAGAATATTAATGAAATAATACTGGTCCTCATTTTACAGTTATTTTCCATTATAATTTAATAAACGCGGAAGGCAAACGAACTTACGCATCTTACCTACAAAATTGTCTTTTCATGGGCTCAAAATCTAGAATGAATTGATAATACCCAAGATGTCATCTGTAAGGAATAAGGAGCCACGGGTTTTATTGCCGATTGATAAACGTTTCTAGTCACCAAATATTAATAAAATAACACAACAGAGCATACAACATACTATAGACTACAAGCTCCATCTATAAGCACGTACTGTAATATGCGTTCACTGGCAAATTCAGATCCACATTGAAGCCTCTACCGCCCGTATTATAAGCTATATTCCGACTGTCTATAATGATGAATTATGAATATATATATAAATATAGGTGTATTTGTTTGCTTCCAACAGGTCTCTATGAGTGCCTATGTTACGTTGTGGACTTCTTATGTAGCCACAAGAGAGAGATAAAAATTGTAATAGTATTCGAAATATTATGATGCGGTCAATACTAATTATGATTGGCGTAACGACACTAAACCTTTATCTATTTGAGACAAAAGGATTTATATCTTATTTCAGATTAATTTACAGGTTAAACAAAATTAGTAGCCAATAATCAAGTTACTACAACAGTGAAGGAAACATCGTGAGGAAACCTGCATACCATAGCGATTTGTAAGAATTTCTATGGTATGTAAAGCCTGCCAACCCGCATTACGCCAGCCTGGTGGACTTTATTGTCTAATCACTCTCAATCGTACTCTCAATTGTAGACGAGGCCGTAAAATGAATTACTAATACAGTATTGAGTACTGACGAGTTTTGGCACCTGGGTATTTTTAGACACTCCAGATTCAACGGAATCAGCGAAGGCACAGAAACGCTTGTGTCGATAAGATAGTAAAAAAAGGCTTAGCCTAATGTATTTTATAATGGAACTTCCTACTCCATTAATAATTCAAATACTTTTAGTAACAACTGTCAGTAACAAAAAAAATAGGACTTTTCGCTTTTACTAGGAGCTTGTCAACCACACAATAAGTTGTTACTATGTTAGTTGTATACACTGATATAGTTATAAGGAACATCTTAAACAAAAACATCATGACTTTTTTTATCCACAAATGGTCAAAATCTGAAAATCACCTTCACAAATATCACGTCACAAAGACGTTTACACAAATGTGAAATTTAAATAAATATGAATGATTACGTGAATTAATCGCGTAATAATTTTCAATGTATTAAAGTATCTGCGGTGTGTTGTCAGATCGTTGAATGGTTTATGATAAACGGGTGGCGGCGATCAAACGAGCAATTCGCAATGAAAACGAGTATTTGAACCGTTCTCGCACTATTTTATACAAATACATGGTTATTTTGTAAAGTGTGCGCCATTCATCCGCTGTTTTATTAAATGATCCGCTGAATGTTCCGGCGCGATTGTGTTTAATGGTTGGAATTAACAGTGTAATTGTCATAGAATTCAAGCTTGTTGATTGAAAGCTAATAAGGTGTCCCATAATTGGATGTAAGATTTTACTGGTAGGTCTCTCATCTGGAAAGACATGTGAGAGATATGTAGCCGTCTGGGTAGGTGCCACTGCAATGTCTATTTCTCCCACTAAACAGCAGTTTAAACGGTTCTATTTCGGATTGAAGGACATTGAAGACAGAGTAACTACTGGACATATTGAGACTTTACATCTTATGCCTTAGGATGGCGATCGCAGTTTTACAAATCTAGTACGGTGACCCGCACATTATATCTTAGTCAGCATATTAAGGTTATTGCCTTGCGTTGGCTGATCGAGTTTTAACATTAGTAAGTAGGCAGCAATCACCGCGTGTGCTTCCTCGCTCCATTACCTTATACTACGTTCACATACCTCATAAAATATATAATATAATATCATAAAATATTATCATACATAACTTACAAACTTTCTACTAATCCTTTAGTCAATTGAGAGTTACTCAAAACGGATGTTTTTCTTATTATTTCATTTATTTCAATTAACTAATACTATTTCACTTCCACTCTTCTGTATCTGTATTAGTCCATATACGTTCCACTGCAGGACACGGGGCTCCTCTACAATCGAGAGTACGATTAAGAGGGGCTAGGCTTATAGTCCACCACACCATGTTGTTTGGCGGATTGTAAAATACTATTTGGCTTAGCATTGGCTTAGCATTCAAAGAAATTGAATTTCCAGAAAAAAAAATTGCATATACGAAATCCCGTCAAATACAATGTAAATAATACAACTAACAAACGATGCATTCCAAATAACCTATAGATACGAATCGTAACGTGTTACAATGAAGTTAAAATTAACCATTAAGTCAGCTAACTGCCGTCCGAACCGCATTGCCGCACCCCGCAGTAAAGATTTAACTTTATACCTTCGCGTTTTAAACGTATAATATACTTAACTTTATTTGCGATTTCGTACATTTAAGTAATAAATTGGCAAGAATCATGAAATCTGTGACATTGTAGCTAAAACGGCGTGTGACATGTCTAGGGTTTGGTGATGTTATCATATTTATTGCTTTATCATAGTAAAAAACAGTTACCTATACTAAACAAAGGCTAAATAAATAATCATTTGTTTTAAAAAAAAAGGACATTAAATTATTTAAGAACAAAGAAACAAATTCCATTTTGTTTTAATACAGAAATCTTAGAGTCCGTGAAATGCCAGGCATTGCTTTGTCGTTCATGGTGCTGTTCGGTTTTGCTACTGTTCATGAGCGGTCATATTATCGCTTATACCATTTTTCGCAATAAAAAATGTTTTAAATTAGGTGTAACTAATCCCAAGAACTAGTCCTATATGAATAAGGATTCATATTGTTTATTATAAAGTTATTCCTAAGAATTGCTAATAATGGTAGATGCACGGTCAGTCTAGATCTTGACACTTGCAACTGGCCATCATTACTAACGAGCGTCAATAATAAGAAGAGTTCAGACAAACCACTACCTTTTAATAATATCTTTACTAAATTCCAAGATCTTCAATGGACATAATAAAAATAAACGTTTCAGGTTAAACTTAGGGTTGAGCCACTAATTTGTTTGTTAAGAAGCCGAGTGGGAGAGAAACATGCTATGTTTAAGAAACAAATTCTTTATATCGACTGTATTAGAAGTACTAATGCAAATATATGCCCACGCAGGTGTTTTTTAATGCCCCAAGTTATAAGTACAGCAGAGGTTATTTGCCACAATTTATTTTTTAATGGTAACACGATACAAGATAAGGATCAACAAACACACAGCCGCCTGTTTGCGACCGCCGTACCGTGATTAAACGGCAATCGATACTTTTTATATCGATTGTAATCTATGCGCGCATCACTTGATTTTAAAAATCGAATGTTTTTTATCTGTGTCAATATTTTCGTGGGAGTTCCATAAGTTTTTTAATGGTTTTAATTGTACCTTTTATGTTTATTGTGTTTTTGATTATTATTCCGGATCTATAGACATATGTTTTAGTAATTCATTTCCTTTTAAAAGTTTAATACAGTAGCATAAGCTTACAAAAAAATCAGTTTGCTTTTTTTTACTTTGGGTTATTTTCTAAGGTATAACAAAAGCTACATATCAGAAAAAAACAATTGATCTACCACTTTCTATGTCTTAATATAATCTATATGTCACGTTTTATGAAATACAACAAACGTGTAATGTTGGGACAGAAAATTCGGAACATCTACTGAGGCGGATAATTTGATAAATGGTCTCCATCTTCATCCTACCATGAAAAGAAGTCAAAATCTCCTCTAAGTATAGAAGTGGTAGGTAATACTAACAGCGGCGGGTGTAAAGTGACCAGCGACCACTGACCACACAAGATCGCCGGCAGATGGTCAGCGATGCTATCGCCGCCTGTAAACTTTGCCGGCCAACCCTTTGCATGTTAATCGTGCTCGGCCGCATGTCACACCGACACGAGCCTTCATTATTTTATTTACAATTAATAAATAATAATAAATAACACCCAACAGTCACATACATAGTCCTGACCCCACACTAAGATCGAGTCTTGTGTTGTGGGTATCAGGAACTACGAGAGACTTTTCGGTCTCACAAACACCCAGACCCGAAAGAAATATTTGTGGGCCGCACAAACATTTCTCTCGGTGCGGGGATCGAACCCGCGGCCTCTTGTTTCACAGGCGGCGTCTAACCGCCTGCGCCACGGAGGCTGTCAGGAGGAGTAATTGCCATAAACTATAACGTTATTTGAGTACGAGGTCAGAAATTTCTTAAAATTTTCGATTTTATTTTAGTTTCCCGAAATTTTATATATAACTCTTGTCTAAATCTGGCACGTATTTATTCCTAACATTAATCTTACAATATTTTTTTTAATTGGTAAAACATTTCTTTGTCCTACGTTATCCTGGCACGTGTCAAGATCCTATGTCAGTCGTAAGATTAACTCTCCTATCTTTCTTGACTCACTTGCTAGCACTTTTTACCGTGTTATGAACCATTTCAACTTATTTTTATCCACAAACGCCAAAACAGTCGTGTGAACATATGTATGTTCTAATCATTACACCACGGTGTAACAGAAGTCATTTAGTTATGAAAAGCGAATGAAAGGCGCATCTTAGCAGTTAAAGGGTGGTTCAAATTTGACTTTGTAATTAAATTTTACGAGCTCACCGGGCGACTGTTAAAAAGTTAATTTCGTATATTAAAACGCACTAATGGCCGTCTGTCCGAGGGCTTAATTAATTATCACTACTATGTAATGGCTCTAACTTTGCCTAGAAATACGTAGGTGTTGAAAAATTGGTAGATATGTCATCCTTTATTACTTTATAAACTTTATTTGTCCTAGATATTTAGCGTAGATAGCGTTCATAAATGTCAAAACATAGAAATTGTTTGCTTTTTAAACTTTTTTAATGATGCGCCGCAAAGGAACTTTATTTATACAGCCTAAAGTGGTTGAAGCGGCTAATTCGATTTTAAAATGATTATACTTTTAAACATTATTATTTATTTACAAGGGAACTACTATTATAAAGCCCTGAGTAAAAGAGATTAATTAATTCAGAAACAAATGAATTAACCTAACTAACAGTTTAGGTTAGATCGTATCATGGGAGCAACGACCTGAGATGACTAATAGTAATAGATATAAAATAAATTAAAAACTAGACTACAATTTAATTCCATCATTCCTTTACTTACGTAAATTAGTGACAATTTAGTAAGTTAATTATCATTCTACCGTTACTATTAATTATATTTCATGTTGCTGATTATACAATTGTCGCTGACGAACCTTATAACCTACAACCTCTATAGTCTACGATGATTACTAGTAATAAATCCTCCATATAAACTCATAAGTACATAGACCCCATCGAATTGTAATTTGTAATATAGTAAGTCTTGCGTCGTAAAATGAGACTACCAAAGACTTGCGGTTGTTTACTTTTTATTCTTCATTCTTCACTCTGACTTGAAATAAGTAACAGATTCAGATCATAGTATTGTTGACAAATCTGTGTTTATTTCAACTGCTTACTACTGTGATATGTTATATGTGATAGTTTTAGTAAAAATGATATGTAACGTAAAAAACTTATAGCTCACAGAAACATATGTCCCGTTACGGGAATCGAACTTGTAATCTCTCGTCACACCTGGTTTCAGTGTCAGCTTTGTTGTCGCGATTTATTCGGGCATTTTCATATTTCACACAAAACACCAGTCTCCAACAAACTACACGCTACATTTGAAGTTTTTTATCAAAATCATTAAAAGCTAGAGTTTTTATAATTGTGATTACAAGGAGTGCCGTTGGTCGAATACTTCAACGTTAAAAACAAATTAATTCGTACATAGCACGAGGGACTGAAACGGCAGGCCACTTACAATGCCGGGCCGTTCGTCATTTTAGCATTAGTTAATTAATTACTTTGTAATTCGAGTTATACCATCGAGTGTAATGTTTATAGTTAATATATCTACTTAACACGGTGTTTCCTTGCGAAAATTTGTTAAGTTTGTTTTTAACCCTTTTTCTAAACACGTGTTTGCGTCAGGGGTGGGTTTCGGAGTTATGTTATCTAGAATTTTGTTAGTTGAATAATTTATTATAGACATTATTTTTTGTTACAATCATCTTCTAGACATTGCGAAATAGGGGATGATTTTGGTAATGAGGTTAAACTTTTCATTTCAAAACAATTACCTTTTTGTATGTGATTTTTATTTAACGATAATACATCTTGAATGTAAAATATTCTCAATTTCCAATCAAATCAGGGCGACAAAGGCATAGAAGCTTAGTCTAGTTTTTGTTATTAAATGCATGATACGTATTAAAATATATTATCGATGGTATATGAAACTACCACCGCCGTCGGCGCCGGCAATCAATTGAAAATACCCGGAAAATTATGTTCTTCGCGGATTAATTGCATGGAATGGTATATGTAATTATTTATACTAACACTGTTTTTTTTTAATTTGGTTCCCTCAACTGGATATTATTTTTTATGTATAGTAGCATACATTATTCGTCTGACAAACTTAATATTACATCCTACTACGATAATCTCAAAAATACAATCGGGCTTATTCATAAACAGTTCAAACCTGTTTTAGCTATCAAAATATGATTTGTCTTTATCGCTCAAATTAAATTCATAAGATAACATTCATACAAAGTTTTGTCTCTCGTTCATTTTTGAAATTAATTTGAGCGATGAAGACAAAACATACACTAACTAAAATAGATTTTAATATTGTCTATGAATAAAACCGAATATATTTTTGGTGAGTATTGCTTCGAAAACCGATTGTTGCAATCATTACGTTCGATTATTGAGCCAAATGTCGGGGCTTCTTTGGCCGAACGGGTAAATATATGTATGATTTTATTCATTATTCTGAATATGTAGTATTTTGTAGGTATGTAATTATTAATTGTTAAAATACCGAGGATTTATGTGTAACTGCCAATTTATTCTTAGAAAACGCTACGTATAAGTAGAAAAAACATGTTTATCATTTATGTCGATGATTTATAAAAAATAATTAATAAGCAGATTGCGAAAAAAATAATTATAAAAGCATCATTCATTCTTGAAAAAATTGAAATTAAAATATCGTCAAAGATAAAACTAGATTTTATTCTCCGATACCAGAACCCCTAAAATTCATTAATAATTTCGTATGTGTACGTTGAACTGTCAAAAAAATACATTACTGCAATTAACCCCATTTCAACTGACAAGCCTTTAAGGTGTAACAAAAAATATTATTAATGATTAATTACCGAGAAAAAGTTACCTATCGGGTTTTACCACGCCCACTGAGCTTTTATCAAAATACTTGAAACTTCGTCATCATACATTTTGTTTATTTGGTTCTTAATGTTGTACATTTTATTTTGTAATTACTTTTAGCATTGGTTACTTTAGCACTTTATCTATAAATATGCCAAGTGCCTGTGATACATTAATACAATGTCATATACCTAATAACATTAATTATTTTTCGTATTCTCGTGGAAAATTGTTTTTAAATGGCGCGGCAAATGTAAATAGTTAAATATTCAATAAGGCCTATATTTATTACACGATATAAAACAACATAAAATAGGCCAATTTTGTTTGTGCCTATTTTTATTACTATTAAAACTAAAATTGTATTCCAAACTTCATATAAAAATCCATTAATCATCGTTATTTTTCATAACTAAAAAATACTTTAAAACACGGAATAATCAATTCATCATTAGAAATCACAAAATATTAACACAACAAAATAAAATAATCAAACTGATCATCGGCGCTTTTCTGAAAACATACTTTGGTTTCTATATAATATTTAATAATTTGTGGAACTGATATGATCCGAAATCTCTTATACACTACTACATCATAATGTATATTAAATAGTTAAGAATATATTTAGACCGAAATAAGTAGTAAGACAAATTATATTTAAAAAAAATCAGCAATGCATAGTGCGCTGGTATTCCAAACACTTCATTGATACTAAGTAGAAGTACCATTCTTGAGTCTTGAAGCGCTTTATGTACCTACATAGAGCCGTCGCGTTGGTTCTTCTTTTGATTGGGCTAATACTTGAGAACAACAGTATCAGCCCAGATACGTCCCACTGCAGGGCACGGGCCCCCTCTACAATCGACAGTACGATTGAGAGCGGTTAGGCCAGATCGTCCAAGCTGGCCTAGAATGCAGATTGGCGGACTTGAAAACAACACTTGCTCTTAATGACTGTGATTTGATGACTACCTTTTCTGGATTAATAATAAGAAGGAAACGTTTTGATGTAGGAAGATGGATTACAAAATAAACTAAAAAAGAAGAAAACACGATTTTATAAGTTGCGGTTTTTTTTATTGCAAAAAAATTTAAAAAATGATAAGATTGTTTTGTTTTTATATTTTTTTTACGAAAATGAATATAAACAATAGGACTTTCCTTAACGATATAAGAGCATATTTTTTTATTCAAGTTTACATGACCGTTAGTTTAAATCTTGAATTATAATTAATTAAACTCAAAATAGTTTGAAGATCAAAATTGTTTATATAAAAAAAACCTGCGGTGTAATAAACAAATGAATACCTGAAAATAAAAACTCCTTTCAGATCGAAAACACAAACAACACTTCACTCCACAGTCCGTAAGCGGAACAATCAATCGTCAATAAATATTTTTATGTCGGCGCAGTGGCCACCCCGGGGCGTTCGAGCCGCGCAACTTCACCCCGATAACTGACAACTACCCTTAGATTTTGGGGCGTCACTCTAGAACAGAAACACCCCTTACCGTTCCAACCAACCCAGGGTTGGTCGCCCTATCCTTTTCCTACAAAAAGGCCAAGATATGTCGCGCGTTGTGCTGAGGTAGCTTCGCCCTTATGTGAAGGAGATAAGGTTGTGTATGTGTGCATGAAAACCGAGCGTAGTTTTAAGGATGGGTAATCGATTGTAAAAGTGGAACCACAGAGGCCTAAGCTAACGCAATTAAGAGCAGGCGTCCGCGTCTGGAATTGTTGAAACTACTTTCATGTTGTGTGTTTGTGTTAAATTTTGCGGTTATTACGGTTAAGCCTGTTAATGGCCGGTGGGGCGCTGTGGAGCCTTGATGATAATTTTTGTGCATTAAACGAATCTTTGTTATGTTGCCTATTCGACGCAATTAGAGCGGTATAGGATGTAGGTGATTACTGACTTTATTAAACGGGTTAACGAGTTACGATGTCCTTGAAAATATAGATTATACATATTTAAACTGAAAAATTGTCTTATGATGCTTATGTTATGTAGATATTATAATACCTACATAACATAAGCAAGATTATTTTTTTCTTCTTTCTAGAAGAAAAAAATAATCTCAATTAGAAATTAAAAAAATAGTTATAAAAATAATTTAACGCCAAAATATCATGAACTTATTGTAATTATCAGTAGTAGGTTTCTTTTGTATCGACTAAAGCAGATATTATGTATTTAAAGCCACTCGACACAATTATGTCGGCCAACGGCACTGCACAGTACCGCAATAGGGGCCCTACTATATAAATCCGAAACGAAGTTCGAAACTTCGGACGATCGAAATTTATATACAATATGAATTTATCTACTCTGTAAAAGTTCGTATTTGTGTAACGTACATCCTAACTATAAGTCTATGGTTACGACTATAAGTCAATAACGACCATAAGTATATGTAGGTACATTCGTATCGTATATGAACTTCGATCATCCGAAGTTTCGAACTTCGTTTCGTTGAATATAGTAGGGCCCTAGGACTCAAGATTGGATGTCATACTTTAAGCATCTAAATACAAATGGTTTTATTCACGGACAGTTGATAAATCCATTTTAGTAATCGAATGTTCCCTTTCGATCGATTTTTTAATTCACTTTGAGCGAGGAAAACAAACATTCAATACGTAAAATAGGGTTATAAACATTAAACTGTCTCTAACTGGTAGTAGGTCTCTCATATGTGAGAGGCTGCCTGAGTAGGTACCACTGCAATATTTATTTCTCCCGACAAACAGTAGTGTACGCGCTGTTGTGTTTCGGATTGAAGGACATTGTAGCCAGAGCACCTACTGGACATATTGAGATTTAACATCTAATGTTTCAGGATGGCGAGCGCTGTGGAATGACACGCATTGCTTTGTAATTCAAGGTGTTGTTTGGTTTTGACACTGTTCATGAGCGGTCGTATCGCTTACCATCAGGCGAACGGGATGCTCGTCTCGTCAATCATTACATTTAAAAAAATCTGTATACAAATAAATCCGACATTCTATAGGAACAAAGTTGTTTAACGGAAATTATTTATATTCAAACATCATTAGTGAAGCTCTTACTATTTTTCCGCTATTTTGCACTTTCATCTTAAAGTCTTGACGCGTAGTTACCGTTTATCATTATTTTTTCCTGTAAAATAGTTTTACCTTAGAAACGTGATAAGTTAAGGGGTAGTTTAACAGAGATAACTCTGTTAAAGTTACTTTGAACTAATTTAAAACTAAATGAAATTGTCTTTGCAGTAGTATGTAGCACAGTTAGTACAGATTGTATACCGAGAGGCCGCGGGTTCAATCTCCACTTTGAGACAAATTCTTGTTTACACGCATTTGTTTCATGTCTATTGATATGTCTATGATGTCTATGATATTACTCTCGTAGTTTGCCAAGCATTGCTATGTAATTCACTTCACAGCCGGCGTCTAACCAACAGCGACATTGAGGCTCTCAGAATAAGTTATTTTAATATAAGTACGGTCTAAACGACCCAGCGATGCTGTCATTGATCAATACTTGCTTACAGTTTACATGAATCTAGTATATAACATTCTACCGCTTCAAGAATTGCGAAGTGTAAAATCTACCAACCACAATAGATCAGCGTAGTTTTACTCTGCATCAATTTCCGAAAAGATTGAAATCAAACAGCTGATCGAAAATTATACGCTAAATTCCGGATCCTGGCTTTAAAACCATATCGACCATGTAAGTACTAGTTAATAGTTCGGGCAAACAGAAATAAACGAAGAAATATCGCTATGAATCCTAATAGATCTTCAAACAAAAATCCTTTGACCATGTATGTAAGTACGATAGAGTTAATATGTAGTAAGTACGGGTTAACGTCAAACATAGGTAACTAAACGAAGAAATATCGCCATGGATCTTCTTAACAGACCTTCATAAACAAAAATCGTCAACAGCTTAGATAAAACCACTCCAAGTAATGGCGAGGCCCCCTTCCTACCAGGGCAATTATCAGGCAAATTAGTCATTAGGGTGCAAACACACGGAGCGTAGGGCCGCGACGGAACTGCCGCCGGCGACCACACTAATTTAGCTTCGCGTACGCTGCCCTAAGGGTTGGGGGTGGAATGTAACTGATTCGGTTAAAGCACATCCAACGGGACGTTCCATTCTTACCGGTAAATGGCGTCAAGTTAAATTAGAATTTATTCTTGAAATGGTCGAGTTTGTAGACGTGTAGGGAATGTGATTAAGATATTATGTATCGTTAAAAGTTGAGTATTACACATAAACTAGTTTTGAAGATAATTTATTTTAAATTTTGTTTTGCTACGTACATTTTAACTTTTTAAGAATATACATTATTGAATAATAAATCCGATTATTTACATTATGGTTGAAAGAAAAACATAAATATTTTTTCCTGTGATTGAATATTGTTGTAGTAAGGCTGATTTTTAATGCTTTGCGAAGTATTACTCTCTCTTTGACTGTGTTTTGACTTTTTTGTTAGTTTTACTAAGGGTGATTTAACTGAATATAATTCCTTAAACAGATACACCACTATTTACTTAGCTACTTACAGCAATGTTCAATAAATGACAAATATCGATTACTAGCGGTCGGGCCCGGCTCCGCCCGGATGCATACACGTTTTAAAATGGCGGTCAAAATATTTAATTCTGACTATCAGTTTAGAACATCGACCAATCGGACCACGAAAAACGAACAAAATTTCCTCGTATTTGCTAGAAATTTCACTACTGCTTTCCTCCTATTGGTCATAGCGTGATGATATATAGCCTATATCCTTCCTCGATAAATGGACTACCCAACACTGAAAGAATCATTTAAATCGGACCAGTAGTTCCAGAGATTAGCGCGTTCAAACAAACAAACAAACTCTGCAGCTTTATAATATTAAAGTATAGATAAACAATGTATTAATGTAATGTATTATGTATTATAGTTATAACAATCGATTATAAACAATTTGGTAATTAATTCACAAGAGTAATATAATACGAAGCACAATAATCGATGATCATCAAAGAATTATTATTATTTTAAGTATAAAAAGAATTTGGACTCCTAGAACAAGCAATCTAATTTATACAAAACTCCAGCATTTTGAAATTTACATCCTTACTAAATATGGGTGCATTATTTGAATCATTGCCAAGCTCTTTATTTAGAAGGATAATACCCTTAGCCCAATATTTTGCCTTCAACTTAACTAAAGAAGTGAAGAATAATTTGTTTTTAACTACTCCTATTTGTTTTCTGTCTGAATAATTTCGTTGCAGTACCAAGTTAAAGTTCCTAAGAGACTTGCTGAGTTCCGGTGCTCGGTGCCAATTCTTTGTATGCTGGTCCAAGCGTTCGGGATTTGCAGAACCAGTAAAATGGCGTAGTCTTAGCTCTTATTTATAATTATAGATGCTAATGAATTACCTAAAATAGTCAATTAAAAAGGCAATAGTATTTAGAACTTTACCTTAATTACTAACCCAATTATACGAAGTTTAACGCGTCGAGAATCGAACGCCTTTATCGCATGACGCAACCATCATAAGATTATCGTGTTCTGACAAATGTTTGCATTTTTTTATATCCGATATATAATCGTAGAACGATACATCGAAGATAAGATAGATAATCGTATCTTTGAAACACTCCCAGACCTATGTGAATGGAGCTATGCAATCGTAATTATACTACTGGCGCATCCTACTACCTCTGATCCTTTGCCATAGATATCCATAGTAACCCTTTGGATAGAAGCAAAGATTTTCTGCAGATTTATCAATTCTTCTGTCCATCTTGAAAGATGCATCTAATGATGTACTTGGTTATTAGACTCGCGCTATCTTTAATAAAATTGACAAGAGGATTTCAGTAAATTCTTCGATGATAATTTCGAAATCGTAAAAACAATTTAAACGACGGAAAATGTGAAAATGAAATACTCCATTTCCTAATGATATCTCCATAAGGTTACAAAGTAAGAGAAAAAACTTCAGGAGTGATCATTTTTTCCCTTTCATCTCGGTATAAATATCGAAATCACTTATTATTGTAGTAACATAAAATGACTATCACTTTTCATCCGATATTTTTGAGCAACACGTTTCACAAGCTTGGATTTAAAACACGTGTATCACGTGAAAATAAACATGACAGGAGCACAAAGCAGCGAGCATTATCCAATTTTAACACTCATTACTTACAGTATTTACTCCACGTTCACAATGGAGGAAAAAATCAACAATACAGCATGTAGTGGCAAAAAACGTCGGCCCTTCAAACAACGCGGCGGGTGGCGCTTCAACAATAAACAATAACAAACATTTTGAGTTTTTTTTTCAATTATTACATGTTTATCTAAACTAAACCTTGTTGTATTGTGTTAATGTTAGTTTTAGCTTGCGTAGTAGCTGGTATAAAATCGGTAAGCTGATGATCCTATGATCCACCTAAGCTACTGACTTGAAATTGTAAATGAAATCGAAAATTCGCTTTGGTTTTTGTAATTTGAAGGATCAAATCGCTGCCGTCCTTACATAAAAACCAGAGACAATTGGTATTTTTTTCTCAGCAAATTGCGATCTATAAACTTGTTGATCTGCATTCAAACTGTTTAAAAATGATATTAGTGTTAAGTGTATAATAGTTTTCTATAATACAAAATTGTTCATACTATGGAACTTGCAGCCAACTCTGATTCAAAGTCTCCAAATTAATAAAGGTATACAATATTTTTTTGATTATGAAATATTTAGACGAGCATGAAAATGCATAATGTGAACAAGTTTAATCTATTAGACTTTAGACAAATAAAAAAAATTACACAAATAGTCTTCTGAAATAGTAGTTAGAACATTTATTTTACTTCCAGGTCGGGTACGCAACTTCGTGTTAGCATTCTAGTTTGAAGAAGCTCATACCACTTTCCTGTGATTGTGATTACTGCCCAGCATGGCAATGGACTCAACCAGTAACGTCTACTATGGTAATCAGCTCGATGTAGTGTAGTTGCCTAGTGGCACATCTACTTACCCCTTCGTGATGACAAAGATAAGTAAGTATTGAAATAAAACTATCTATTATTTACGGATTTTGTCGCGGATATCCACCTTGTGACCACGAAAGCTGTAAGGTAATTGAATTGTCGAGAAGCCTCCGTGGCGCAGTTGGTTAGACGCCGCCTGTGAAACGAGAGGCCGCGGGTTCGATCCCCGCACCGAGAGAAATGTTTGTGCGGCCCACAAATATTTCTTCCGGGTCTGGGTGTTTGTGAGACCGAAAAGTCTCTCGTAGTTCCTGATACCCACGACACAAGACTCGATCTTACTGTGGGGTCAGGACTATGTATGTGACTGTTGGGTGTTATTTATTTATTATTTATAAGTCAAAAATGTAAAAATTAAACCAAATCTGCGATAAAATTAGTAAATAATAATTTTATTTCAATGTGTAACATTCGCATAAGTCTACGAAATCATTATATTTAATTACTTTACTACAAACCAACCCGCATTAGACCAGGGCAGTAGACCCGTGTACTACAGTCTAAAACTTCTCAAACTCTAGGTTTTAGAGGAGGCCAGTGGTATATATCAAGCAGCTGTTAGCTAATACAGTGGTGCGGTGCAATAAATTTAAAACCTTTTCATTATAATAGGAGTACCTACTCATAAAACTACTCACTATAAGTTAGTCTTTTATCGTTCCAATTGAATGTCTGCTATACAATAGCTTATAAGATTCATCTTATGAGGTCATCCGCATTTTAAAGTTGATACAATTATTCAAACTTACACATGAACCTAACCTCCATTCATTCGTAAATACTAACTATATTTTGGATATATTTCGTTTTAATAACGAATGTAATTGGAAAAATTGTAATTCTTTGCAATGAACTTGAAATACTTGAAGCGACATCTGTTGTTGGCTGACTATATTTTTAGCGCCATCTACATGACAATGACTGTACCACCATGGGTCTAGAATGTTTATATTTACTTAGTTCTGCAATAAATGCAGAGATGTCGCTTTATTATCCGTAGATATGATTTATCTACAAACTAAGTACAATTTCCATACTGAGACTACTACTTTTACTTATCAATTCAGATCATAGAACGGATTAAAAAAGCGGAAATTATGTTTACCCTTGAAAACAGTATGTAGAACAGTATATGTTGATTTAATTTGTAATCATGTAATGATGTAATCCAAATTGATATTTATCATAGATTTTCACACATTGGATGAAACAATACCTACGACTAACTACTTCTCGTCAAATATTCCTCAGGACGTGAAGACGAATGTCTTTCATTGTTTAGTCACTTGTCAATGATGAAGTACCGGCATCGGAACGTGGCCTGTCACAATGCGCCATAAACGAAGTTTACTTCTTGGTCTGTGATAGGAAGGCTCAATGTCATTCAAAGCGCTATAAGCTCGGTGTTTCTGTACGAAATCGAATCTAGAATGAGGGGATCCTTACGAGAACAAAGGTAACCGATATAGCCCACAAGATTAGCAAGTTGAAGTGGCAGTGGGGTGGTAACATAGCGCGTAGAACCGATGGCCGTTGGGGCCGATAGGTTCTAGAGTGGAGGCCACGTACAGGCATGCAAAATGTCGAACGCCCAATCACAAGGTGGACGGATGACCTAGCTAAGGTTGCAGAAAGTCACTAGATACAGGCCACTTCCAAAAGGTCGATGTGGAGATCCTTAGGGGAGGCCTATCTTCAGCCGTAGAATTGCTGTAGCTGAAGAGAGATGAAATAAAACACGGGTAGTACAAATAAATTATTTTTATTAACAAATAAATACAAAACCCGTCTTGTAAACAATACAATAGTCAAAACCCCTAGGGTTAATACAAATAAATAAAAATGTAAGTTACTTAGAACCTCATACAACATTCGACACTGGATATTCTCGAACACGACTTGCACCGTAATAAAATGTTTATAGTAAAAGTAATTTGACCCGTACGTGTTTGCAATAAAGCTCATTTTTCACTGGCAAGTTACACCTGGCGAAAATCTTTACGTCCTTATTCAGACACTTTTAAAACCTATTTTAGCTATCGAATGTTTTATCTTCTTCGCTCAAACTGAAAAAAAGTCGTTAGAAATAAATACACCAACAGTCATATTGTGTCGTGAGACTTTTTGGTCTCACAATCATCCAGACCCGGAACAAATGTGGTTCACACAAACATTTGTCTTGGTACGGGGATCGAAGCCTGGGCTTCACGTTTCACAACCGGCGTCTTAACAACTGCGCCACGGAGGCTGTCAAAAGACAGAACATTCGATAACTAATTAGGTTTTAGAACAGTCTTTATATTATATTGGTTATGAAAGACATGATGTGAAAAGAATACTCAATATTTTTTACAAAATAGCTATTTTTATAATTCGGCTTTAACTTTCCTCTTGGCTTTTTTCTTGGTAATGCTTATATTGAGGGTAGATGGTTGCCAATCGTCATTAACTACTCTAGATTCTATGATATGTTTGTATATGAGTGCAGACTGTCTGGCTGTTCGTTTCTTCTCCGGGGAATCGAAGTCCACCTCGTAAAGGCCGAAACGTTCACTGAAAATAAACACAATTATGATTACTATATTACTATATTTTTATCGTATATCCCTTTACTCTGTCATCCATATTTCCCTTTTATTTTGAGAGAATTTTTATTTTTTTATTTTATCTCGGTTATTTCTGGACCGATATTGTTGAATCTTTCGCCATGTTGCCTATTTTAACCGACTTCAAAAAAGGAGGAGGTTCTCAATTTGACTGTATATGTCTGTTACCACATATCTCTGTACTGGCTGAACCGATTTTGATGATTCTTTCTTTTTTTTAAATTTAAGTTTACTTTACCTGATTCCCGCCATCCACTCGATATTATCCATAAGGCTCCAAGCGGTATACGCGTGAACATCAGTCCCGTCTTCAATAGCCAGCAGCAAGGCTCCGAGGTATTCCCTCATCACGGTCCCTCGCTGAGGATCCTTCAGGCCAGGGTCGGAAGACCAGCCGTGCTCCGTGATCATCATGCGAGGGTAGTCATACTCCAAGTTGGTGAACACACAAGCTTTGTATAGTCCGTAGGGGGCGCTCTGGAGAAACGATAGTTTAATATTAATAAAATTAATTAATGGATCCAACAATAACACACAATAACGTGAAATCGTAAGAATTGTTGTGTCAGTTGTGTTTATATTTTTAATAATATTTATTGTATTACATAAAAAAATACAATATGCAGAAACAAAAGAATGAATAAAAAGTATAAATGGCGGTGTTACCGCATGTCTTACAGACAACTATGAGAATGATTGCTGTGTTGAGTTTCATTTATCAAATGAATCTATTAAAACTATAATTGTCTGCTCGGCTGCCTCGGTCGCGTAGTTGTATTTACTACGGTAAGTTGTTGTACGGTAGTAGGTTGCATGTAAACAAGATATTAAATGCCCATATAAATGTCGCATGTCTTACCAACAGCCACGGCGATTTGCCCTGCATCCAGTCTGGTCTAGCAGACAAGTGTACTGCCATATCATCAGCGAACGACGGAGACGGGAACTGCTCGGTTGAAGGACTAGCCAGCCGCGTCGTATAGTGGTTCACGCCGAGGAAATCTGCCGCACCTGGTATCAATATTTATACCGGGTATATCAAGAGTGCTACCGAAAACGAAGCCGGGTCTACCACCCGAATTTAAGCGACTTCAGACACAAGGCAACAGAAAATGTTGCAAAAAAAAACACATTTTTTTTGTTATTTTTTTTCCTATGCTCGTATTTGGGTGGTAAATACATATTTTTCATAAAATTATAGTTTATGCCCTTTTATTTATAAATACTCTGAGGTATAATAGAGTTTAAATTAATATTTTAGCAAAAACTATGGATTTACCACCCCAAAATGATGATATTTAAAAGATCATTAAAAATAATTGTCGCGTTCCTTTGCAAAATTTTTAGTTGCATTGTGTTTGTAGTCACTAAAACTACCACCCGGCTTCGTTTTCGGTAGCAGTCTTGACATACCCAGTATATATACCACCAACAGTCACATAGTCTTGATCCTACACTAAGATCGAGTCTTGTGTCGTGGGTATCAGGAACTACGAGAGACTTTTCGGTCTCACAAACTCCCAGGCCTGAAGGAAATTGGGATTCAGTAGTTACTCTGGCTACAATGTCCTTCAAAACGAAACAAAACAGTTCATTTACACTACTGTTTGTCGGGAGAAATAGACATTGCGGTGGTATCTACCCAAGCGGCCTCGGAATAATGAGAGACCTTCCACTAAGTATGAAGCTGTAGAGTTTGTTTGAACGAGTTAATCTTAGAAGCTGCTAATCTGAATTGAAAAAATATTTTAGTGTAAAGTTTTTAAAGCCAGTAGAGTAATTTTCGTCCCAGGACTATAAGGGGGACTAATACTCCCAGACTAATGGCTGTACTCAGAGACAGATGTAAAGATTTTGTATGTAAAATCTACAATAAGTAATGATTTAATTGCCATTAAATGTGTCTGAGTACGGCAGTTACGCCCAAATACTGGAACGCAACTTAAATATAAATGGCGCTTAACTACGTTAATCCCGATTAAATGTACTGGCTAAGTGGGCCGTGCACTGTTAAGAGCAACTTATCATTTGAATGGCGTTCCAGTATTCGGGCGTTAGACACCCAGAATTATTTAATCACGCAGGCGAAATCGCGGGCGAAATCGGGAGCAATACTAGTAATCTATACGAATTTATAAAGCAGAACAGTTTGTTTTTTGTCACCTCTAATCTCAAGAACTACTGGTTGGAATTGAAAAAATATTTTTGTGTTGGATAGCTCATTTATCGAGGAATGCTATACGCTATATATGATACGCTATGATCTATAGGAAGAAAGCAGTAGTGAAAACTCTAGCAAATACGAGGAAATTTTATTCGTTTTCCGTGGTCCGATTGGTCGATACTCTAAATTGATAGCCGGAATAGAACATTTTGGCCGCTAATTTGATAACGCCCGAATACTCGAACCCGATTCAAATAATAAGTTGCTCTTCACAGCGCACGGCCCACTTGGTCAGTACATTTAAGCGGGATTTACGTAGTTAAGTGCAACATAATATTTAAGTTGCGTTCCAGTATGTCTATCTGCACCCGGGCGGAGCCGGGCCCGACCGCTATAAAATATATATTTTAAAGTCATGAGGCCACAGACTAAGGAGTAATCATGAGGCGCTACCTAAGTAAGTGACACATATAAATAATTGGCCCCACTCGACTTACAACTGCTATCTAGAAAAAACATATTGCCTTACATAATCTAAACCCATCCGACGTAACTAAATCAAGTGTAGTTCAGACTTCAGTCACTATGTCAGTAAAAATACGATAATATGGAGATTAACCCACATGTAAAGTCGATACATGATAACAATATGTCAAGTAACCATCAATATTCTAGTTAGTTTGTTCATTTTGTTTACATCGTTGCGATAGATTATCTGAAACGTATTGATATGTGTCGACACTACAATCGATCATGTGAGATATTATAATCTTTAATATCGTGACAAAACAATTCCTAGTATTTCAAGATGTTTACATGTCACTACTACTAGCATTTTTACGACTTCAGTTTTTATGGTTCCGTAGTTCTACCTAAAAGGTAAAAACGGGACCCTATTACAAAGCCTCCGCTAGTCTGTCTGTCACCAGGCTGCATCTTATAAACCGTGATAGCTAGAAAGCTGAAATTTTCACAAATTAATAAAGACTAAAAATAAAAGTATTACGGGAGGCGCCATTCGTTGTATGGGGCCCATACAACGAACGTAATTTTCAAGCAATTTTTAACTCAATCATAATAAACAGCAACAAATGTGGTTTTTTATAAATTTTATAGATAGAGTCCGACTCGCACTTAGCAGGTTTTAAGCTTCCGTGGGTCAGTTTAAACGCCGACTGTGAACCCAAAGCCGTGGGTTCGATTCGCATCGAGACAAATATTTATAATAAAAAGACGTGTGGCACTCGGAGACTGCCGCGATAAAGCTATTGCATAGCATTTTTTATCAACTTATGTAATTATAATTATTTATTTATTTTATTTATGCAGTATTTTTTTTCCTTTGTTTTTCTTTGATATTAATTGTACAGATAGTCACTGTTGTGCGTGCGAGCTTCGTAGAGTCGTACCATGAAGCAAATACAAAGAGGAGGTGCCCTAACGCCGAAACTCTAAGGCTCAGTTGCACCAAGTAACTTTGCCAATACCTTTGCCTATGAAAATGTCATCGCCATACATTTGAGATGTATTTGACCTTGCGAATGTATGGAATTGACAGTTTCAAGGGCAAAGGTATTGGCAAAGTTAGTTTGTGCAATTGAGCCTAAGCAGGCATGAGTCACCAGATTGCGGGGCCAAGAGGGGGTTTACGCATGCGCAGTAACGCCGATACAACCAATGCCACCTAGAGACGAGTTGCTGAACTAAAGAGACAAGCGTGATATTTCAAAGTAATTAAAAGTTCTGCTATTCATTGATAGATGGCAAAACTAAATATCGAAAGAGGTTAGATTACAATTAATCACGCAATAGCTTTGCAATTGGCATTTAAAAGTACTGGCACATATTTGAATCAAAATAAAAAACTAAAGAGACAAGCGTGATGTTGCAAAAAGTCATTAAAAGTTCTGCTATTCATCGATAGATGGCAAAACTAAATATCGAAAGAGGTTAGATTACAATTAATCACGCAATAGCTTTGCAATTCGCATTTAAAAGTACTGACACATATTTGAATCAAAATAAAAATATTAAATTTAAATTTCGGTCGGACATAAATAACCTAAGTCGTTACAGAATTTCTGGATTCGGTCTCCACGCTCAAGGCCCGCGATAGAAGCTATGCAATAGCTTAATAATAATATAACACCCAACAGTCAAATACATAGTCCTGACCCCATACTAAGATCGAGTCTTGTGTCGTGGCAATAAGGATTTGTGGGATCCACATGTATTTGTTTCGGGTCTGGGTGTTTGTGGGACCGAAAAGTCTCTCGTAGTTTTTGATACCCACACAAGACTACTAGTGTGGGTCAGGACTATGTATGTGACTGCTGGGTATATTTATTTATTAACGCATCCCTTTCTTGGATTAACATTGTTGAAGCCGAAAAGCGTGTTTTAGAATATTTCCGAAAGCGACTATCGCACACAACAGTGTAAACTCATTTATCAGGTTGCGTTCGGACGTCTAACTGTTTCATGCCGACATAATTATATAAATAAAAAAAAGCCAATCATTTCAGGACTATTAAGCAAATGTACTTACTTTTGTCATCTCAGCACCATCTCAAGGTAGACTTGTAGAGAATGCCTCTGGCATTAGGTCCGCCTATGTACAATGTGTTTGTATACAGGGTATATCAAGACTGCTACCGAAAACGAAGCCGGGTGGTAGTTTAAGCGACTTTAGACACAATGCAACAGAAAATGTTGCAAATATAAGCGACAATTTTTTTGTGTGTTTTTTCCTATGGTCATATTTGGGTGGTAAATACATTTTTTTTTTCTAAAATAATATTATATACCCTCTTGTTTATAAAAACTCTAAGGTATAAAGGAGTTAAATTATTATTTTAGTAAAACTATGGATTTACCACCCAAAAATGATGATATTTAAAAAATCATTAAAAATAATTGTCGCGCTTCTATCCGAAATTTTTAGTTGCATTATGTTAACTTTGTAGTCACTAAAACTACCACCCGGCTTCGTTTTCGGTAGCAGTCTTGAGATACCCTGTATAAAGTAAAATAAATAAAAATGAATACCTTTTAATAGTTTAATTTCTTCAGGAGTGAGTTTGGGCAGTCTAGACCTGGGGAATCCTTGTTCCTTGCTCTTTTTTGCTACTGTTTCCTTTACTATGGGCGGGAAGTCGCCTTGCTTGGACCATATCGGGTGCATGTATAGACCGATCTACAAAAAACACTTTTATAATAAATCGATGAGAGGGTAGGATGCAATTTGAATGTTAGGGATAAAGGATATGGGATCAGAAGTAAGGTATATATTGTAAGGGATTTCGCATATAGACCATGGTCTAATAGCCAAGAGTGAAGAATACATTTAATAAGACAACAATGTGTAGATAAGTAATTTGGGAATTTCTTTCAACCGTTTTGGTGTCATAATTGCCTTTAGTAAGTCCTCAATGAGATACATTTTTAAGACCTCAAAGTAATAATCGACTAGTCGCGAAGTAAAATAGTTACGGTTGGTAGTATTCATTAAAAACAAACTTACAGTAAACGCTTTAGCCTTTGTGGCTGCTTCGGTGTTTTCAGTGGAATTGGTCAATGGGTCAATCCAGTTCATAGCCAAAGATATGCCTACTGAACCTGAAAATTATTTGGTTATTTAATCATAATACATCTATACATAAACTCACGCCTTTTTCCCAGAAAGGATAAGCAGAGGTGCCAGGACACCCACATTTAGACTTGCATGTTCCGTCCTACGATTTGCTAGAGGCGAGCCAATCGCCATATCGGGCACAAATTCCTGGTTCTAGGCTGATAATTAATAGAAAAATCCAATATCACTTTGCCCGACCCGGGATTCAAACCCAAGACCTTAGCTTTGTAACCATATCGTAGTACAACTAAACAAATTTAGTATTATTCGTATCTATATTATTTCTATATTTTATTAAACAATACATACCCTTTTGTGTAGCTTTATACGTGCTCTCATAAAGCCTGTAAACTTTAGCATGGGCCAACAAAACATTTTTAACGCACAGATACTCTCCAATCCCCTTAGAATCTATAGCTGGCGCCATAGTCGTGTCTCCATAACCATCCATACAAATCGAATTGGGCTGGTTTATCGTCACCCAATATTTGACCTTGGAGCCAAGTTTGTCAAACACCACCCTGGCGTAGTCTGTGAACCAGTGGATGATCTTCGGGTTGGCCCAACCCCCCAAATCTTGCAATGTTTGGGGCAAATCGAAGTGGTATAGGGTGACCATTGGTTGAATGTTGTATTTAAGAAGCTCGTCGATCAAATTCTCGTAGTATTGGAGGCCTTTATCGTTTATTTTGTTGTCGAATCCTGTGAGATATAATTTCTGGTAAGCTGAGGATTCAATGTAATTATGGGGTAACATTTTCGCGTGTTGATTAAAACTATTTAACTAACTAACTATTTAATGTAATAGGAATTGTTTTTATAATAAAAGATCTTGAAATATTGAATAAATACTTATTCGACGATAATGAACATTTTAAGCCCTAATTAGTAAACTGCGTTTGACAATCTTCAAATCTAAGTATAGTCCCACAAACTTATCTGACCCGGTGGGAGAGTCGCTGTAATCGAATTTGGTGTTGCCATTAAAAATAGATATTGCAATAAAGTGGGTAAAGTAAGATTTTTCAATCCGATCAATAGTGTCGGGAAAATGAGTGGACCAGTTTCATCTGCATGTTTTTTTCCTTCACAAGATTTTTAACAAATCGCTCCCCTTAAAGAAATCAAAACCCTTAAATAACTGTATCTGAATCAGCCCATACACGTCCCGCTGCAGCGACGGGCCTCCTCTGCAATCGAGAGTACTATTGAGGGTGGTTAGGCCATATCACAGGCCATATAGTCCGCCACGGTGGCCTAATGCGGGTTGGTGGACTTACAAAGGTACCATAGAAATTATTATAAATCGCTTTGGTATGCAGGTTTCCTCACGATGTTTTCCTTCACCGTTTTAGTGCGTGTTTATTGACTATCAATACACGCATGACTCCGAAAAGTCAGAGAGGTGCCCTGAGATTCGGACCCACGGCCACCGTAAAATGTGGTTGTGAAATCTGATCCATTTACCAACAGGCCACCACGCACGTAATGATAAATTTTAGTTTATGATATGAACTTACATCTATTGTACTAGTACGTACAAAGTTCTGTTTTCGTGGAATTTATTTTGAAAAGCTGACAACACAAACCTGTGGCGGCGGCTACGCGATGATACAATTTTTCGAAGGGTATTATTGGTATCTGAAGACGCTTTTCTTCCTACGTAAAATTTAATACCTGAAGTTTAAAATTCCTAGTATCACTTTTTAAAGTTTTCGGCAATTTTCACTAGTTTTAAATAATGCAGGAAAAATAAATACATTGAATAAACAACCAATGGCCGATATGTCAGCGACTGGCAGGTAGATTAACAATTGCAAATGACATCGTAGTTTCCACTTTTGGCCACCGGGCCAGATAAGTTTGTGGCTCTATATATCTGAATGATCTAATAACTGAAAGAACAAACTGCGAAAAGTCCCAATACCTGAATTGTAAATATAGAATAAGTACTATGTATTGTCTTGTCATTCAAGAAATAAATGAAAAATATAAAGACTTAGCACAAAAACTCGAAGAACAAGACAGACGGATAGATTACTTAGAACGTGAAAACAAAAAGAGAAATTTGGTATTTTTTGGTATAGTCGACGACGAAAATAGCTACTCCGATCTTCATTTGAAAGTTATAACGATAATAAAAAACGATATGAACTTACCATGTGAAGATTATGAAATACAATATTTAACACGCATTGGCAAGAAGGGAGAAAAGCCAAGACCCGTCATTGTAACTCTGTTAACGATGAGTAAGAAGATTGAGATACTAAAAAATAAAAAAGTTTTGTCAAGCTCGGACTACTATGTCAAACAGGATTTTCCTCCGAAAGTCCGTGAAAAACGTAAGACACTTCAGTTGCAAGTCCAAAAACTAAGAGAAGAAGGAAAAGAAGCAATACTGAAGTATGACAAGATTATAATTCTATCAGACAAAGACTCACAACAAATACAAACAAAGAAAAGATATTTCTCGCCTTCTCCAATTACACAAAAACATTCAAAACTGAAGAAAAACCTTCAACAGAACAAAAAAAGTAAAAACGAGATAACTAGTTTCTTTACAACACCTAGAAATGATTTTTCACAGGAAACAAATTCCAACACACCTCAAACAAGTATAAATAATGCATAGCAACGAACTGCTACCTCTCCAACTCTCCCAATCCGGCCGGTCACCGTGGGAGCAGTAGACCGCAACCCTCTGGATAATACCAATTCTAACACAAACGACCCATTCTATGTGGCTACATTTAATGTGAGAACTTTATCTACTAACTGTCGCCTACAAGAGTTGATGGAATCTCTAAAAAACATAAAATATGATGTAATTGGCCTTTCGGAAATCAGACGTCTAGGTATCTCTATAGAAGAACATGGGAATTTTATTTTATGCTATATAGGGGAAACACGTGGTTTACATGGCGTAGGATTTATCATAAAGAATTATTTAAAAGATAGTATCACAAATTTTATTGGTCTATCAGAAAGAGTTGCCTTGTTAAAACTAATACTGAATGGTTTTCCAGTTGATATAATACAAGTTTATGCACCTACCGAAGCGGCAAACGATGAGGAAATAGACCAATTTTATAATACTTTATATAAAGCCCTAAATATTTCAGGAAAAAATATAATAGTTATGGGAGACTTTAACGCCAAAATTGGGCAACCAAAACCTGAAGAATCTATGATTATGAAGAATAATGGTTATGGTACAAGGAACAACCGAGGTGAACGTTTAATAAGTTTTGCATATGAATATAGGCTAAATATCGTTAATACTTTTTTCAAAAAACCCGATAACCAAAGATGGACTTGGAGATCACCAGATGGAGTAACCCGAAATGAATTAGATTATATTTTAACCAACTTACGAAAAAATATTTTGGATATTCAAGTGATAAATTTGGAATTCCCATCAGACCACAGACTGTTAAGAGCATCAATTATGGTTCAAAATACAAGGAAAAGGCGTGCTAACTACACGAATATCAGAAGAAGCTCACTAAAAACGAGAGAAGAAATATCTAAATATCAGCAGTCTTTAGTCAAATTCCGGGAGGACCTGTTACAATCTCAAGAATCTGACTCAATCCAGGTTCAGTACGATAAAATTGTAAATGCCATTGAAAATAGCCTAAAAAATGCTTATTCGACCAACAAAAACTATTACCCAAAAAATACAGCTCTTTCCGATCAAACAAAGAAGTTAATAACACGGAAAAAACAGTTACATGAAATGAAACCAAAGACAAGAGCACTGAAAAACGAATTAAAAGCTTTATACAAATTAATAAGCAAATATATAAAAAGAGACTACTCAAATCACCGATTACAAATAATGGAAAAACACATAAAAACGACTAGTAGTTTGAAGCGCGCCTACAAAGAACTGAATAAACATAAGACTTGGATTCAAGACCTTCAAGAGTCAGGAAAAGTGTCCCACAACCGATCGGAAATTATTAACATTGCCACTAAATTCTACAGAGACTTATATGATTCCCACAATCAATATGACCAGGCGAAGTTCGACTTCCTCCTTACAAAGCAAGACGACACAGAAACAAACCCGATCGATGAAACAGAAATTTTAACACAAATTAAAAGACTCAAGGTGGAAAAATGTCCAGGTCCAGACGGGTTGAGTAATGAAGCTATAAAACTAGCCGGTGATATTTTGGCCAATCCGCTAGCGAATTTATTTAATAAAATACTAAACTCCAGTGTTACCCCCCAACAATGGCTTGAATCAGACATGATACTACTCTACAAAAAAGGGGATCCTAAAAATATTACGAATTACCGCCCTATAAGCCTATTATCATGTCTTTACAAACTATTTTCCTCAGTTATTGAGAAAAGGATCACAAAAACTTTAGAAATCCATCAACCCATTGAACAAGCTGGATTTAGAAGGGGCTTTTCCACGATAGACCACATCCACTCAATAGAACAAATCGTAGAGAAATATAGAGAATTTCAAAAACCATTGTATATCGTATTTATCGACTATCAAAAAGCTTTTGATACTATCCTACATTCTTCAATATGGGAAGCTCTACATAAACAAGAACTAGAAAACAAATACATAAAACTCCTACTGTATCTATACGGAAACTGCAAAAGCCGAGTCAAATTGGAAAACACTGGACCATTCATACCTATCAAAAGAGGCGTAAGGCAAGGTGATCCACTATCACCCAAGATCTTTATAGCTGTTTTAGAGGCAGTCATAAACGAACTTCAGTGGGAAAGAGTAGGTCTAAATATAAAGGGCAAACACATCAGCCATTTAAGATTCGCAGACGATATTGTCTTGCTATCTGAAAATGGTGCTGAGATCCAGTTAATGTTACAATCTTTACAGCAAGCCAGTAAAAATGCAGGTCTAGATATAAACATACTGAAAACCAAAATTATGACCAACTATATAAAAGTTCCTGTATTGTTAGAAGGAGTGCCTCTGGAATATGTTGAAGAATATATATACTTGGGTAAACTGATATCGATAAACAAATCAAACAATGAACAAGAAGTAGATAGAAGAATTGCCTGTGCTTGGAAAAAATTTTGGGCTTATAAAGAAGTGATGAAAAGTTCATTGCCTATCAAAATAAAGAAGACAGTATTAGATACATGTATACTCCCATCCATCACCTACGCATGCCAGACCTGGAAGTACACGTACCGAGTAAAAAATAAAATAAGATCATGCCAGCGTAGTATGGAAAGGAGTATATTAAATATAAGAAAAATCCAAAAAATACGACATGACACTATAAGAAATAAAACCAATGTTACCGATGCCTTAACTTATTCACTTAAATTGAAATGGCGATGGGCGGGTCATCTAGCCCGATTAAATGACGACCGATGGACACTCAGGCTTACTAACTGGCTTGGCCCACAAGGAGCTAGGAGGAGAGGAAGACCTATTTATCGTTGGGAAGACGACATCACAAAAATAGCAGGCAGAAATTGGATGTTAAAGGCAAAAGACAAAATCTGGTGGAAAAATCTAGAGGAGGCCTTCACCCTCATATGAGAGGGGTTCTTGCAAAAAAAAAAAAACTCTTTTTTTATTTAATTTGTTTTATATATATATTAGATATAAGATTAATTTAAGAGAAAAAAAAAATACATAAATAATTATATACTTTGTACTTACTTTTAGTCTAAGGCAAGAAATAAAAGGCTTTTTTATTTTTTATTTTATTTATTTATTTATATTGTCTTGTCATAAGAGCAATATAATTGCCTACATGACCAATAAACCAATTTGATTTGATTAACAAATAAGTAATTAAACTCACCAGTAGGCAGTATCCTAGTCCAAGCTATAGAGAACCTATAGTGGTCTACTCCCAACTCCCTTAGCATCTCCACATCTCTCTTATACTGATGGTAGGAGTCGGAAGCCACGTCACCACTCACGCCGTCCACCACGACTTCTGGATGCTCGTGGACATATTTATCCCATATGCTTGGCGATTTACCTGAAATAATGGGAAAAGTCCATTGATTTTGGAAACTGAAATTCCTTGAGTATCCCTTAGGTATCGACAGCATTGGCTATATAAGAGCGTGAATAGGCGAGACGACAGAATCAAAAAATTAAAAAAAATTATGTTTTTAAGGGAAAATACATATTACAAGGATTTCAAATGATAATTCAGTTTTATTCTATACTTGGAGATTAATAAGATTTTAAATAAAATCAAAGTACAAAATATAGCAATCGGCCATTTTGACAAAAACGCTCTTTACAACGCATGATGTCACGCCTATGTAAACATGACCATAGACTAGGAAGTAAACTCATGTGTCATTCTTTGACTATCGCAGTCACAGAGTACATTCTATATACGGAGATAGAGCTAACAGTCAGATTATTGGAATTAGCGCCCTCTGTCGGTACACGACGTTTGAATATGACATAGGTCTTATCAATATTTAATTAATTTATATTATAAATATTTTCCCCAGTAATTTCCAAAGCCCGAAATGTTTACTGAGTAGGCTTTTGGAAATTAGTTTAGAGAAAACATGACTAGAGTTAAGCAAAGGTTTCTAACGGCCGTTCTCTATATCCTATCTATCTTTAACAAGAGTTTAAATGGATATCGTTACTATGTCGATACCACTGTATGCTTCAATAAACAAAGATAGACATTCAATATTATCTTGCCTAGATATGTATAAATATATGCACCTTATCTAAATATCTCTGTCTTTCTTTACTGAAGCAAAAAATGTATCGAAATTTTGAGAGAAATCTCTTGTTAAAGATGGATAAATTATAGAAACCGGCCGTAAGTAAATAAAATAACAGTTTAACGGTTGTACTGTTTTTTATTATGATTCCTCTTGTGATTATAATTATATACAGATACTTTTGTTTCTCTCTATTCATATTTTTTCTTAATAACAATAATTACGCGATGTTGAGAGAAACGACATCTACTGCAAATGGAGGAACTATTTCATTCCAAAGAAAAAAAGCAATGTATGGACTGTTAAGCCACTGGACCACAGACTAAGTAGTACACAATGACATGTTTACCTAGTAGTGACATCACAGCGGACGCCATGACACCTACTAGCGTTTTTTGTGCACTATTGAAAAATTATTAGAAAAATGGCTTAAAACTGTGTTAAGCCTTTGTTAATTCTTGAAATATAGATTTTTCGTATATAATAAATGTGTGCCCATATTTTAGAATATAATTTGAAAATAATTCGTCTCGCCTATTGTATTTAGTCGGAGATTTAGGAGCCCAGCCCAGCATAGGTTAAATTCAACATAAATAGTGGAAAGTCGAAGATCCCTAAAAACCTGTTACAACCTCCCTCTGGACCCTGCCGTATTAAATAGCGATGCTCACAACCTTTGATGGTTTATTAACCAGATACAGAACATACCCCACAAAATCGATCCTAAAAGGCTGCTTAAGGCGCTTTCTTCTCGTTTAAAAGGGGATAATATTACTTATGATGGAATTCTCAATTTCTCACACTCCCTAACCACAGTGCAAAGGCTATTCCAGTGTTCTGTGGGGTATCGGAAGACACACTTCACGACTTCCAACTCGTTCAAAAAAGTTTTATCTACACCACTTCCTATCAAGTAATTCTCAAACATCTTCTACATTAGCAGTATTTATTACTAGCGGTCCGGCCGGCTCCGCCCGGGTGCAGATACACGTTTCACAATGGCGGTCAAAATGTTCTATTCCGACTATCAATATAGAATATCGACCAATCGGACCACGAATAAAATTTCCTCGTATTTGCTAGAAATGTCACTACTGCTTCCCTCCTATAGGTCATAGCGTAATGATATATAGCCTATAGCATTCCTCGATAAATGTACTATCCAACACAGAAAGAATTTTCCAAATCGGACCAGCGGTTCCTGAGATTAGCGCGTTCAAACAAACAAACAAACTCTTCAGCTTTATAATATTACTATAGATTACTTACCGTCCTTATCCCAAGCGCCTTCGACCTGATAAGCGGCCGAAGCGACGCCGAACAAGAAACCATCTGGGAATTTGCGCACTTTCACATCGCTCCAACCATCAGACACTGATATAATGCTGAAATAAAATGTCTTGTTAGTGGCATCAAATGCACTAAGTCTAGAAAATATCGCCCTCATACGAACTGTTGGTCTTGGAAAGAAACATCAATAATACCTAAGTTTTTGAAATGGCACAAAACTTGATTTTAAACGGGCAATAGATATGAATGAATAAGGATAATATATGTACATGTCATCATCATCATCAGCCCATCTGCGTTCACTGCTGGACGTAACACATGTCCACGCCCAGTGTCGTGCCATAAGAGAGGCCTATGTTCATTTGACATGCACCTAAATACATTTGAAAATAAATCATCTACTGCCTCTGGGGTGCAATAGGTTGAAAGCCGGCTACGATAGGAGCTGCTGGTTCGATCCCCGCACTACGTTTGTGGGCGTCGGTAGTTGTAGACGTTTCGTATCTGGGCCTAGTTCATTGAGGTATTATACGCCTAGTTAAACCTAATTGTCTTGTTGTTTATGATTCCCAAGACACGAAATTTGTAAGTAAGGACAATGGTAATGTTTGTGACTGATGAGTATAATAATATTATTTATGCAATGACTTACGTATCATAATTTTATGATCTGGATATAATTGCGTCATAATAGAAAGAGCGCCTGCGACTGCGCAAGAAATCGTCAATGAGACCAGGGGACGCGGGTTTGAGTCCTGCGTCAAGATAAATATGTGTCTACTCTTGTGGTTGACAAGAATTTAGTTTGAATCTGTGTTCAATTACAACGAAAGTTTCTCGTCATTTCTGATGCCACAAATCAAGATATCAATGCAGGATTTAAAATAATGTCATGTGTGACTCTTTTGCGGTTTACCGTATTTATTTATTTATATATTATTTTATTCCTTTTTGTACACCAAATAAATCTTAAACTAAAAGAATATTCAACATAAAAGTACAAATTTCGGTCCTATCACTCGAGGCAATCTCTTATTGACTACCATGGGATGGACATAAGAGAAGAAAAAAAAGAGAGGGCAGTCTAGAGTCCAGTCTAGTCTAGTGTATTTACGAATTCATCACATACACAGATATAAACTAAGGTTAAAAGCAAATGACCTAGACGATAACTGAATAAGAACAGCATCTAAATTCTAATATGAAGGTGAATCTTTGATGCCAAAGATAGATGTATAGAATACAAATGCACTTACGCCTAACATTGAGGATGGTGAAATAATTCTACTGGTGGTAGGTCTCTCATATGTGAGAGGCCATCTGGGTAGGTACCACCGCAATGTCTATTTCTACCGTGAAACAACACTGCTTAAATGCACTGTTGTGTTTCGGATTGAAGGACATTGTAGCCAGAGCAACTACTGGACATATTGAGACTTAACATCTTATGTCTCAGGATGGCGAGCGCAGTGGAATGTTGCTACTGTTTATGGGCGGTCGTATCGCTTACCATCAGGCGAACGACTTGCTCGCCTCGCCATTCATTGCAATAAAAAAAATATATATATATGTGGGGTTTAGGTTGAGGCTAATAATACTTGTTAAATTAAGTTTCTCCTTCTCTTCCAACATTGTTGTGCCCTGCAGGGTCCACGATAATGAACTCTTTAAATTTGTAAAACCTATTTAACAATTGTGGAGAGCAATAAAATAAATAATGATGATGATGATGATGAGATGCAAAGGATAGCCATTGCAGTCCATATAAGTAATGCCACCAGTATTAACAGCTCTTTGGCTCTGGGGATGTCAACAGATGTATTAAGTTAAGGGTTAACTTAAGACACAATTATAATATTGTGAGATTTAGAAACTATGGGACATATTTAGTTTACCATTACCATTTATGGATGGTATAGAAAGAATACAAAAAATGTAACATAAGTAGTAAGCTATTGTTCAAATTCCAAGCCACATGACATGCTAGTTTCTGCCAAATATAGAAAAAGAAATGAAGAAAAAGAGTAGGGTTTTGATAAAGTTTAGGTGAAATACTCAGATACAAGGTAGCATGAGTCAAAGTTGGTTTCTATACAATCTAACATTAAATAATAACCATGAGTAATCTATATCACCCGTTTTATCTTATATATATATATATAGTGGTCCAGCCCTGTTTCGTGTGAGTGCAGATACTTTTTGAGAACTTTAGAAACATAGGATCTATTTCTTGTGACTATTAATTAACTTATAATTTAAACTCAAGCTTACTGCCTAACTTTTAACTAGTCATCCCATTCCAGAGTTTGAAAGAGTATTGAATATATTTAAAAACCTTACACATACCACGGGAACACTACATTATGTTGGGATAAAAAGTAGCCTATGTTTTTTTTTTATTGCAGTGAATGGCAAGACGAGCAAGCCGTTCGCCTGATGGTAAGCGATACAACCGCTCATAAACAGTAGCAACATTCCACTGTGCTCGCCATCCTGAGACATAAGATGTTAAGTCTCAATATGTCCAGTAGTTGCTTTGGCTACAATGTCCTTCAATCTGAAACACAACAGTGCATTTCAGCAGTGTTGTTTCATGGAAGAAATAGACTTTGCGGTGGTACCTACCCAGATGGCCTCTCACATATGAGAGACCTATCACCAGTAAAGTAGTAGTAAGTAGTAGTAGCCTATGTGTTAATAAAGGGTGAAAAAGGTAAAAAAGTCCAGCAGTTTGAGTGTGAAGAGATAACAAACACACAAACTTTCACATTTATAATATTAGTCGGATAGTATTGTCTGGTTTCTAAGTTTCAACCTCTCCATGATACAAGTCCCATCTTCTGCAGAGGGGTATTTTGGGCCGATACAGTAGTGTTTGGTTTATTGTGTCTTTTATTGACTGGTTCTGATTGAACATATTATGATATTTATCCCTATGTGGGGGATTTATAAAGCCATCATATCAGGTATTCTGTTTCTTATCAACATCATGTTTAAATAATAGATGACACAGTTACACATCTGCAATTATGATAATTGTCAAGTTGTATCTGTAAATGCATCCATATAACTGAGATTTGTTATTTGACCATTCTTTTATCTCCAACTGAAGGAAAGCCACTGATTATTATAAAAGACACCCAATGTGAATTTTAAAATCTGTGATCTGTTTCATTTTTTTACTACAATCTGTTTAAGTCCACATACATCCTACTGCAGGGCACAGGCCTCCTCTAGGCCTAGGTAGGATTGAGAGTTCCTATATAACAAAAATACTCTGTGATTGTGAGTGGTTAGGCCATATATGCTATGCTGGTCTAGCGCGGGCTGGATTAGTACAATAAAATAAATTAAGTATATGTCATCTAGCAATATCAATGTGATTTAATATGATTTACAAGACATTTTCCCAATTACTATTATTTGAAAATTGTATGAATCATATCATATTGGATGACATAATTTATAAGAGATTGGTTATCTGTATCTGTATTGATAAAAATATTTCATCTCAAACAATAATATTTATGCCATTATGTTTAATAATTCTAAGATTTTTATTACAAAATATAACACAGCCTCATCACAAAATAAGATGCCGGTTTTTATTGATAACAATAAATATTTCTGCAAGAAATTGTTTTACGATTGAGATACTTTCATCCGAATTAGTATTCTTTATTATTAGACCTTTTAACTCTCATAAGTCATAACCTTGAAGCCGGCTTAACACAATTTAGAAAAACCCACTCCATATCAGCAGAATAAATAATTTTGATACATTTATGCAACAAATTAACTAGAATAAAAAATCTTACCTGAGGACACAAGTTACGACAAATAAAATCATTTTAGTGCACCTAGGAGCATACAAAATTATAAAACACAGCACACTTAAGACACGACAGTCGACAGACGTAACAACTTACACGTTATCACACAAATAATAATTATACGGAACGTGCTGCTGTTATCGTTTACTTAATTAATAAAATTATCTGACAGCGTGTAAATTGATAAAAATTGGCGGGCAAATTTCAAATGGCGTTTCCTTTTGTTGTAAGTCAAACACTGGGTTGTAAGCGTAAAATTATTAAAAAAAAATCTATCTTCATTAATTTCTCCGTCTACGTATCTTCACTTGCAATTTGAAAGAAGATTATGGAAATGGCTCCCTTATAATTAAAAATACTTATAATATAATGATATAGCTAAAGTTTCAATTTAAATTAAAACAACCAAAAACTTACCTACCATCCGATTCGTCCCAAGACAACCATTTAAATTATTCTAGCCTAATCATAGGGGTTTAATATTTCAGTAGGTCTAGTTGGATCAACTATACCTGATTACGTACCTACGTAATCAGGTATAGTTCCCGTCACGTAAGAAGAACGCTGTAAAATTGTGGAGGGGATGTGTTTGCGCAGGATCACTCGCGCGCGAAAGTATTAGGCCTATTGTTTTATTTTGAACTTATTAGGCACATTAATTGCTTACCTATTTGTGGTCTATATTATAGGGAATCTATAACTTCATTAGCGATTTACCCATAGAAGAAGAAGATATATCTTCTTCTTCCTCTACGTTATTCTGGCCGGGGCCAGGGTCCGCCTTCCGGCGAATTCTCCATCATTTAGCCCGATCTTCAGCATCCTCAATAGTAAGGCCCTAATCATCGGCATAGGCGAAAGTTTGTCACTTTGTCAGATTCAAACGGGTAAATAAATTTTGATGAAATATGGTATGGAAGTAGCCATTGAGGAATGAAGTTTAATGTAAAATAGCTAACCAAGGTATTAGCTATTAACACATAGCCTAATTACTATCTCGATAAGTGTAGTGTTCCTGTGGGATGAAAAGGAATTTAAAATAAGCATATTTAAGTCTTTCAAACACAAAATTCAAACTGTTAGAGTGCGAAATTAGAAGAAAGGATTACATGCCTTGAGTTGTGAAACAGTATGGATGCGGACATGGCGGGACATAAAAGGACGGGGTGAGAAAATAAGAATAAATGACGTAAGCCACATTTAGGTACGAGAAATAATTAGTTTTAGATGTGAGACTCATAAAGTATCGTTTTTATGCCATACCTATTACCTACTGGAATGAAGTGTAACGGCTTACATAATAGGTCCCATTAAATATTTTAATAGTTTAATCCGTGATGCTTCACATCTGGCTTCTCTGGTTGTAAAAGTCTTTATCAGAGATTATTTACCTCCTTAGTCCATTGATTTGTCATCCGCTTTACTACGGAGGGAAGTTGACAAAAAATATTTCCAACTCCTCCATTTATTTATTTCATGATTAATTTCGTTGCTGGTTAAAGACAAGTTAGACATGCCCGGAGACTCGCCGAGCTGCAATGCTCGGTGTCATTATAATGCCTGCCACTGTTGATCCTTGCTTACAGGAGTTGTAGTGGCGGGTGTGAGGGCGGGACAGTCTCCTCTCATAAAGTATCTACACCGGGGCGAAGCCGGCAAAGAGAGCAGTGCAAAGAATATACACCGTAATAAATATACTGCAGTATTGTATATATAATATTATTGTATGTATATAATTTAACATTAATAATGCAATAGTAGTATATATTTAGACCGAATAAACATGTAGCGAAGGATACACGTGTGCGCAGCGCCGGATCTAGGTACCTATTTTTCGAGGCGGGGCAAAAACTGAAAAATGCCGCCCCCATCTGCCTATATTTTTATCTTAATCATCATCATCATTTTTAGCAACCAGATGACACAGGCCTTCGGAAAATAACGCCATTTTACCACTATTTTTTACACGCTTTAAATTAGCTTCACTTTAGGCTTTGAATCTAGTTTAACTACACGTGACCCCTGGGTAGTGCCAAGTGAGTGACACAGTTCGTGGTGGTAGGACTTAAGTTTCCGCCCGGGTAGCAACCACCATCCACGGGGCGTAAAGACCGCCATAGTGATCCCTGTAAGAGACCAGTTTCCGGGATCAGCCCGTGTTGTTCTGGTTTTTCGAGGGGTTTGACTCCGGGCATGAGGTTGTACCGTGTGGGTATTTGAGGTCGCTGTCGAAGGGAACAGTGTTGAACCGCCGGCCAACGAGACTCGCTGAAACGGTTGTCCGCTGGCCGCGCACGGCACAGTACAGAGACGACTCGGCTGTTCAGGTATCTTAGCCAGACGGCTGATGACGTGCGGGCGCAGTTCCCGTCGCTGAAATGGCGGTCTGCTTTGGGGTTTTGGGGGTCTTGGCTGTCTTTCAATGCACATCACGAACTATGACTGGGACTCCTCTAAGACTGATCATGCTGGTTCCTGTTTAGGTCGTCAGTACCGTTCGCTTCACTTCCACGTGCCGTGCAGGTTAAGCAGAGGGTCTGGCATTACTCGTCGACAGATTGGAATGGTGTGTAAGATTATTTCTCATCCATCCCTTGGAGGCAGCACTGCTTTGAGGGTAAAGATCCCTCAGCGAATGCCAACGCTATTGCTGACGAGATCAGGCTTGGAATGGAATATTAGATTCCTTCCCCTGAGATCGCCAGTAAAGGCCGTAGACGCTCCTGGTTCAATCGCGAATGCGCCGATGCTGTCGGTGACAAACAGGCGGCATATCGCGCTTAGATCAGAGGTCGCGCCATGAAGGATGCCAATATCAGTTCCCTCGAAGAAGCCTACAACCGAGCCACCAAGGCCTGCAAGAAGGCCTACGTTAGAGCGGATGCCCAGCGCGTTAGCAGGATTGAGCGTGCGTTGGCCAATCACCCAACCAGCAATCGTGCTTATTGGAGTTTGGCCAGGGCCGTTCATTCTAACTTTTGCTGTCCAGCGTTGCCACCGCTGAGGTATCCGGAAGAGTCGCTGACTTCCAAGCCGCAAGAGAAGGCTGCCTTACTGTAAAATCTCTTTGCGGCTCATTCCCGCCTCGAGGACCGTGGTTCCCAGACGCTGCCTACACTTTCTCATTCCGGTTTCTCAATGGCGGATATCCACATTAAGGAGTGTGATGTGCGGTGTGAGCTACGGTCTTTCGATGTGCGAAACGTCAATGGCCCGGATGTAATACCGGCGGTGGTTTTAAGAGCTTGTGCTGCCCAGTTGTCTCCTGCACTGACTTGCCTCCACCGAGCGTCCTACCGCGTGGGAGTTGTGCCTGAATCTTGGAAGGAGGCCTTGGTAGGCGGTGTGCAATCGATCCCTAAAAAGGATGATCGATTAGACCCTACCAACTATCGCCCTATCGCTATCACCTCAGTGATGTGTCATTTGGATCACTCGTTGATCAGTGACAGACATCGCGGATTCCGTCAAAATCGATCAAAGACGAAACTTCTTGCGTTTGTCTAGCATAGCTGGGGCGACGCTCATGCTGTGAGCCTTGACGTAGCTAAGGCTTTTGATAGGGTCTGGCACCGTGGTCTTCTTTCCAAAGTTCCGGCATACGGTCTGCCCGACAACCTGTGTTCGGATTTTTTACTTTCTTTATGGACGTAGAATACGTGTCATCGTCGACAGACACGCTTCGGCGCTCATGTGGGTAAATGCCGGAGTTCCTCAGGGCTTGGTGCTGCCGCCCGCGCTTTTTATTCTCCATATCAATGATATGTTGTTGCTAGGAAACATTCATTGCTATGCAGATGACAGCCCCGTTCTTGGGCGATACCAATATGGGCCCTCGGATGCTGGGTCCACACTGTGAGGGGACGCGAAGATCTTGTCGTTGAGCTCACATGGGTTTCCAGGAATATGGTTGAGTACAATGCCAAGAAAACCTAGGTGTGTGCGTTCACGTGCAAAAAATACCCGTTCTCTCCCTTTCCAATTCTTCAGGTTGCTCCCCTCTCAATGCAGAATGACCTGAATGTTCTTGGTGTGGATATATACTGTGATCTCAATCATGCAGCATGCATGCAACAGCATGGGAGTCCTGAACCGAGTGAGTCGGTTTTTCACAACCGGTCAACTTTATCACTTTTATAAAGCGCAGGTCCGGCCGGGTATGAAGTACTGCTCGCACCTCTGGGATGGATCCGCTCAGTACCAGCTCGATGCCTTGGATGGATTGCAGCGGCTGGCCATCCGCATTGTGAATGTATTGCATGTAGACGTTACGAGCAATTTAGAGTCGCTATAATATTTAGTATTTAGTATTTTTAGTATTTATTTATTCAACACACACACAGTCTTTACAGGTATAAACCTAATGCGATCTGGCGGGACTTTACACAAATCTTGGAAGACTAGTTCTTTACCAAGAACCAAAGTACAACTATAAATTACAACTATGAATAATACAAAAAATAATGTACTAAAACTATGAACAATAAAAAATAAAATAAATAATTGAATGAACTAAATAAGATAACAAATCTCAAACAATAAACATTTTGCGAGTTCACTCCGGTTACATGTCAAAACATCTGTTTTGACATGTACCTCACTTATAATAATTTTAATCGCTCGGGTGAGAGGCGTCTTGGCCAAGAGGTTGGTCCTTGCCGTCGGTACCGCCAGCAGCGGCGGGCGGCGCCGCCTCCACACGTACCGGTCCGGCACGCACAGGCACAGGTGGCGCAGAACCTCCGGGTTGTGCTCCAAACCACGCAACAGCTTCACCAAGTACGACGCGAGTGTGAACTCGCGCCGCACCCTCAGCTCGTTGTACCCGACCATACCAAGTACGAATAATGTGGGGTACATCAGCGGGTAAAATGGATATACCCCATAAAGTTTCAAATACAGGTGCCTCGTGAACTTGTTCTGGACTCGTTCTAACATAGCCACGTATTTAACCTCATGCGGTGCCCATATGATCCCGCTATGCTCAAGGTGGCTCCGGACCAGAGCGTCATACAGCACTCGAACGGTACTTATGTTGGTGAAGCATTTGGATTGTCTTAAGACAAAACCAAGATTCCTATATGCTTTCTTGCATATATCGGTAATATGATCCCGAAACGTCAAGTCCGGAGTGAGAACCACCCCCAAATCACGCACCTTTGATACTCGTTGCATCGGAGATGCATCAACCTTGTACTCATGGCATACCGGCGTTCGACTACGAGTAAAAGTTAACACCGAGCACTTGGACACATTGAAGTGTAGATGATTCTCATAACTCCACTCCACTGCTCTATTTATATCCTCTTGCAAGAGTGCACAGTCGGTTTTATCCTTGACTTCAAGCAGCAACTTGAGATCATCTGCGAACAACAAACATGATCCATGTCTGACTACTCGCGGTAAATCATTTACCATTATGACGAACTCCAGAGGTCCCAGATTGCTCCCTTGGCTTACTCCAGACCTGGTGTAGTACGGTTCAGACTCGTATCCATTGTAATCAACGTATTGTTGGCGGTCTCTCATGTAATTAGCAAAAAAGCATAGTAGGTGTGGGGTACATCCGATTTTTGCCAGTTTTTTTAATAAGACGTCATTATCGACGGTATCAAATGCCTTTTTAAAATCAAAATAGGCAGCGTCTACCTGTAATCCAGCATCGTCCGCGGCTACAACTTGCGTCATAAAATTGAGTAGATTGGTGGCAGTGCTGCGCCCCGGCCGGAACCCGTGCTGCGCGTCAGAAAGCTACCCTCGCACCTGCTCCTGCACGCGGCGCTGAATGGCAGCTTCGAACACCTTAGCCGGTGTCGAGAGTACAGCCACTGGTCTATAGCCACTGACATCTGCTCCCGACGAACCCTTTGGAACCGAAATGACACGAGTGATCTTCCACTCGGCAGGGAACTTCGCTTGTCTTAAGCAGGTGTTAAAGATGTAGCAGAGTGGGTCTATAAACACCCTTGCACAGTCCTTAAATAAAAATGCAGGTATACCATCAGGGCCAGCTGACCGTTTCGGTTTTAAATTCTCAAGAGCTTTCTTCACGTCCTGGTCGCTCAGAGCCCTCAGATGAACGTACGCACCGGATGCATTAGCCTCGCCAGCCATCGCCTCCGTAACATCCAACCTTGGTGGCATCTTTGAATACACGGACTCAAAGAAATGCGCAAATTTCCTAGCACACTCTTCATCCGGTAAATATCAACCATTTTTTACTATACGCTGTTTATTTACACTATTTCTGTTTGATTTAATGTAGTGCCAAAAGGATTTTGGGTCTTTTGCAAACTGACATTGAATATTATTTGGTAGTGAACAGCATGGGTTCCTCCGTAATCGGTCGACTACATCGAACTTAGGTATTTTTAACGAATATATTACTGAACACATGTCTGGTGGAAGACAAGTTGACGTCATCTACACAGATTACAGTAAGTGTTTTGATCGGATAGACCATTGGGTACTACTTCAGAAGTTGATGTCTGCCGGTGTACACGGGGACCTTCTTCGTTGGTTTGCTTCGTGCATAAAGTATCGCACACAGGCAGTGGTTGTTTGCGGACATACATCTGGTTGGAAATACATACCATCAGGCGTTCCTCAGGGTTCTATCCTCGGTCCATTGCTATTTAACATATTCATATCAGATATTAAAACTTGTTTTCAAAATTCAACAATCCTGCTATACGCCGATGATATGAAGATTTTAAAACCTGTTTGCAACAACCGTGACACTAGTCTACTACAGGAGGATCTGGATAGGTTATCTGATTACTGTACTCAATACAAACTTCAACTTAACGTCTCTACATGTTTTCATCTAACTTTCTCAAGATCCAGGAATATTATAAGATCAGATTATACTTTTTATCATAATGTTATAAAAAAGTTTCCTGTATTAAAGACTTGGGTGTTTTGCATGATGACAGGTTAATATTTAATATGCATATCGATCACATTATAAGCAAAGCATCTAAAGCACTAGGTTTCATTATGAGATGTGCCGCCGGTTTTCAGTCTCTAAAACCTCTAAAAATACTTTATTGTTCGTTCGTACGAAGTCATTTAGAATATGCGTTGCAAGTATGGAACCCTCAATACAAATTCTATATTAACAGAATAGAACAAGTTCAAAGAAATTTTTTAAGATACTTAGATTTCAAAACTCAGCAAACAATCCCTGGTTATTACCAACGCTGTAAAAAATACCATTTCCTGCCGCTTGAGGTAAGACGTAAGATAGGCGATATAAGTTTTTTGATGAAAGTCGCCCAGAATGTCCTGAACTATTGTTGATTGTCCTGAACTACTGTCTAAAATTACCTTGCGTACCAACCAGCTCAACTTTAGGCAAAAACCCTTACTATGCACACCCTCCGCATCCACTAAATACAGACGAAATGCTTTTCTATTGCGAAGTAGTAATAGCTTTAATGAGTTGCCACCGAATCTTGATATTGACCTATTCTGTACTAATGTGGGAAAGGCGAAAGGCATTCTAGCTCAAAACTTTTTTGATAATTAAGTTACTATTAACCGTTCCAAATCCATAGCGAACTCAAACATATCCATTGTTATAAGAGGATATTTGTAGTGTAATATTATAATTAAGTGCGTGGTGGCCTGTTGGTAAACGGACTAGACGCGGCTGCCCACATGTTCACGGTGGTCGCGGGTTCGAATCCCAGGGCACACCTCTGACTTTTCGGAGTCATGTGTGTATTGATAATCAATCACCACGCACTAAAACGGTGAAGGAAAACATCGTGAGGAAACCTGCATACCATAGCGATTCATAAGAATTTCTATGGTATGTTAGTCCGCCAACCCGCACTAGGGGCCCTACTATATTCATCGAACGAACGAACGAACGAACGAAGGACCCTACTATATTCAACGAAACGAAGTTCGAAACTTCGGACAAACGAAGTTTTTTATACGATACGAATGTATATATATAACGTACACCGTAACTATAAGTCTATGGTTACGACCATAAATCAATAACGACCATAAGTTTTATGTAGGTACATTCGTATCGTATATAAACTTTGATCATCCGAAGTTTCGAACTTCGTTTCGTTGAATATAGTAGGGTCCTTCGTTCGTTCGTTCGTTCGTTCGATGAATATAGTAGGGCCATAGGCCAGCGTGGTGGACTATATGGCCTAACCACTCTCAATCGTATTCTCGATTGTAGAGTAGGCCCGTGCCCTGCAGTGGGACGTATATGGGCTGATACAGACAGACAGATTATAATTATGATGTTTTTATTGTGAATTAGGCTTGTTTTTTTTTTGTGAATTATTTGTATATCTATAGGTGAAGGCTTGTAATTAGCAATAGGATTAGATAGTAAGATATTATATTTTTGTTATTAGTCTGTAAGCTTTCCGAAAAGTAAATAAATAAATAAATAAATAAATTATTTATATGTTCCTTGTGAGCTACTTCTATTGCCTTTTTTACTCGGGCTCTATATTCAGCAAATTTAAGGTAATCACCAATTAGTTTAGATTTTTTATAAGTTTTATGAAGGCGTGCTTTAATTTGAATATTTTTAATTACATTCGCATTGTACCATACGGGATATACGTACCGCGCATCATCACGAACAAGCCTTTTCCTTGGTACACATTTATCTAGTGTATGGTTTAGCTTATCGTAAAAAATAGTCAACATCTCCGTTATATCTTGCGTTTGGAAAATTGCACTCCAATCAATGGTAGATAATATAGAATACAATAGCTGAAAATTAGCTTTATAAAAGTTCCACTTTAGTCCAATGCCGCTCGCGCCGATGCTCGACTTGGTACGCGTCCACGGGCATCAGCGCCTCATCCGCCTCACACACGCACACTCCTCCTCTCAATCCGTTGCTCAGAACTAAATCCAATTGCCGACCTAAGCAGTTCGGTACTGTGTTAGTTTGAGTGAACCCGCAATACGATACAAAACATTCATAGTAATTACTAATATTTACAGGACAAGAATATAAGTTAAAATCTCCCATTACAATAACCTCACTATATTTATCACACAATTGTTCAATTAATTTAAATGAAGTCATAAAATCATTCTCAGAACTACCTGGCGGAATATAAATAACAACATAAAAATACAAATCTATTGTTTAAATGCACCGTCGCGCAAATCATTTCGAATACGCAGGTGTCCATCGATGCGCCCGAGACATGTACTTGTCGGAGCTCGTACCGGTGTGTGGCCACGAGAAGTGCGCTTCCTTGTTTCCGACCGTCGTCGCTTCGATCGCAGCGTAATATTTTGTACCCCTGCGGCACAATTTCCGCATCCCGTATAGATTCATTGCATCCAGATTCAGTTATAGCGAAAAGATCAGCATTAGACGAAACAATGTTATTTCTGAATTGGTCTAGTTTTGTTCGTAGACCTCTGACGTTTTGGTTATATATTTCTACCGTATTATTGCTCGCCGAATATTTTTTTGGTTTGCCTGCGAAACCAAATCCACTCGTTAAATTCAGCATTCAATGGCCAAATTTCCGCATTGTTTAAAGTGTCATAACTGCATTCTGGCACACCAATTATAAAAGATGAATAACCGCGATCTGTTTTGTGTTGAATTTTTTCTACATTTGCTATTGCCTCCGGTCCACACACGTTTTTAATGTGTTCGGTTAAAGCTTCTTCAGTAGTTTCGGGATGCAAACGCCATACGTGTAGATATTTTTTTCGCTGTACACCCACTATTGCCTTTAATTCGGTATTTTTACCGGTTCTCACCTCCCTTGACAACCAGTTAGTAATGGAAAAAGTAATTAATTAAGTTTATCATTTATTAGGGGTACATAACGATGCAAGACTTGTTTTCTGTAATGTGAAATGTTCATGATGTCTATGTCTGTGCTTTTGCAATAGCATTATATTGTCTACAGAGCCTTGGTATAGCCGAGAAATAACCCAAGTTGGTCTTTGATGACGCAATATATAAGAGGTTGTATGTACTTTTACGTGGAATTCTAGTTGGAGCGTTAATACTAAGTGCACCTACTTATTTATTTATTTATTTGGACAGTACGATTATTAACATCAATAACACTATTCAATTACCTATTATAATATAAAGAACAAAACATAAAACTTAACAAATTTTAACGTACATTACAAACAAACTTATACTAAAACTAGCGGCCCGACCCAGCTTCGCCTGGGTGCATATATTTTTTGATTCCACTCCACACTAAATACATGTTGTTTTTCGTATAAACTCTTGTATGCCTAAACTTGACGTAGCTATCCTACTGTCCGGCTCAATCCCGTTTCAAATCCGCCTGTTCAGTCTCTTCCTACAAGCTCACTGCAGTCCAAGGTACCGTTAAACATCTTTTGTAGAAACAATATATCGGTTTTCTTTCTGCGTGCGGCTAAGGTACTCATATTGTAGTGTATCAGACGGTCAGAGTAATGATATATTTCTTTAGCCAACTGATCTCTATAAGAGAGATGATACAAGAAACGTCTTTGAACACTCTCTAGGCGTTTCACATAAATATCATAATGAGGGCTCCATATTACGCTGGCGTATTCCAGTATAGGAAGTACGAGGGCATTGTAGAGTATTATTTCGTCTTGGGTTTTTTAAATTCTTTACTATTGCGTATTACAAATCCGAGGCTTTTAATTATCTTCAAGTGACACCTGGAGTGCGGTATCTGTATCAGCCCATATACGTCCCACTGCAGGGCACGGGCCTGCTCTACAATCGAGAATACGATTGGAGTGCGGTATACATTTATCAAATATAAAAATAAAAACTGGTTTAAGACAGTTGCCACAGAATACATTGAGATAGAGTCAATGGTCAGAATATGGGCATCAGCGCCCTCTGTCGGTGTACGACGTCACTAACATGACTAGTCAATATTCAAATTATATGAAAATCAAATTATATTTCCACAGTCATTAGACATCCACTTAAGAGGTGCAAATAAGACACCCACGTTTCACCTTATACTTTCCGTCCCACGATGTGAGGGGCGAACCTATCACCATATCGGGCACAAATTTCTGATTCCGGACTGATATTAATTTGTCCGACCCGGGGTCCGAACCTGAGATCCAAAGCTTTGCAATAATATTTTAGTACTACTGCGCCACCAAGGTCCAAGGCAGTCAATGTGGCCCACAGTGGAGACATCGGAATGCTCATATCCTGTCTCTTCTCTACAGTGTTCTGTTTAATCCCTCTTCTCCGCGCTACCTTCAGGAACGTTTTAATTTTTATTATTTTCAGTTTTTGTATTAGCTTTATTGAAAAATTTCTTTACTACAATATTTTATAAATGTGATATTGATTTGTTGGTGGAAGAAGTGGCGGGAGGCGCCCGACGCGACGTGACGGCCCAGTGGTGGCATGCGCGTGAGCTGCGCGCGGGCATTGCAATATTACTTTATTTTTCTAAAATAAAAGATTTTTTCTATAATAAATGTAGCCTAAGTTACTTCTTGTTATATCAGCTACCTGACAAAAAAGTTCCGTCAAAATCGGTCCAGCCATTTCAGAAATTAGCCGGAACAAACAGACAGACAGACAGACAAAAAAAATTAAAATATCATTTTCGGCACAGATATCGTGTATATAACGATATGTAGTTAATTTTTTTTTATTTTCACTTTTAAAACAGACACTTCAATCTTATCTTAATATATATATTTCTTGTGTGCGTGTGTATGTGACTGAACTCCTCCTAAACGACTGGACCAATTTTGATGAAATTTTTTGTGTGTGTTCGTGGAGATTCGAGAATGGTTTAGATTTACAGTTTGGTCTACTGGAAAATGTTTTTTCAATTAATTTTATATAAAAGAAAGTCGTGTTAGTTACACTACTTATAACTCAAGAACGGCTGAACTGACTTGGCTGAAAATTGGTGGGGAGGTAGCTTAGAACCAGGAGAAGGACATAGGATACTTTTTATCACGTTCTCGGTTTCCCGAGTTTATATTAGCTTATTAACATTTTCTCATACAAAATGTTCATGGGTTCGTAACTGTCAAACATTTAATGTTCATCCCGTCGATACGGTAAACTCTTCTCTCAAATTAAAGAACGTATTTAAATAAAGGTTTCGAATCGACAACATATATCCACAATATTCGATTAATGGCGTATTTTAGATTTTAAAGATGTAAATTAATGACATTAATGAAAAGGGATTGACATTTAAATTGGTTGTCAAATATTAATGCATGCGTTCAGAAATTAATTTTGTGTAACCAAAAGAGAATGTATTATGAAGTTAAATAAATATAGGACAATTAAATAAATACTATTCACACGTAAGAAGATTTACTTCTTTTCAGATAGAATATCACTTGAAAATGAAAAATCTTTATTAAAATAACAATTTTACATATGGAGAATATTGCAGGGGTTTTCAAATTAGGCGTTGCCTGTGTCTTGAGAATCCAGTTAAATATAATTATTGTAATTACATTAATTGTGGGTGTCAGTGTGAGAAAGTGCTAATAGTGTACGTTTGTGTTTGTGTGTGTGTTATGTGTTATTATGTTTACTTTTATCACGAATTTTTACAGTGTCTTTTCCTTCGCTAAAATTCACTGATAGAAATATTATACATTCTGAAATGTTATGTCGAAGAAAATCGAAACCACTGAAGTTATTTGTATGAAAATTAATATTTCATTTCTTTATTACGAACAAAAGTAATGGCGTAATATTTATGGAAAAAACAGCATAGTGGGGGTTCACCCCCATAAGGGATGGAATATTGCATGGATAATCAAAATCGCTTTAAAAGTGTTTAATGTCAAAAAATACAAAAAAGTGACGGGGAATAGACGGGATGGGACGGAATTGAGCAGGACAGTACGATAGCTATGTCATGTTAAGGTATACAAGAGCTTATACGAAAAATAACATGTATTTGGTGTGAAGTAAAATAAAAAAATATCTGCATCCAGGCAAAGGGGGGTCGGGCTTTTTTGCTATGGTAAATAATTCAATTTAATATTAATCATATAATAACTAAGCCATAGCTTAGCGTGGTCGGGTCAGCTATGGTATCTTTTAATTGATTTCAATGAATGTAGTCGGAGTAATAAGTGCGTGGTGGCCTGTTGGTAAACGGACTAGACGCGACTGCCAACATGTTCACGGTGGTCGCGGGTTCGAATCCCAGGGCATACCTCTGACTTTTCGGAGTCATGTGTCTATTGATAGTCAATCACCACGCACTAAAACGGTGAAGGAAAACATCGTGAGGAAACCTGCATACCATAGCGATTTATAAAATTTCTATGGTATGTAAGTCCGCCAACCCGCACTAGGCCAGCATGGTGGACTATATGGCCTAACCACTCTCAATCGTACTCTCGATTGTAGAGGAGGCCCGTGCCCTGCAGTGGGACGTATATGGGCTGATACAGATACAGACAGTCGGAGTAGTAACAGTGTTATAATATCTCCGTAGCAAAATAATGATTTAAATCTGGAGAGATGGGATAGAATAGAATATAAGTTGGATAAAATGGGACAGAAGAATAGGTACAGGATGGGATTGGAATTGGATAAGCAGTTTAGACAACGGCTGTCATGTTGATTTGAAATAAAATATGGACTGGAATCTATATTTGCACCCAGGCGAAGCCGGGCCGGGCCGCTAGTTTATATGTATTTTTTTAACCGACGCCATTAAGTGGCTAAACCGCATTTGTTCGTAAGAATTAGTATAGAAATAATTAAGTGTTTTGTGGAATAGATCACATACGGTATGCAAGGGGCGATCTCTTTGATAATGTAAGATAACTCTCAAGTGTGCGCAAATTTCCAGCTGTGCAATGCTGATAACCGGACAAATGCATATATATACTAGTATAAAAGCGATTTGCACCAGTCTACGTTGTGGTCTATCACCATGAAGCTCGTCGTATTATTGAGGTATGTACATTTCGCACACATAAACAATGTTAGAGTTTTTGCTGCAGCCTTGTCCTTTAAATCGTGTAAAATATTTATTTACCTGCACATACACGCGATTCAAAAGAAATAATTGACTTATTTAAAACAGAGAAAGTGCCTATATTTTAAAAAAACAAACATAAATGTGATTTTAATTTTAAACATTTAATTATGAGTCCTAGCAATTATATTAATTAGAAACTCATTTAGCATTTACTAGCGAGTTTTCAAAATTCTGTTCTGTATCAGCCCATATACATCCCACTGTAGGGCACGGGCCTCCTCTACAATCGAGAGTACGATTGAGAGTGGTTAGGCCATATAGTCCACCACGCTAGCCAAGTGCGGGTTGGCGGTTTTCAAAATTAGGTCTATAATTTAAAGCAAAATTCTTGGATACTATCACGAGGTGATCTATTTGGTACCAATTTAACAATGGACGGTGGTTCAGAAAAAATATAACTTTTCTCCCGATATTCCCTAAAAAGAAAACAGACGTTGTTTCATTGCTTAGTATAGAGGCACTGATGAGTAATTATCCGAAATATTAAGATTTTCGGAAAAAAATCAAAATGAAAAATAATAGAAAAAAATCTATTTCTAAGTTTTATCGGAGCTTGCTTTTATCCTTTTATATTCTTGATGAATTTGGTAATAAAGTAAAAAAAAAAAGTCGAAATTCACGGTCGACTTCAAATCCCATGGCTGCTTTTTGAACAAATAGAGTTTCAAACCATAACTCATCTACTATCTTACTATAAAACTATCCATCTTAACTATCTTACTATAAAAGTGAATGAAATTGATTTTTAAAAAAGGTCAATTTTATTTCTATTTGTACCTGAGTTTCAATTCACCTCGTATTAGAGTAAAATTTCGAATTTCAAATGGAAGATTACCGGAAAAATATTCGGAATATTTCCATTTATTTCTGAAAGCATTCCTAATGATTTCTTTTAAGCTTTTGTAAAAATTGCTACCCAACTGTTATCTTAAAATAATATTTTTTTAATTATAAGTACCTACTTGTGATTGTTTATTACTTATTGTTTACACTGTTTATTTCATCCTATTTACGATGTCTTTGTTAATATTGTAATTGTTGCTGGGCTAGCTTAGCTTCTGTACGTCACATCGCCCAAGGTTACATCTGAAAACCAGCGCTGTGTGGTTGCTTCTGTTATCACACAGCACCATGCTGAGATGTTGACCTGTTATCGCGAGTGAGCTGCGCAACATACTTACCTGTTATTTTTTTCTCCTTATTTTTTATATTTTTTTCTCTCTTTGTTTAATTTATTGTATTGTTACATTTTTATAATTATTGCACTGTGTTGTATGCGGCTTATTTGCGCGATAATAAAGCATTTTTCTTTCTTTCTTTCTTTCTATTGTTTTACTAAAAGCACAGATCGTTAAACCATAAAAAACTCATTGTTTTACATTTATGTTATTTAATAACTATACCTATATAATTGCTTTTCTTCCAACTTATATTGGGGGTTTTAAATAATTTGTTTCTACGGTATCGTAATTTAATCTTTACATCAAGAAATATTAAAAAGTTATTAATCATATACTTGTTTTTCGCTTGATAGCGACATTATTTATTACATGTAATTAATGATTTTAGGGTCTACATTTTGAGATCGCAAATCGCAATAACCTACATTACATAATTCTGAAGTTGTTTATTTAATCACAGTTTGTTACACATAAGTGTTTTGTTAATGTAATTTGGACTTATGTAAACTACATCCAATGTTTACCATGTAACAATACATACATACTCGTTCGACATCTCAAATGAATGCATGAATGAAAATTATTTATTTATTTATTTATAACTTGGCTCAACTCTCTCTCGAATTCTCTTGGTGCAGCTGACCCCTAAATAAGGGCTCGTTCACACGTTTTATATTTGTATTTCGAAAGTATTGTATTTTATTTAAAAACAATATAAGTAATATATTGTGTATGGCCGCCTATTGTAACCATGCCTTTAGTATTTAAGTATTTTGTATGCGTCTTTCATTTTGGTGTACAATAAAACATATACATAATATATCTAAATAAATAAATAATATTGTGATTAAAAAGTACACGCTAGAACATCGCGTAGTACATAATGATGTAACTAGATGTATTCCAGATTATAATCAGAAGTGGCAAGTTCAAGGAGGAAGATAACACATAAATAACTTATTCGCGTGTACTACGACTTATGTGTTTTGATATTTTAATAGAGATTTTAAAGATAATTTTCTCACATTCCAATATACTGGGTATAATCAAGACTGCTACCGAAAACGTAGCCGGGTGGTAGTTTTAGTGACTATAAACATAATGCAACTAAAAATTTCGCAAAGAAACGCGACAATTTTTTTTTTTAAATATCATCATTTTTGGGTTGTAAATCCATAGTTTTGCTATAATAATAATTTAAACTCTTTTATACCTTAGAGTTGTAATGGGTCCTTATGATCCCCTAAGGGTCTGAGGTATTCAAGCGAACAAAAACACCAATTAAATTTTTACCAAGTGTGGTTTAATCTTAATGACAATTACTATAATAACCTAACGCTAAGAAAACTAACTAAAACTATTATCAATAAGAACAACGTTCATTAAATGTACTGCAAGATCCCTTAATACACTAAAACAATGCCGCCACAATTCTGCGCCCGAGACTCGAACCTCGGTTGCTTGACGCCCTCCCCTTCAATCACGTGTGCGTCCAGGTCTCAGCTGCCTCGCGACAACGTCGTGGAAGCTAGGATCTCTTCAGGCACCCCGGGCGCGCTCCTTGGCCTATCTATTGCGCTAACGGTGGCCAATAAGGGCGTTTCCACAGGCTGAGAACAAAATAAAAATCTTCAGCACATGCGGGAACACTCTTAAAAATCGGAATCAACCGGTGCTACGATAGTAAAATGTGCAGACTCACCCCGTGGCCAAACAATTTCTGCTCACTCCGCCTATATCACAATATTCCACTAAACAGTGTGATCAGGTATCAAGCTGGTATGACTCCTTTATTTTCTTTTCCAACTTTGGATTTGGAAATACAATTCTCCACCGAGTCCCACTCAACCAAACACGTTTTCTCAAAGTTCCTTTTTCAAAAGCCTTCCCTCTACCCTCTCTTCATTTTTATATCCACTGTCACCGTTTATGTCCGCTAGTCTATTATAAAACGTGCCTAGTAATGCCATCTATGTTGGGGAATCACAACTTAATTGACAGCTATGAAGAGGGTTACTTCCTACATATCGCACCTTTAAAGTAAAACCGTTACTAAACGAAATTATACAATTTTACAGGAGAGCCGATATTATTAGAAAAAGTCACCGTTTTTTGTCAATATAATCTGAGTGCGGGGTTCTTTATATTTATTGAGGTCCTATTGTAGACCTCTGTTTACTTTTTGACACGTTTATGTCGCAGTTTATGTATATAATAAATGGATAGCATTGATAACTCAATTCATACTATTTTTCGTTTAGTAACGGTTTTACTTTAAAGGTGCGATATGATAAAAACATGAGAAGGTTTCTCTAAAGTTTATTCACTTAAACACATACAGAGCTACAGTGAAAGTATAATGGTGGGTTCGTAACGTGCAGGCGTGCAACCGTCTAACCTGTCAGGCTCCATACCGATGTCCTTTAGGACTCGGGGCGGTTGCCTATGCGCCAGAAGTCACGTAGGCCATCGTGAGCGGCAACAGCGCATGGCGGAAAGAGACCGCGCGAGGAGTGAGCGTGTCGGTTGCACCCTATTCTCTGTAGCGCACGGGAAGACAGCCGCGTGAGGCACGGGGTGGTAACACAGCGGTGTTACCAGAACGGTTTACTATACAGCTTATTACGTTTCGATCCAGAGACATGCCTAGTAGCGCCATCTATATATATTTATGTGAATTAAATTGATTAATGATTAGGGAATCATTACAGAGTATTTATAAATAAAAGGGTATACACTACTATTTTAGGAAAAAAATACATTTACCACCCAAATACGACCATAGAAAAAAAAAACAAAAAAAAATTGACGCTTTTTTTTTGCAACATTTTCTGTTGCATTGTGTCTGAAGTCGCTTAAACTACCACCCGGCTTTGTTTTCGGTAGCAGTCTTGATAAACCCTGTATGTTCTTGGGTGATTTGAAGCTTTGTATAGTGTGTTTAGATATCTCGATTTAAAAAATATATAATTATGTTGTTGCAGTTTGTTAGCAGTGACCTGCCACGCGGCACTGGTTAAGCAACAGAGGAGTTTCCCTGCTGACTTCCTCTTCGGATGTGCCACGGCATCTTACCAAATAGAAGGCGCTTGGAACGAAGATGGTAACGATATAATATTATACATTTGAGTTTTTTTTTATTGCTCTAAATGGCGAGACGACCATGCCGTTCGCCTGGTGGTAACCGATACGGCCGCTCATAAACAGTAGAAAAACCAAACATCACATTGTATTACAAAGCAATGTTTGGTATTTGACTGCATTCAACGTCTTGTGACATGATGTTAAGTCTCAAATTTTTCAGTATTTAATCTGGCTACAATATCCTTCAAACCGAAACACAACAGTGTATTGACACAGCTGTTTGATTAGATGCAATAATCCAATGATATTGGATCAATTTTGATTTTAAATATATTTTTAGGCAAAGGCGAGAACATCTGGGACTACATGACCCACACCAACCCGACAGTTATTAAAGATCAAAGTAATGGTGACATCGCCGCAGACTCCTACCACCACGTCGAGCGTGATGTGGAGATGATGAGGGAGCTGGGTCTGGACGCGTACCGGTTCTCCCTCTCCTGGTCCAGGATCCTTCCTAATGGCCTAGCTAATGAAGTGAACCCGGCTGGCATCAACTACTACAACAAACTCATCGACGAGATGCTCAAATACAATATTAAACCTATGGTGACCTTGTACCATTGGGACTTGCCTCAGAAGCTGCAAGAGCTTGGTGGATTCGCCAACCCACTCATCACCGACTGGTTTGAAGACTACGCTAGGGTCGTATACGAACATTTCGGTGACAGGGTGAAGCATTGGATCACTTTCAACGAGCCCCGAGAGATCTGTTATGAGGGTTACGGTTGGTCCACCAAGGCGCCCATACTTAACGCTACTGATGTCGGAACTTACGTCTGCGCTAAGAACCTTGTCATCGCCCACGCCAAAGCGTACCACCTGTACAATAATGAATTCAAAGCAACACAGGGTGGCGAGTGTGGTATCACCATTAGTGTCAACTGGTTCGGACCCCTCACCGACTCTGAGGAAGATATGGCTGCCGCTGAACTAAAGCGCCAATCGGAGGTTTTTATACTTATTTATTAGTCTTTCTATCTGCTCTTTCTACCTTAATTTTCTGTTAACTGAATATTGACCGAGTAAATTATGTTATTAAAATCAAAACTAACCCAAACTGGAAATAAAACTCTTTTCTTCCCCGTTCCCAGCTTCTAACTTTGAACTAGCTGTGAACTAGCCCCGTTCTAGCCCAATGATATGTGTATAATTTACTCATAATTCTCAGTGGGGTCTCTACGCCGAGCCAATCTTCTCAGCCGAAGGAGGTTTCCCTAAAGAATTGTCTGAGCGTGTTGCTGCAAAGAGTGCAGAGCAAGGCTACCCCAGGTCTCGCATGCCTTCATTCTCCGAAGAAGAAAAGAAGTTCGTTCGAGGAGCGGCAGACTTCTTCGGCGTCAACCACTACACTGGATATTTAATATCTGCATCTAGCCACTTAATTCAGTACCCTGTGCCGTCGCTGTTGGATGATATCAATGTTGGACTCTACGTCCCACCTGAATGGATGACATCTGCCTCCTCTTGGCTAACTGTAAGTTTATTAATATTTAAAATATTGGTTAAAATACTGTATCAAGAATGTAGTAAAGCTTTGGTTTTTGGAGTAGAGTTACAAGTCGTCGACAACAAAAATGATTTAAATATAAATAAACAAAGAATAAAATTACTTAGCTACCGTTCGTTACAAATTAATGCTACAAACGCATTTAGTACCAATTTCGCTAATTGTATGTAAAACGTACAACATAGCTCGTCACACCAAGCCTTAATATATGTTTTTACAAAATACTGAAATTTTCAACACGTATACAACTACCTAGTGTCCTACTTATTTAAGTTTCAATCTCATTGAATTCACTGCCTTTCAGTTGTCCCCTAACAGCATCTACAACGCCCTAACCCACCTTCGCAACAAGTACAACAGCCCCATCTTCTACATCACCGAGAACGGCTGGTCGATACCTCCCGGCCAGGACATCGTCGACACCGACCGTATCACCTACTACAGGTTTGCTCTGGAGAACGTTCTTGATACTTTGGACGCTGGCGTCGATCTGAGGGGATACATGGCCTGGAGCTTGATGGACAACTTCGAGTGGATGGAGGGTTACACGTGAGTTATAGAATTTGGAATGTATAGGCTCCTGAGTATCTGTGAGGATACAAGAGCAACTATTAGAGGAATATTGGCGTATCACCATCGGATGTTGGATATACAGACCTTAGAGATAATTGTTCAATTCTTTTATATCTTGCATTTGTTGAGTAAAATGAAGTCATGATAAGACGTGCAATCTAACCATAGATTACAAAAATAGGCCTTTACGGAAATAACACCAGTTGGCATTAATGTTTAAACTTAAAGTCCATTTATGTTTTCAGAGAACGTTTCGGTCTCTATGAGGTTGATTTTGAAAGTCCCGAGCGTACACGCACGCCGCGCAAGTCCGCATTCGTCTACAAGGAGATCATCAGGAGCCGAATCATCGACCATACCTACGAACCTGCTACCCTCACCATGTCTATTGATGAAGGACATTAATTATACAATAATTAAAATATGATAAATGTTGTAAATAAATTTCAATGAAATCAGAAATGTGTTTTTTGTACCTACAAACCGATATAGAAATCTTACCCTGTTTAAAAATATTTATTGATTAGTAATTACTTTTTAGTGCATGGTGGCCTGTTGGTAAACGAACTAGACGCGGTTGCCCACATGTGGACGGTTGTCGCGGGTTCGAATCCCAGGGCACACCTCTGACTTTTCGGAGTCATGTGTGTATTGATTAATCAATCACCACGCACTAAAACGGTGAAGGAAAACATCGTGAGGAAACCTGCATACCATAGCGATTTATAAGAATTTCTATGGTATGTAAGTCCGCCAACCCGCACTAGGCCAGCGTAGTGTATTCCACCATATGGCCTAACCACTCTTAATCGTATTCTCGATTGTAGAGTAGGTCCGTACCCTGCAGTGGGACGTATATGGGCTGATACATACATACATACAAATTACTTTTCACTGGGATAATAAAAAAGCTGTTTATATAAAAATTAAAAATACGTAACTTTATAAAAATGATAAAATCCAATATTATCAGCGTGACATCCTTGATGACTGCTAGTGCCTAGTTTGGATAAGATGCCGTTTATTATAATTTTTATAGTGTTTTCTTATTCACATGCAGTTAAGACGAATTGTTCAAATTGTTAACCCGCAAAGTTTGATGGGAACAGGCCTTAAAATATAAACATTGAAAACTAAGCCCTAATTTATAGCTAAAATACAAAAGATTACTAACTCAATAACATCAGAAACTCACTAACTTCATAAACATTGTAGTTGTCTGTAATGTTATTAAAATCGTCATGGTAGTTATTTCAAACCCTGAAAACGGAAGTATCAAGATAAAACAATCCGATCCAGTTATTTTCTGTTTACGCTGACATGTAATAAACAAACAGTGATAAATCCGTAATAGTTGATACTGTATCTGTATCAGCCCATATACGTCCCACTGCAGGGCACGGGCCTACTCTACAATCGTAAGTACGATTGAGAGTGGTTAGGCCATATGACACCACGCTGGCCTAGTGCGGGTTGGCAGACTTACATACCATAGAAATTTATATAAATCGCTATGGTATGCAGGTTTCCTCACGATGTTTTCCTTCACCGTTTTAGTGCGTGGTGATTGACTATCAATACACACATGACTCCGAAAAGTCAGAGGTGTGCCCTGGGATTCGAACCCGCGACCACCGTGAACATGTTGGCAGCCGCGTCTAGTCCGTTTACCAACAGGCCACCACGCACTTAAGAACAACTTAATAGTTGATACACTGGACCGAAACGAAAAATGGTTGGTTAAAAAATCTTCAATATCTTCAAAAGTGCCTGACCTAGCTTTACGAAATAAAAACGAAATTAAAGGATAAATTAATGTGCTTAGATAAAAATTAATAAATTAGCTTTCTGCTTTTACGTGCATACATAAACTCACGCCTTTTATCTCAGAAGGGGTAGGCAGAGATGCCAGGGCATCCACATTTCGCCTAGTATGTTCCGTCCCATAATGTGATAGGTGGCGAGCCTATCGCCATATCGGGCACAAATTCCTGACTCTGGGCTGATAATGAATAGAAAAATCCAATATCACTTTGTCCAATCCGGGGTTCAAACCCGAGACCTCAGCTTTGTAACCGTACCGTAGTACAACTACGCCACCCAGGAAGTATTTCTACTTTTAATCAGTGTTAAGACAATCGTACTTTCGATTGTAGAGTAGGCCCGTGCCCTGCAGTGGGACGTATATGGGCTGAAAAAAAAAAAAAAAAAAAAAGAGCGTTTACATCTTGCGCGCAAAGTCAACTATAGGTATTTCTTCGTTTATTTCACGCACACATAAGCGACCAAATCTGTGTGCGTAGAGCTGCCGCGTCGGCTCCCTGTAAAGTCAGATCAACCAACTTTGATCCGTGCGCTTCAAATATTCAATTAAAATGTAATATAATTGTAATATAATATAATAAAAATATTTTATTTGCATTATAAGTAGACAAATATTACTGTACAAGTAATTAACAATACAAATTTAGGTACTAATCATATTTTCAGTTGTTAAGTTGCATTCCAATCAGTGTTCAATCAGTAGACACTACGGACGTTTTATTAATCATTAACAGCCGCTGCCAATAAACAAACCCAATCCAAAATTTGCCGTTTTAGATTGACAGCTCAATCGTTTTTCAGATACTATATTGCCAATAATCAACCTCAGTAGTGAATAAACTATGGCAACATGACAGGAGACCAATCGAAAAGTAGAAAACAATTGACAACAAAACAGATTGACTTCAATCTATTTTTTTTCGATTGATTATTGGCATCGGCCGTTAGTGTTCGAACAAACACGCACTTGTTCGAACATATGAATAGAGTTAGGGACCATACAACCCCTTACAATTACGAGACATATTTAATTTAGTGGCACAGTAGTGCCCCCTCCAAGTCGAGCTAAAAAACGGCACTGTCGTACCATCCTTTTCTCGAAGCAATTCAGACCATTTTCTACCCTCTATAACTTCGTTGTGGTTAAAGCAAGAAGCCTGATTTTCAGTTACTAAGCAGGCATTGTATAAACACGGTATATTTAAAATTTCATTCAATTTGAACCAGTAGTTTAAGAATTGTAACATGTCAAACTTTCTTAATTTTGTCACTCACTGACTGACTGACCGATCATCAAAAGTCTAAGGCACTTCTACCAGACACATACCTTCAAATTTAGAATATAATTAGTGTTTAGTGTCTAAAGTAAGGAAAAATTTAAACATTTCATAATTTCTGTCTAGTTTTCTAGATACACCAACTGCATGAATAACTTTGTCATCCCATATAAATGCATAGGATTACAAAGTTACATTTTCAGTTAATGAATCATTGTACCCATATATAATGGAATTATAGTTGTAGATAGGTATCTATATATATCAGACATAACAGGAGGGGATATAGAGAGGGAAAGGGTGTATTCAGCCCATGAAACTGTACAACATTCCTCTAGAAAAACATGACGAAGAAAAACTTGCAAATAAATAGACTAAATAGCTCGAAAATATCAATTAAAATGAAAGAAAGAACATTAATAATCACATCCGCTATATTTGTGATAAATTGATACCTACAAAAATAAGAAAAAATCATAAGACAGAGGCTTTATGAAAAATCGTTTAGTGATATTCTAGAAGTAAAAAAGTACCGAAAAGGAAAAAAGTAGACTCTACAAAAAGACGTGAGATCCCATCAAAAACATCCTGTAAAAAAAAAATTCCAACTCTCGCAGCTCAGGTTTTCTACCGCAAAAAGTTGTGAGATGCATGTAATACCAAGTTGCTTAATTTATTTAGTCCTTGCTTAAGGCACCTTCTTGGTATAAAGTTATTACGTAAGTTATTATCATATCAATATTAAAAATTATTTACGTTTTAAATAAATAGATCGACTTGGCCAGCAGCATTATGTATAAATTGTACGATACATTATGTTTTCATGCGATGGCCAAGTCTATCTATTTATTACAACGTTGAATGGCCATTCGAAGCTTAAATAACGAAACCTGTGTTCAGTAATCCTTATAGTATTCACAAATTATCTATCAATCTATAATGTTCTCCACCAAAATCCCTAGATGACAACCTTTTCTAAAATTAGTACTAATTATTTTTACCTTTAGATTGTTTATTGGTGGCTATTAACCCGTTTGAAAAGTCCTGTTTTTAAGCCAAAAGCACGCGGAAGGTATAAACCGCTCTTAAATGTTTCCTCCTCTCGTAACGATAATTTTTCACTTCGTCAGCCGTAAAAAAGCGATTTCTCAAAGAACGCCGCGTCGCGTAGCGTCGAGTACTTTGCTCGACTTCGACCTCGGTTTCACTTTTGGTAGGTCTCTCATATGTATGTGAGAGGCCGCCTGCATCTTTACCACCCCAATGTCTATTTCTCCCGTCAAGCAGCAGTGTAAATGCACTGGTTGTGTTCCGGTGTGAAGGACATTGCAACCAGAGTAACGACTGGACTTTATTATGTCTTGACTTATGTCTCAGGATGGCGAGTGGCCGAGAGCAGTGGAATGCCAAACATTGTTTTTTAATTCATGGTGACGTTTAGTTTTTGCTACTGTTCAGAAGCGGTCGTATAACTTATAGAGCCACAAAGTTATCTGACCCGGTGAGAGAGTCGCTGTAATCGAATTTGGTGTTGCCATTTAAAAATAGATATAGCAATAAAGTGGGTAAAGTAAGATTTTTCATCCGATCAATAGTGTCGGGAAAATGAGTGGCCAGTTTCATATGCATGTTTTTTTCCTTTACAAAGATTTTCAAACCAATCGCTCCCCCTTAAAGAAGTCAAAACCCTTAAAAAAGTTCATGCCTGTATCAGCCCATACACGTACCACTGGAGGGTACGGGCCTCCTCTGCAATCGAGAGTACGATTGAGGGTAGTTAGGGCCATATCACAGGCCACATAGTCCGCCGCGCTGGCCTAATGCGGGTTGGTGGACTTACACAGGTACCATAGAAATCTTATAAATCGCTTTGGTATGCAGGTTTCCTCACGATGTTTTCCTTCACCGTTTTAGTGTGTGTTTATTGACTATCAATACACGCATGACTCCGAAAAGTCAGAGGGGTGCCCTGAGATTCGAACCCGCGGCTACCGTGAAATGTGGCTGTGGTCATTGGTGGTCCATTTACCAACAGGCCACCACGCACGTAACGATAAATTTTAGTTTATGATATGAACTTACATCTATTGTACTAGTACGTACAAAGTTCTGTTTTCGTGGAATTTATTTTGAAAAGCTGACAACACAAACTTGTGGCGGCAGCTACACGATGATACAATTTTTCGAAGAGTATTATTGGTATCTGAAGCTGCTTTTCTTCCTACGTAAAATTTAATACCTGAAGTTACATTCCTAGCATCACTTTTTAAAGTTTTCGTCAATTTTTCACTAGTTTTAAATATGCAGGAAAAATAAATACATTGAGTAAACACTAATGGCGATATGACATTCCAAATGACGTATTTGTTTCCACTTTTGGCCACCGGGCCAGATAACTTTGTTGGCTCTATACCTTCAGACGAATTGCACGCTCGTCACCCGATTTATCGCAATAAAAAAACAGCCAGGTACTTTTTAAAATTACCTAACCGACCTTTTTTCTTTGTGGTCCACTGTCCAGTGTAGTTATGTTATCTCTTTGTAATTATTTATGATTATTAATTTCACTTAATATGCAAATAGATGTATTGACTACTAATCAAATATAACATAAATTAATATTTTCCATCAAGAATCCTCATGTTTTTATTGCCTTTATAAGCAGACGAGCTAGCGGCCCGCCTGATGTAAGCGGCTACCGCTGGCTCATGACTTTTGCTGTGCCAGGGGACCAGCACAACAAAGTCGCTGCCTAGCCTCGTTTGAAGAATGACAGGTTATAGGTCTCAGAAAACACCGATGCCGAGAGTCCATTCCGGAGCTTACACGTGCGAGGTAGGAAAAAAAACGATGGAATTGTACCGTTCGGAATCGATACGCTTCCAGCTACTTCCTACTAAAATATACATATGTATCTATAAATACCCTATATTTATAGATACTGTCTGTATCAGCCCATATACGTCCCACTGCAGGGCATGGGCCTACTCTATAATCGAGAGTACGATTGAGAGTGGTTAGGCCATATAGTCCACCACGCTGGCCTAATGCGGGTTGGCGGACTTACATACCATAGAAATTCTTATAAATCGCTACGGTATGCAGGTTTCCTCACGATGTTTTCCTTTACCGTTTTAGTGCGTGTGATTGACGTGATTGACTATCAATACACACATGACTCCGAAAAGTCAGAGGTGTGCCCTGGGATTCGAACCCGCGACCACCGTGAACATATTGGCAGCCGCGTCTAAATCCGTTTACCAACAGGCCACCACGTACTTATTATTTATAGATCTACACCAGTACACAATATGAAGTATTAAGTGACAGATTACTGATAAGATAGAACAGATGAATATAGTATATACTTTCCTGTGACTGATCCCCCACATGACTTATGGAGCCACAATCATAATATTATAATCATTATATCTGGCAGCTATAAGTACTCTATCATTAAGATAGATAAATTGCAAGTTTTATATGTCCAGCAATAATCTTATCGGGATAAAGAGAATTGAAACTAAGATAATAAGATATCTGTATTCTTAAATCTAAATTTAGTAGCGGTGTTAAGTGCCTGATTAGTCATTAGATGACCACCTTGGAAGAAACTAATATTGACTGCACTAATAATAAATCTTATTGTTAATCATATGTATTAATAAGAAATTATTAAACAAATATGAGGTGTAAATCAGTGCGGGAATAAGCGCTAAAAGTGTCAAGCAAATCGATGTAAATATCTTGGTAAAATTGCCTCTTACATAAACAAATACTTAGAAATTAATACTATGAAACTGTAACTGTGTGCATATCTGCATACCAGAGAGATCCCACAAAAATGTTGAAGCTGTAAAAGTCCAGCAATCGACACCAGAGTAGCAAGAAAGACTAAAATTACTAGGTAACCGCGAAAGAGCTAAGCTCAGGCAGGTAGACAGTTGTCAAATTATAAGAGGATCATTTTGCAACTTTTAAAGTAATACTGTGTCGACCAAATATAATATGATATAAGAATAGGCAGTTTTAAGTGGTCAAAGCTAGTTGATAAACATGCCAGATGCTACTATGGTTCATATGGTTGATATTACACGGTTGTCGGGTGAAAGATAAGACTTATATGTATACTAATTCTATGGTCACAGTAAAAAACATAAAACACGTCAATACAAATAAATAATAATAATTCATAATATACCGGGTATATCAAGACTGCTACCGAGAACGAAGCCGGGTGGTAGTTTAAGCGACTTCAGACACAATGCAAGAGAAAAAGTTGCAAAAAAAAGCGATTTTTTTTTCTATGGCAATATTTGGTTGGTTAATACATTTTTTTCTAGAATAATAGTGTAACCCTTTTATTTATAAATACTCTAAGGTATAAAAGAGTTTAAATTATTATTATAGCAAAAACTATGGATTTACCACCCAAAAACGACGATATTGTAAAAAATAATTGTCGCGTTTCTTTGCGAAATTTTTAGTTGCATTGTGTTTATAGTCATTAAAACTACCACTCGGCTTCGTTTTCGGTAGCAGTCTTGATATACCCTGTATATGATGATGATGATACACCCAACAGTTACATACATAGTTTTGACTCCGCACTAAGATCGAGTTTTGTGGGTATCAGAAGCTACGAGAGACTTTTCGGTCTCACAAACACTCACACCCGTAACCTGTGGTTCACATAAATATAATATTTGTTATGGTATAGGGATCGAACACGTCCTCTAGTTTCACATACATCTAACCAACTATTAAAACATTACCTACGACAAATTATTGGTTGAAAATTAGAAAATGTAAAATTGGTTCACGTGTTTTAAAAACAGTTATTTTTATTTTGAGACTTGTTTAATACACGCTTTATATTAGCTTCACTTGTATGTTTGTTTGTATGTTTGTATGTTTGTAACCGACTCCTTAAGACGCGATTTTGACCCGTTTTAAACGGACAGATTTCATTCAAATTTTGCACACCTGTCAAAGACCGATGACAATACAATAATTCGATTAAAATATATGATTATCCTGATTAGATTCGCCAGGATTCATTAATTTCGTTCTGGATCCTTTGCATGAGAGTAAGAGAGAGGGCTAGTGCGCGAACTACGCATGCGCGTAGGGACTCTTATGGTAATTGCGTCTTGTTTCGTATACATACATAGATGTCGGCCTAAAACCTACAATCGACAGTTGATAAGACAGACATTTGAAAATAAGAAAAAACGCTCTTATAAATAAACCAAACTAAAAAGTAGAAAATAAATAATAGTTTAAAAAAAACTAAAAAACACGCTTTATATAGAAAACCCAACTAAAAAATAGAAAATAAATTTTAATAATACCGAATTAAGGATAGTGTAAAAAATTAATAAGAAAAAAATATTTTTTATTCTAAAAAAGCGTGGGGTGCTTTTTAAGATATTATCAAAATGATAATCCTTCTACTTATATCTGTCGATAAAATAATTATTATATCTATTGAAAACATGCACCCCACGCTTTTTTTACAATAAAAAATATTGTTTTCTTATTAATTTTTTACACTATCCTTAATTCAGTATTATTAAAATTTATTTTCTATTTTTTAGTTGGGTTTTCTATATAAAGCGTGTTTTTTATTTTATTTTTTATTTTTATATCAATGAGGTTGAAAGTTGTACAGTGAACAACATTTGTGATTTTGTTCTTGATTTGCATTTACATACATACATAAACTCACGCCTTGTTCCCAGAAGGGGTAGGCAGAGGTGCCAGGGCACCCACATTTCGCCTTGTATGTTCCGTCCCACAATGTGATAGGTGGCGAGCCTATCGCCATATCGGGCACAAATTCCTGACTCTGGGCTGATACTGAATAGAAAAATCCAATATCACTTTGCCCAACCCGGGATTCGAAGTTCGAACCCGAGACCTCAGCTTGGTAACCGTACCGTAGTACAACTACGCCACCGAGGCAGTCTGTTTCTGTCAGTTGATTTGCATTTTCAAATTTCAATAAATATATTCAGCATTTAGGAAATGACAAAGGAAATTCAGGAATTAATCTATTTACTGATGGAATTAATTATTACAGTAGATATAGCTTTTATTTCATGCTAACATACATAAATTCATGTTTTTTTTTTACCGGAAAGGGTAGACACTAGGTGTAGGTAGATCGTGGGATCAAGAGGATCGTGGTGAGCCTATCGCCATATCGGACACAAATTCCTGATTCCGGGCTGATAATGAATAGAAAAATCCAATATTACTTTAGCTCGATCCGATTCGAACCAGAAACGCCGGCGTTGTAATCGTACTGTTCTACAACTGCGTCACCAAGGAGGTCCCTTCGACTTGGTAATTAATTTTCATCATAAATTAATACTTAATAGCTAAAAATAATAAATATCGATAAATAAATACAAAGTGCCATCTGTTTTAATGTTAAAAAACGTTAGCTGTCTGATTACCCGTCTAAACTGATGTAATTATATTTTTTTAGGTGCCTGGCAACCTCCGTTATTATTGTGAACTTACATAAACTCTACATAAGTTAAAGCCCAAAGGAGTACACTACAAATTATACATACAAAACCAAATTACTGGAACAAATCGGGTTATGGTGTACCAATATATTATTATTATGTCTTGGACTTCCCCCATACAGGCCCGTGTCGTTTCGTTAAAAATTTTGTCAAAGAGTGGGAGATAATCAACTGCTTATCCCCAATAACTGCCCTTTCTGGATGGCTTTGCAAGTGTACTGTCGAGCGAAAAAATATGGCCTGTTGGTAAACGGACTAGGACGCGGCTGCCAACATGTTCACGGTGGTCGCGGGTTCGAATCCCAGGGCAAACCTCTGACTTTTCGGAGTCATGTGTGTATTGATAGTCAATCACCACGCACTAAAACGGTGAAGAAAAACATCGTGAGGAAACCTGCATACCATAGCGATTTATAAGAATTTGTATGGTATGTAAGTCCGCCAACCCGCACTAGGCCAGCGTGGTGGACTATATGGCCTAAACTCTCTCAATCGTACTGTCGATTGTAGAGTAGGCCGTGTCCTTCAGTGGGACCTATATGGGCTGCGACAGATACAGATAAAAGTAGATGCAAGTTCGAAAATGTAAGAGAAAATATAGAGATTGGAAAGTAAGTAAATTTGTGAGTTATTAACATGTCTAATTTAAATTTAAATATTTATCCATAGACATTGTTATAGAATGTTTATCCTCCCAAGGGTGTTTTGAATTCAGTAGCCAAGAAAAAAATGCGATAGCCAAAATAGTTTTTAAAACCGTTTATGCATAATTAACAAGGCCGTTGTGGTTACTTTATTACCATTAAATACATCCATTAACAACTACAATTAAACGCGACTAATAGTGTTTTAATTTGGCAATATTGACCACTAAATATCTTACAATCAGGTATAGGGGAGACCAGGGAAGAACGTAGCTATTTTTAATTTTCTCGTAATATCCCGCCGAATTTTTTCAATCACATAATACTGATTAGTAAACATGGAATGGCGGCTATCTATTGACAGCTTAAACACTTAATTACAACTGCTATTACAGATTTTATGAAACATGGCCAAATATAAACCATTTTCTTACAGTTATCGTTACCCCTCAGAGCAATGACTGATGAAACTGTGGAAACGGTTGTTTACTATGGTTGCAACCATCAATATTACCTTTCTGTGTGTGACTGTTGGGTATTATTTATTTTATTTAAATTTTCTTTTAGAGAGACGAGCAAGCCGTTCGCCTGATGGTAAGCGATACGACCGTTCATAAACACTAACAATATTCCACTGCGCTCGCCATCCTGAGACATAAGATGTTAAGTCTCAATATTATCAGTAGTTACTCTAGCGACAATGTCATTGCAATCCGAAACACAACAGTGCATTTACACTGCTATTTCACGAGAGAAATACACATCGCGATGGTACCTACTCAGATGGCCTTTCACATATTCATTTTTTTTATTCTTATTTTACTCAGAAATATAAAACATGAATGTTGAGATATTACGCAAATTATTGTAAGAAGAATAATTAAAAAATAAACACTCAGTCGAATTGAGAACCTCTTCCTTTTTTTGAAGTCGTTTAAAAATTGATTACGCCCATATGGTAAAATAAATTATTTATCTGTTTTCCAAACACCTGACACGGTAATAATACAAACTTACGATAATAAAAACAAACGCATTTGAAGATCAACATCGAATCAGGTGTCTCTGTATCAGCCCATATACGTCCCACTGCAGGGCACGGTCCTCCGCTACAATCGATAGTACGATTGAGAGTGGTTAGGCCATATAGTCCACCACGCTGGCCTAGTGCGGGTTGGCAGGTAGGTGGGTTGGAATCAGGTGTAGATAACATATTTTTTTCACAAATTAATTTGTTACTTTTGCCCCTGTCTACCCTATCTATATTAGCCGGTCCAACACGTTTAGATGTAAAAACTATTATTCAAATTATTAGTTTACTGCAAAACGGATGTATAAAGTAACAGATAAAATTGGTCATCAGTTCAAATTAATTATTAATTTCAATTATTAGTCATGTTTATTCTTTTTCAATGCACATTGCATTTTAGTTTACTGGTGGCTTGCTGCTCCGGTCTCTCCGTGGTGCAGAAGCGAAAATTCCCGGATGACTTCCTATTCGGATGTGCCACAGCCTCCTATCAGATAGAAGGGGCTTGGAATGAAGATGGTAATCTATGAACTTTCTAGTAGTCTACTTAAAATTTACGTGAGTATTAAATACATTTTTTTCACAGGAAAAGGCGAGAACATCTGGGATCACATGGTCCACACCAAACCAACAGTGATTAAAGATCAAGGCAATGGCGACATTGCCGCTGATTCTTACCACAATTACAAGCGAGATGTGGAAATGATGCGAGAATTGGGCCTGGACGTGTATCGCTTCTCTCTTTCATGGACTAGGATTCTTCCCTCCGGATTTTCCAATGAAGTGAACCCGGCGGGCATCGCTTACTACAACAACGTCATCAACGAGATGCTAAAATACAACATCACTCCGATGGTGACATTGTACCACTGGGATTTACCACAAAAACTGCAGGATTTGGGAGGTTTCGCAAGCCCGTTATTTCCCGAGTGGTACGAGGATTACGCCAGAATAGTGTATGAGAACTTTGGAGATAGAGTAAAGCTGTGGATCACATTTAATGAGCCTCGTGAGATATGCTATCAGGGTTACGGTGACGTTACCAAAGCGCCGATACTTAATTCAACTGCTATTGGTACTTATCTTTGTGCTAAGCATCTAGTACTCGCGCACGCAAAAGCATACCATCTGTACAATAATGAATTTAAGAAATCGCAGGGTGGCGAATGTGGTATCACTATCAGTGTCAACTGGTTTGGAAGACTTACTGACTCTGAAGAGGATGAGTTCGCCGCTGAACTTAGGCGCCAAGCTGAGGTGTGTGAAATCTTTTAAATCAAGTCATACAAATTAAATTGAATAGCTTTTTTAATAACTAATTCTTTACCTTTCAATCGAGCTAATTAGTCATCCTGCAGAATAAAATGTACTTCATATAAAATGTTTTTACAGTGGGGTTTGTATGCAGATCCTATATTCTCCAAAGAAGGTGGTTTTCCGAAAGAATTAGCTGCGAGAGTCGCAGAGAAAAGTGCTAGCCAAGGTTTCCGTCGTTCACGCATGCCTGAATTTACCAAGGAAGAGAAAGATTTTGTCAGGGGCGCGGCAGATTTCTTCGGCGTGAACCATTATACGGGCGTTTTCATATCTGCATCTGATCAGTATAAGACAAACCGGCACCCTGTTCCATCGATATACGATGATATTGATGTTGGTGCTTATGTGTCTCCAGATTGGCCCGTAGCTGCATCCAGCTGGTTAAGAGTAAGTTTTTATTCTCTAGATTGCGCATATAATGTAATTTTTAAATAAAACCCAACGAGTGACATGAAAAATTATAATACTAAGTGGAGAGTATTTGTTCAAAGTATCGGCGTGGTACTATATATATGATTAAATTAATTGTGGGATAAAACATAAGTAGTTTATGTCGTTCAGCATGGTGTTGCGGTGAAAAATATTGTTTGCAGTTAACTATTAGTAAATGTGGCTCCCATAATACCTCCCATAATGGTACCTAATTTGAGGCACTCGACGCCTCAAATTCACAACTAAAACAATTTTTCCTTTAATTTTCAGCTCACACCAAACAGCATTTACAACGCATTAACTCATCTCCACTCTAAATACCCTGATACTGCATTTTACATCACTGAAAATGGTTGGTCCGATTCACCAGGCAGCGGGCTGATAGATGACAACAGAATCACATATTATAGAGCAGCTTGGGAAAGCGTTCTTGATACTTTGGAGGCTGGTGTGAACCTCAAAGGTTATATGGCTTGGAGCTTGTTGGACAATTTCGAATGGATGGAGGGTTATACGTGAGTCAATTTTATTTGTGAAAGAAATCCTATACGCAAAATTATAATTTTTCTACCACCATTTCCCTTACCACCAAGCGTAGTATAGTATCAATTTAGATATAAAGATATATTTGCATATTTTTTTATAGCACCTAGTTGAATATTTGAAATTTCGGTGCCCTAGATATAAATTTATAATTTATGATGTATCGTTTAAGCATTTCAAGCGCATCCGTGGAAACTATTTTCTCTGGAAATTAGAGCTGTTTAAAATTTAAGACATTGCCGCTCGATTGCATCAGGCGCTGTACATCAAGCGTCTCTATTTTGCCGTATAAATAAAATTTAGGCCTTATTAGTGATGCTATTGCAACATATGGATAATAATCTTTATTTTATTGGACAGGGAATGCTTCGGATTTTACGAGGTTGACTTCAAAGACCCAGCTCGTACCCGCACAGCGCGCAAGTCTGCTCGCGTCTACAAAAACGTTATTGCTACACGTGTTGTCGATCACGACTTCAAACCCGATATTTCTATACCTATGTCTATAACTGACAGAAATTGATGTATTTATACCATGATTTATACAAAGATTTATACCTAATCTTTATTCTGGCACTGTATCAACTATGAACGATTTTATTTAAGAAATCACCTTTGTCTAAGTTCAAATAGCTGAATTATTGAAGCGTGTTTCAGATATTGTAAGTCCATTTTGTAAAATAAACATAAAGTTTAATGTAATAAACATAGACGAAGCAAGTAATAAATTAACAAACTTTTAAAATTGATTCTTGTTTTTGTCAATCAAGTTGATTTCATAACTTATTGGCCCAAAGTAATGTGACAATAAGGCTCAGTTGCACCAAGTAACTTTGCCAATACCTTTGCCTATGAAAATGTCATCGCCATACATTTGAGATGTACCGTAAAACGTGGTGATTAGGGATCAAAGGGAGATTAGGGACAAAACTGAGAAAACATTTTAAGGTTGAAATGTGAGCCATTAGTTGCACATAATTTATTAAAAACAAATTGTGACAATAGAAGACTATATATAGTCCCTAGTGCAACAATCAGTAACAATTAATTTGAGTTACAAAATATCTTATTAGTCTTTTGAAAATAGCCTCTCGATATGCAGTAAAAATACACCCAAACGAACTTCGATCTACTACAAAAACTACACCATTTATGAAGGAGATATTGTTAAACACACAAAGTATAAGTATTGGACTATCGAATTCATAAAAGGTTAGTCTCAATTTCTCGTTTAATTCATGTTTTTTTGATCATTTAAAAAGTAAATAAAAAAATATGATATTTTGGGGGGAATAGATGCGACTTGGGGGTGATTAATAACGAGACTAAGGTTTATAGAGACGTGAAAAGGTACAATTGGGACGAAAAAGGGTGTATAGGTACAGTGTGTGTAGGGTTGTCGCAACAGTTTTTTTTTGTTGTAAAATATTTTGTCGATCTTAATTAACTTTGTCTGTTAATTATATTTATTTTTAATGCTGTAAGTTACATTGAAAGTACTGCCACTTAAAATAACTAAAATTTTACTTCAGTTGTGGTCACAATGGTTGAGATATTATATGTAGAAACTGCAGTAAGAATATTCTTGTTAACAACTATTCCTTTTTGATAGATAGATCTAGTACTGTGCGATGCATGGAGTATTTCTTTAAATATAGAAAATACTGATTCGCCATTTTCCTCTTTCTAATAAGTAGTACATATTAATTTGGGCAAACCGCTAAACAGCAGTGTAAATGCTCTGTTGTGTTTCGTTGTGTAGGACATTGTAGCCAGAGTCACTACTGGACATATTGAGACTTAACATCTATGTCTCAGGATGGCGAGCGCAGGCCTAGCTTTGCTTTGTAATTCAAGGTATTGTTTGGTATTGCTACTGTTTATGAGCGGTCATATCACTTACCATCAGGCGAACGGTATGATCGCCTCATCAGTGCAATAATAAAAAAGAGCATTACGCACTTGAGAAATTTCGTGTGTTATTTTGCCCATCAATTTTCTTCGTAATTTGTTTTGTTAGCGTATCTCATAATTTAGCACATAAGTAAGAAATCATTAGCTGATTCCAAACGATACATAATACTCTACGTATTACTTCTTAGAAGAATAATAAGACTGCATTATAGAATACCCAATATGTTGATTTTTAAATTTTTGAAACTATATCTTATTGAAATGTGTCACTTGATTTGATAAATATCATTTAAGACAGTTGTAATCTTTAATTATTTCATTTGTGTCAAAGCAAATTATTACGATAAATAATAACTGAGCCTAAGGCTCAATTGCACAAACTAACTTTGCCAATACCTTTGCCCTTGAAACTGTCAATTCCATACATTCGCAAGGTCAAATACATCTCAAATGTATGGCGATGACATTTTCATAGGCAAAGGTATTGGCAAAGTTACTTGGTGCAACTGAGCCTAAGTGTAACTTATCGCAAATGTATTTTGGTATCATATGTGGTATCATATTTCATGGCATATCGTGCCGGATTTTTCGTTTTGAATGTGTGAGTAGCCTAGATTTTTGAAAAGCTTTTTATGCTTCAACTATTTTATATAATAAGCAATACCATACCTTCAATTTACGTGACTCATTAATCATTATTAATAATTCTTTTTTTTTGCAAATATTATATACTTTCACGATTCACAGAGGGCGCTCTCAAGCAACAATTTGATAACTTCGTTTTCATCACTCATGCATTGCTTTGTCGGTATATACATATGTCGGTTTGACATATGAAAATATCTGACCGCGTACGGGTATTACTCATTGGTCAATAATGTTCTAATAATTTATAAGTCCATTAAAAACAATAACATAAGGACGTGAATGTTAAAACTTGAAATAAAAATAATATTATAAGTGAACAAGATAACAAAATGCATCGTCGTAGAGGTCCAAATTTCACCTACGTTAGTGGATGTGTTAAATATATGATTTTTGTGTTAAACTTTATATTTTGGGTGAGTTAATCCTATTTATTACTTTAGAATAGAATATTGTATGATTTTATGAATGACATAGCTTAAATGCATAGTGGTTTAATGCCCAAAATTAGGTCTTAGTAGGGTCATTGGCTTGGCTTATGAATCATTGTTTCGGAGCATATGTGTGTACAGAAATTAAAGCTATTTAGTTTTTTTGTTAATTCAGATTTTTATTCAAGTGTATAATCTCTCGCATTATATTTTATAATATACATATAAATACTTACATTTAAATTTCCATCAATAAAAATTAATTCTTGAAGTACATACATTCCGCACTAAATCGACTATTAAATAAGCGATAAATATAACTCTCATACATGTTGATAAGAAAAATTGTTTTGTTATTACATCTAAATAAAAAGTGGCGATAAAGAACCTGTAGTTTTATAATCTGACATTGTTGTTCTGCAACTATTTCACTTAGCTAATGACAAAGAGGAATACAACGAACAGACAGCCAACCTTCAACACTGGAGAGGCACCCAAGGAAGAAGAAGATTTATAATATGCAAGATTTGGGCTACCACATATACTGATAATTTAAGCATTTTACTATGCTAGGCAAACATGCCATTGTACTTCTACCCGCTGTAAAAACCAGTTCTGTAAATTTAAAAATATTAGTAAAGAAAAAACAATAATATCAAATATCTAACCACCATACAAACAACTGCAGTGTCAATCCTAGATAAACAAACTGTTGAAGGCCACTGGAAGCCTACAAATGTAGGTGGCTTCCAATAAATCATTATGGAAGCCTTGGAGAAGCCCATACTCAGTAGTGCACTAGTTAGAATTAAAATTTTTTAGGTTTGGATCCTGGTATAAGCAGTGTGAAAGTTCTTGTAATCCTAATACTTATGACATTAAACTTACTGTCTTAATACAAAGACTTATGTGATTAAATGCTCCATAAATGGGTGAGGCTTTTCATGTGTTTTATATTTTGGTACCACTCCTAAAGTATCTATTTCTTAAATAATTTGTAATGGCTATTATTTTATATAAATCAACTACAAAACTCTGTTGTCTAATTGGATAATTATTATATCATTTTATTTATTAATAAAGGTATATTCACAGACTATAATAATTGACAAACCCTAATCAATAAATTTTGAATCCATTGTATTTCTGAAGCAAATATATTTTTAATTGTCGGTATCACATATTTCCTGTAAATCATATGGCACCTAAACAATTTGGTTACAATATTATCCTTGTTTCATGGTTGTGTTAAATTTTAACAAATTGTCCAACATTAAGTTCCGATATCAAGTTGTTTAAAAGCATTCGTGGTGGAAGACTACTTCAGCAAATCAGTAAACAACATATTGTGAAGCAGTTAGTTGTTTAATGTTAGAGCAAACTTACGTTTATACCTTAATTTTTGTTATTTTGTTCTTGTTTTATACACCGATCTCGATTTCTTTACAATACCCAAAGGACTGCGAGAGAATGCCTCAAGCATTAAGTCCGCCTGTATTCTTTGTATATAAAGTGTTAATAAATAAATACACAATCTAGTATAAATTAATGAGCAGATTAGTGGAATTTTTCTAAGGGCAAGCGGTTATGTTTGACCATTGTCCAAAGAACGAAAATTTTAGTTACATACTCAATCCAAAACAATTTGTCCATTGAGGCTTTTGGTATATTACTGTGCTAAAAACAAATTTTTAGGTCAGCACGGCCTCTACTCATGGATATCAACTTCATAAACAACTAGTTCTTTGGTAACAAGGTACATAATGTTATTGTATGTTCAAACATTACATATTATTGTATGTTCATTTAGAGTGCATTTTATTCATAAATTGTAAACAAATATTAATCATAAAGGAAAAGTAAAATTGTAAATAATTTATTTCACTTGTGATATGTAGGCCCTGCGCAGACGACAGACTATCCGTGACGCACCTTTTAGTCTGTGAAAATAGAACCTATGCAATTATATGCAGTAACGCACACGACGCGCAAAAAGTCCGGCGCACAAAAAATCCGTGTAATTCGGGCAGACCGCACCGCGCCGCGGCGCGCCGCTCCGCACAAAAGTGTGTGAAAAAAATTGAACGTTTGCTTCAACGCGCGCTAACGCAGACGGCGCACTCTTTAGTCGGCAATCTGCATTTGCTAGGGGTGGGTGGACGTAACGCACGCGATCTATTATCATGGCGCCGGAGGTCGATGTAACTATGTTAATTCAAGAAATACAAACAGACCAGCAATTTATGATACTTCTAAGGCAGAATATCATGATAGACATTTAAAAAGAAAAATGTGGGAATGTGGGAGTCAAAGCAGGTCTCAAAATAAATAGCAACTCATCAAATGTAGGAACAGACATTTTATAAAATTTGAAAGAATTTGCCGGATGTTGTTTCAGAATTGAATGTTTAGTATGGAACTGTCCCTTCAGTAATCTTTCCGAAAGTACCCAAAATTCTCTATTTCTTCTTCTTTTTCTGTACTTCATGTACAAAATAATACTTCGCGATCTCTGCACGATTTCCATAGCGTCTACGTCCCTACAGCTCTGCCGACAAAATGATCGAAGATGTGCGTCGTGTGCGTTGAGTCTGTGAAAAATCCGCGACCGACTTTTTGCGCGCCATGCAGACTTTTTGTGCGCCGCAGACTCGATCGCACAAAAAGTGTGCCGTCTGCGCAGGGCCGTAGGCTACAAACGATTGTGATACATTGGTACAGGCTCTATGATCTGCCAACATATTGGCATACAAGTGTGGCTTCCGTCCAAACATTTTAATACTATTTCGAATATCAATCAAAGTCAAAAGTAATTTATGAAATATAAATGATAAGAATATATTCATTCATTTCGTTTATATAATCATTTTATTTAAAGACTCACAATAATTATAATAATAAGTAACATTTACAAGGTAAAACATGAATTGAAATTTGAAAAACATTATTTTAGCCGCTAGAATAATTAGGTACACTGCAAATTTAACATCCTAGCATATTATGGGATAGAAACAAAATAATTAAAAATATTTATGTCCAAATAAATGTTCTTTAAATAACATTTTTTTGTGCCTAGTGGACAAATCTATTCATTTAAAAATGGATCGACCAATGGAATGCTTGGCATTCCACTGTGCTCCCCATCCTGAAACATAAGATGTTATGTCTCAGTAAGTCCAGTAGTTAATCTGGCTACAATATCCTTTAAACCGAAACTCAACAGTGCATTTACACTGCTGTCTGTCGGAAAAAAATTGACATTGCAGTACCTACCCTGGCATCCTGTCACATATGAGAGAGCTACCACCAGTGTATAATAATAAACTACTAATAATTGTTATTGCGTCTGGTGCATAAAAAATAAATATTGATGTATATATTTCGCTGATGCGTTGCATAACCGCGGGCAGTAGGAAGTATATAAGTATATGTACATAGTTATTAGGTACACAAACATCCAACACAAGTGATAATGAATATGTGAACGCATCGCGTTGTGTTGACCCGTTGTTGAATGTTAATGAACTCTTTTTATCTTTCAGTTATTTGGCGGTCTGTTGATCGGCGTTGGGCTGTATGCTTTCATTGACAAATGGCAAGCCACAGGGCTTATTAAGGTTTGTATTAAATAAATAAATAAACCCAACAGTTACATGCATAGTCCTGATCCCATACTAAGATCGAGTCTTGTGTCGTGGGTATCAGAAACTACGAGAGACTTTTCGGTCTCACAAACAACAAGTTCACACAAATATTTGTTTCGGGCGAGGATCGATCCCGCGGCCTCGAGTTTCACAGCCAGCGTCTAACTAACTGCGCCACAGAGGCTGTCAGTTATAAGTTATGTTCTATGTCTAAGGTCGATATTTCTCGCCGAATGTTCGTAAAGTTTTTCGCCTGTTTTGGAAGTCGAACAATCATATCTACATGACTAACAACCATCATAATTATAATTCTTAGTTCAGACTCTTAAAATGTTTATCAATTTAATTGCGTCGATCGACAAGCAAGTCGAGGGACCAACTTCCAGCAATGAATTTATGTGGATAATTCTAAACTTATCCTATCAGACAGACTTCTTTGATTGCAATGAATGGCGAGACGTGCATGCCGTTCGCCTGATGGTAAGCGAAACGACCGCTCATGAACAGTACGAAAACCAAACAGCTTGAATTAAAAAGCAATGCTTAAGATTCCACTGCGCTCGCCATCCTGAGACAAGATGTTATGTCTAAATATGTCCAGTAGTTACTCTGGCTACAATGTTCTTCAAACCAAAACACAATAATGCATTTACACTAATGTTTGGCGAGAGAAATAAACTAGTTTTTTTCGTGTCAGTAAGGGGAAGGAATATCCAACACAATAAAATTAAATTAACAAGAAACCAGCGCGTGTAGCTCATTTCAATACAAAACAAATTATTAGTCAGACTACTAATAAGTGGTGACATCGATTTCTCCACAAAAGAATAACATCATGACATAACTATTGCATAGGTATACAGTCTAAATAATTTTCTGATTCCGATTACAATATTCGAGAGAAACTGTAGGACATTATAATAATGAATACACCCAATAGTCACATACAGAGTCCTGACCCCACACTAAGATCGAGTCTTGTGTCGTGGTATTAGAAAGTATGAGAGAATTTTGGATCTCACTAACACACCCGAAACATTAAACAAATATCTGTAGGTCACACAAACATTTGTCTCGGTGCGAGGATCGAACCTGCAGCCACTCGTTCAGCAGCCGGCGTCTAACCAACTGTACCACGGAGGTTGTCATGTCATATAACATTATTATTGAAAAATGTTTTCATTGTTGAATTACTTTGTTCCATGATAATAAATTCTACAGAATTAACATTTTTCCTTAATAATAACAGGTAAATCGCTATAAATTATGTTTATAAATAAATGGCTAATTTGAAGCTAGTTTTACGCAGCATATTATGATATTTCTTTTTTCATTTTTTTCAGTTGGACACGCTGTACGATGTAATGCTGAACATAAGTCTTCTAATTGCTTTATTGGGTGGAGTGGTGTTTATCGTCAGCTTTGCCGGCTGCGTCGGAGCGCTCAGAGAGAACACGTGTCTGCTTAAATTTGTGAGTACATTACCTTATTTATCTTTAATAACTTTTTCAGTTTCTATATAAAACTGGTGATAAGGCAGTCCAAACACAGCACCGTACCACACACAACCGTAAAACAATAACATGGACTAAATCTACTACACTGCTGTTTGGCGGTAGAAATAGACATTGCGGTGGTACCCACCCAGGTAGCCTCTCACATATGAGAGACCTACCACAAGTATTTATTATAATTCTAATATTTGATTTGACTGCCTCGGCGGCGTAATTGTACTAAGGTACGGTTACAAAGCTGGGGTCTCGGGTTCGAGTCCCGGGTTGGGCAAAGTGATGTTAGATGTTTCTATTCATTATCAGCCCAGAGTCAGAAATTTGTGCCCGATATGGCGATAGGCTTGCCACCTATCACATCGTGGGACGGAACATACAAGGCGAAATGTGGGTGTCCTGGTACCTCTGCCTATCCCTTCTGGGAAAAAGGCCTGAGTTTATGTGTTATTATGTATATTTGATCGTGGAATGTGTGTATTATTGTGTGCAGTACTCGCTGTGCCTGCTGATTCTATTCCTTGTGGAGATGGGTGGTGCAGTATGCGGTTTCGTTTTCCCTCGCTCTCTGCACGGTTTGCTGGAGATCAGCTTCACGGAGCGAGTGGTGCACGCCTACAGGGACGATCCGGATCTGCAGAACTTCATTGATTTCGCTCAGAGTGATGTGAGTATACCATAAACATGTGATGTTTTTAATCTGTGCTAATATGAATACCATACGATATTTGTAATCTGCACTAATACCGAATTGTGTATCTAAACAATTGTTAAGTTCAAATCTACTTTAGAATACACTAAAATCTTCATCAAAATCGGTTCAGCCGTTTAGTGATACAGTCACAAGGACACGAAAATAGAAAATGCAAATAACGGTAAGAAAAATTATCTAAACTACATCAAAATATTTGCCTTATTTTAAATTTTACCATTTCCCTTAAACGTAGACTCGTCGACATGTGTATCTTGCCAATTCTCACATACGGAGCTCAATCTTGGTCTTTGACCAAACTTCAGAGGTCTAGGCTCGGGGTTTGTCAAGGAGCTATGGAGCGCAGCATGATAGGCGTAACACGCATGGACAGAGTGCCCAAACACCTTGCGCTCCATAACCAAAGTCAAGGATGTTGCACTGAAATCGGCCGAATTAAAATGGGATTGGGCAGGTCACGTCACGCGAATGCACCCAAAGAGGTAGGCAACGATTGCTACTCAATGGGTGCCTAAGGGTGGCAAGAGGCCACGTGGCAGGCCTCGGAAAAGGTGGCGCGACGACCTCGACCAATTTGGCAGCACTTGGGTGGCATCAGCAACTCATAGGGATAAGTGGAAGGAGTTGAGGGAGACCTTTGCCCAGTAGTGAGACAGAATAGGTTAGAAAAAAAAACATCAAAATACGTTTTAAAACTCTGTCTTTGAAATTGTTAATCACATACACTACCAAAGTGAAATACGTCTCAAAATCAATTGTTTCTAATGTATAACTGTTATGGGCAAAGTGATTAATCGGGCATTATTCATCATGCCCGGGCAATATGAATAATGCCCAATAAGAGCGGGCAATGTGATTATAATCAATCAATTTATCACATTGCCCGGGCATTATGAATAATGCCAAGTGCCTATTGGGCAGAGTGATGTAAAGCGAATCAAAATCAAAACAATGAGCCGAAGTAGTAGAATTTAGAATAAGTCAGCACGAGGGGGTGGGTTGGGAGGAGTGGAGGGCGTGTCGCACCTCCCCTGGTACCACTCCCATGAAAAGGTAACGCACCATTCCTGAGAAATATCTATTATAGCAACCTAACCCTTAAAACACTTGTTGTCAATACAAATTAGCTTCTGCATCGTCTCCGGCGCTACGGGAAGTTCAGCCCCTTCGCCCTTGCGTAACAAAAGATAGGCAACCATTGCTTATCCTTCGTTACAGCGGGCGGGGGCTGCTCTCCCTCCGCGCCTCCGGCTTTTTATAAACACTCTAGGGTCGGTAGCCAAAAGACTACGTGAAGTCGGGGTGTTCAGAGTCGGTTTTGGGGCACAGTCGACCTAACTGATCCATAAAGTGGGTACACGATTTTTTTTCTGAAGATAATGTTTCGGACGTTAAAAAGCAACTAAACATAAGCAGATCAATTCAACCTTTCTAATTCATGGGTCCATCGCAGATGCGACAATGCGGCAGCGCACCACGTAAAAAATCACCTATTAATCACACTGCCCGATCATCATGTAGCCATATTCATAATGCCCTGGCAATGTGATAAATAGGTGATTTTAGATTGTAATTAATCACTTGGCCCAATATGGCTCGGCCATATTCATACTGCCCGGGCATTGTGAATACTGCCTGCATTAATCACTTGGCCCATAACATAACGATGACATTTTATGGGCAAAGTTAGTTTGTGCAACTGAACAAGTTTAGTTATACATAGATTACTCATTTAAATGGTATTCCCATCATAATGCTATATGCAGTTTCTTTCGTTTATAAATTAATTATCATTTTACATATATAAAAAAAAGAAAACTAAATAATTACTGCTGCGTACATTTTATTACGGGTGTTAAGATAAGGATATAGTGGTTAAAACCACAGACATTATCAAAATGGATGTAGGATTCCTTAAATTAACACATTTCCACGAATTGCCTGTACCGTCAAATAAATCGACGACGTCATAAATTTAAGACATTGCAATTTATTTCGTATTCTGACCGGAAAAGTTGGAATATTCTTTGGTAAAAAATTAAAATCTCTTACCATGCCGTTTTGGTCTGCGCTGTATACAAATCGTATACATAAATATATAATAATCGTATAAATAATATACAAATCGTATATCGAATTAGGCAATTAGACGTTATAAATTGAAAAACCATAGCGTTAGAATCTTTGAACTCGCCCATCATATCAGCCTTTGATAACGTCGTTCTACATTTTTATTATTTCACAGGCTCCGTGGCACAGTCGGTTAGATGCCGCCTGTGAAACGAGAGGCTGCGAGTTCGATCCCCGCACTGAGAGTAATGTTTGTGCGGCCCACAAATATTTGGGTCTGGGTATTTGTGAGACCGAAAAGTCTCTCGTAGTTTCTGATACTCATGAGACTCGATCTTATTGTGGGGTCAGGACTATGTATATGACTGTTGGGCGTTATTTATTATAAAGCCAGCCATCGTTATACTAGAATAAGTTGCTTTACTCATCGCACATAGAAATGAGTTAAATGAGTTCATGTGTAATAATCTAAACTATAAGTATATCGTTTGTGGTGATTCGGTTACATAATAAGAAAACCACAGGAATGTGTTGGAAGGCCACACCAGGGTCAATAAGGATCCAGGGTTGAATAAAAATAAGCTAGCGTTATGTCAAGGCAGATTTTAGACTGAATATGGCAATATTGTTTTTTTACCTACGTATGTTTAGATTCATTAGTCTATCATCGATCCATTAATTTTGGCATGGTAATTGGAATGTCCACTCATGAGGTGAAATGAAAATATTGCAAAGGGGAATGCCCATTTCCGATAGTGTTTAATAAGCAGTATCGGTTTCTACAATATTTTTTTCCTATACTATATTTGGACTTTCTCCTTTGCTGGATGCACTTCCAACAGGCTACCATGGACATCCTTGGATGATCCCTAGATTTAACACTGGACATACATAATATATTGCATTATACCGGGTATCTCAAGACTGCTACCGAAAACGAAGCCGGGTGGTAGTTTTAGTGACTACAAACACAATGCAACCAAAAATTTCGAAAAGAAACGCGACAATTATGTTTTATGATTTTTTAAATATCGTCATTTTTGGGTGGTAAATCCATAGTTTTTGCTAAAATAATAATTTAAACACTTTTATACCTTAGGTTATTTATAAATAAAAGGATATACACTATTATTTTAGAAAAAAATGTATTTACCACCCAAATATGGTCATAGGAAAAAAATAACAAAAAAAAATTGTCGCTTTTTTTTGCAACTTTTTCTGTTGCATTGTGTCTGAAGTCGCTTAAACTACCACCCGGCTTCGTTTTCGGTGGCAGTCTTGATATACCCTGTATATTACATAATACATTAAATACAAACCGTCTCGATTCCAGTTCCACTGCTGCGGCCTAACCTCAGACGGCTACATGGACTGGTCCAAGAACGAGTACTTCAACTGCTCGTCGCCGTCGGTGGAGCGGTGCGGGGTTCCATTCTCGTGCTGCATCAACGCTACAGACATATCGTCTGGACTGGTCAACATCATGTGCGGTTATGGGGTGCAGAATTATCCCGTAAGTACATACATTCTGTATATTAATCATCAGCCCATATTGATGTTCAATGTTTTTTGCATACCAGACTAGATACTTGCCTGATATGAGATATCATTTCTTGATTATGAGTTTCTATACCACTATACTGTTTCCATTCGTTTATTTTATTTTTGACAGTTCACGCCTATAAAGTACGACATTACAGTAGAACAATATTTTGAAATAAAAGTAGATACTTTCTTGACGGGTAACGCCCACTTAGAGTTGTGCCATTCGTAACGAATGACCACAGATAACAAAAACGATTTTGAATAGAATCAATCAATCGGAATCATTTGAAATAAAATTACATTAAAATGCTAATGAAAACAGTTAAACGTAATATAGTACCCAATATTAGGATCGAATGTATTTGCTGCAAATTAATTAATATGAATAAAGGTATACGTATTGAAGTGACTTTTAATAAGAGTTTAATTTAAAATAATTACAATGATTACAACGAAAATAAATGTTTAGTACCTACTTGTAATAAACAGTTAAACCATGTTGGAATTCATAGTACTTTAAGGATTAAATAATTAAAACAACTAAAAGGTAATTTGTTAATATTTTTATTTATAAACAATCGTCTGTTTCGTCGGAATCGGCGTCGTCGTCACTCGTATCCCCAGTAACACTAATTATTAATGAGTGCATGGGTAAGTTGTCAAATGCGACATCGCGATCCCAATCAGACATTATTTCTTTCTTCGTCTTATCTACGACACTCGCCCAGTTATGAGGCGTCACATTTTCACACGCATTTTTAAGCAACTCCAGCATTTTGTTTGCGGTGAAAGGAGGAGTTGTATTTATTCTCGCAGCATATCCTTTCACTTGCGCCCATATTAGCTCTATGGCATTATACTGGCAATGATATGGAGGAATTCTAAGGACGGTGTGCCCATGTTCTGCAGCCATTTCATCTATAAAGTATCGTTTAGGCTGCTTCCTCATTTTTAATATTTTAAGTAACTCTACTTTTAATAGGGACTCGTCCACCTCCTCGCCATTGTTACGGAGCCAGTTTATTATTTCATTTTTTTTACTGGCTTGCGTTGGCATTTTGTTAATTTGCCGAGAGTGATAGGACGCATTATCTATAAATATTGTTGATGGCTGTTCGAGTGACAATAACATTTCCCGAAACCATTTTTCATATACTTCGGAATTCATTTCTTCGTGGTAATCCCCTGTTTTCTTTGATTTAAAAGCTAACATAGCATCTTGCACAAATCCTTTTGCGGTTCCTGCATGACAAATTATAATTCTTTCACCTTTTCCCATTGGCACTGCGGTCGAGGAGCTAGCAGTGTTGTCAGTCCAAGTTTTTGATACCGTGTGATTCGCATTGAGCCAAGTTTCATCGGTGAAAACAACATTCGACCAGTCTTCTATTTTTTTAGCTTGTCTTAAAAATTCGCATCGATACAAAGCAACATCATTGCGTTCCATCAATATTTTTCTTTTGTCACATTTTTTGTATTGGAATCCAATCCTATTCAATACCTTCGCCAAAGAAGACTTTTGACCACGGAACAAGCCACTAGTTTTCAGAGATTGTACTAGGTTATGTAAAGTAGGAATCTCTTTTCTTTGGTAATAATCGTATATATGACGACGAATAGCATCACCATCAAAACTGTCAATTGCTGTCACTTTAAAGGGCTGACGTTTTTTCTTAGGTGTAGATGGCTTGTTTTGTTCCATGCCACTACTGCCGTAGCCTTCTTTAATTATTTTTGAAACTGTTGGAGCAGTAATACCTAATGCTGCTGAAACACGGTCTCTGATTTGAGTCACTGGTATAAGAGGTCCACCATTACGGCTTTCCCTTTCAAAGTACTCATGAAGTCGCAACACAAACTCCCTTGTTTGTCCTTTAAGCACCTTTCCTTTAGGCATTTTGAAAGTGATGAAGGCAGGTACGATGTTCTCAATTCAACCAAATGTAGGAATTCACGGGTAAAACAATACGGAGGAATATAAATACTCAACTCGACGTATGAAAAATGTGAATTAAAATTCAGCGAACGGAAAACACTAGCACGGGCGCGGGCGTCTCGTTGTGAGTGACCACAAAATGGCGGCGCGCGTCACCTGTCTTCCCAGTGTTGCCGTTTCACAATTTGTTTTTAACAACATTACTATTGCCGACGGAAGTGATAAGAATATTAACTTAACATGAGTAAATGGTTTATTTTAATATAATTATTTAATCAAGTAACTTAAATATCCCTGAAGTTTTATAAAACAATGCATGGAGCAAAAAATAAAATATGTATTAAATCGATTAAAACTTGTTCAAAAATAAAATCGTTTGTTATAAAAAATTGATTCGATAACGCATCAGGCCATCACTATTTGATTCAGTACTCGATGTGTCAAAAATAAAATAAACGAATGGAAACAGTATAGTTTGTATAACTTATTAGATATCATAAACCTTCGTAATTAATAAATTTGTTCAAGTTATCAGGTTTTTCTCGACGGATAAAATGTTATACAATGTTTTATGAAATTTAAAGCAAAACAAGTAAGCCGTTAAGGTACCCGCCATTACTCTGAGGTAGGCTGGAAAGGTAATGCTAGTACCAACAGCCTAGCATATTATTACATATTAGATCCATAACTATATGGTGTGTGAAGTTCGTCAATGTGCACTAAGTCAGTGAGGTACATAAGCTTGTCAATTAGCTCGAAGTTATAGGTTAGTTCAGTAAAATTAATAATTACAGTGATAGTACCTGTTTTAAAGGTAGCAGAGGTGATATTGCGTCTAAGTTCTTAAATACTTTGATATAAAGGTTTTAATTGCTCAGTACGAATGCCGTCTTTAACTGCATGGAAATCAGAGTGATATTTGCTTGACAGGCGGTAGTGATGATATTGCGGCTTACCATAGCGTTATAAGGGTGTTATTTGCTCGCTATGTTGAATAGGCCAGCAAGAGCTAATAGACGAATTTCGTCCTTAACTCCATTAATTTAAAGTTGTTATTTGTAAACCAGGTTGCAGAGGCCAGCAAGCGCGTGTGGACGAGCGGCTGCATCGAGATCGTGCGCTCGTGGGCGGAGCGCAACCTCTACACCATCGCGTGCGTCGCGCTCGCTGTCGCACTCTCGCAACTGTTCGTCATCTACCTCGCCAAGACGCTCGAGGGGCAGATCGAGCTGCAGAAGGCCAGGTACTGACCACTCCATACTGACTCGTCATCTACCTCGCCAAGACGCTCGAGGGACAGATCGAGCTGCAGAAGGCCAGGTACTGACCACTCCATACTGACTCGTCATCTACCTCGCCAAGACGCTCGAGGGACAGATCGAGCTGCAGAAGGCCAGGTACTGACCACTCCATACTGACTCGTCATCTACCTCGCCAAGACGCTCGAGGGACAGATCGAGCTGCAGAAGGCCAGGTACTGACCACTCCATACTGACTCGTCATCTACCTCGCCAAGACGCTCGAGGGGCAGATCGAGCTGCAGAAGGCCAGGTACTGACCACTCCATACTGACTCGTCATCTACCTCGCCAAGACGCTCGAGGGACAGATCGAGCTGCAGAAGGCCAGGTACTGACCACTCCATACTGACTCGTCATCTACCTCGCCAAGACGCTCGAGGGACAGATCGAGCTGCAGAAGGCCAGGTACTGACCACTCCATACTGACTCGTCATCTACCTCGCCAAGACGCTCGAGGGACAGATCGAGCTGCAGAAGGCCAGGTACTGACCACTACATACTGACTCGTCAAGCTCACAAAACTCAAATCTGTCACGTGACGTCACGTAGTTGGGGCGTTTTAACGGGAATTTTGAAAACTATTTTTGATTACGCATTTTTTTAACAAAACTTGTATAATATAATTTTATTCCTCTTTATATAGGGTGTATCTATAAAATAAAAGCAATTCCAAAAATTGATCAATAACCCTATTTACGATACTAATCGACATGTTTTGATGTTTCAGATGGCAAACATGAAACAGGGGTAGCATGGGCGCGTACCGCGAGGAGTGTCGCCGCGCGCTGCTGTAGCCCGCGCCGCCGCCCGCGCCGGGAACCGAACCCCGCGCCCTGCGATACTGACCCATGTGCCGCGGACTCTGAGACACAGTGCAGTGCAGTGTGCCAGCTGCAACATACCAGTGAAATATCTTATTCATACAGTTTTTTTCTTTTAAAACATATTTTAGGTCATTGAACGTCGCCGTATATGTCAATATTTAAAATATTTTATAAATGTTATTAAGACTATAAAAAAATATTCCCTTGGTATTGAGACACTGTTGATGGTTCTTTCATGTTGTCCGAAACGTTGAAGCTCGTAATTCCATAGCAACCACGATCAGAACTTCATAATAGCTGATCGTGTGATGCCTATGTTAGAGGCATGCGCAGAAAAACTTTCAGCTTTTATAAAATTACGAAAGTCTGGCGGCCACGGGCTCATGGTATAAAACTATTATATACGGATTTCGCCACGTGACCACGAAACCTGTAAAGTTATCGAAACGTCGAAAAAAATAAAACTAAATCCGCGATAAAATCCGTAAATAATAGTTTTATTTCAATGTGTAACATTCGCGTAAATCTAAGAAACAATTATATACCCTATCTATAATATATTAGGTTGTCATTGACATTGACAGTGAACATATACCTTATTTATACTGACATTAAGTTGACATTACATTGACAAATCAATATGGCGATGAGACGTTAGAGTACTTAGTTATTGAATGTTTTGTCTTATTCGCTCGAATTGAATTCAAAAGTCGCTAGAAAGGGACAAAACATGGTAATTAAAACAGGTTTTAAAACTGTATGAATAAGGTCGATAGTATTTAACAAAAACAATGTTGTAGTTTTAGGAATTCATTTTAATATATAGATCTCTGTAAATATCTGAGTGATGCGGGGTCAATGACCTTTTATTTTGGCCGACTTTAAAACACGCCGCGTCTATACTATTCATGGAATGGCTAATTTGCTATTGTGCGAAATTATAATACGAAAAGCATAGTTTTTGTTAAATATTATTTAGCTAACGCGATATTTATATATGTAATTGTATTTAAACATTCAACTGCCATGTTTTCAGTATAAAAGTAATTTAAGTTAACCCGAAACGTGTATTTAAAATGACGTATAAATACGTCATTGCATAACCAATACTCGTAGAAAGCATTTTTATAGTTAAGAATAGGCTCATCATACTTAACCCATTTCTGACAACAAAAAATTAAGAGAACGTGATAACTCGTCATGATATGAAGACGAGATTTTCCGTCATAGAAATGAGTAGAAATTTGCAACATAAGTGTAAATATATTTAAGGCTAATAATATTGCCATGAAGCAAATTATAGGAAGTAGTAATAACATTCCGACGCGTTAAAACAGCGTTGTTATTTTTTTAGTCCTTCGAGCCACGATATTATACCAGTAAGGCGAATCTTGTAAGAATCCTTTGAAGATTGTTCATAATAATTCTGATATACAGGTGATATTGACACATGTTACTTAAATTAACCCACATGTTTCTCATCACCCCAGGTGACATTGTATATAATTTGAAAGCAATATGAGAAGATTTTTTGTCATAAATCGTGATTTTCTCTTTCACGGTTTTTGGACTTCCCATGTAGATAAGAGTATTTTTACCACTTAGATGAACTTCAATTCGGTTGAGGAACTTATCTGAACCAAAATAAACTCAGAATCTATAGGGGTTGATTAAAAGCCTTGAAACTTAAAAACGTAATTTTTGACAAAACTATTAGGCAGTTTTTGATCAAACTTTGTACAATATTACCCATGGGGGTTAGAAACATGTGGTTTAAATTAAATACAATATGTCAATATCACCCTGTATATTTTAATTGCAAAAATCTAATTATTATTTATGCATTATAATTTATTTTACATTCCTGGACTTAGTAATGCTAGAGCCAATATGACGGTTAATTCCGCCATTTTGATCAAACAAGACTCGAGCGAACAGATTTGCAAGTATTTATTTAACTGATTAGTGAATAAAATACAAATCATTATTTATTAACTTATTATGAATAAAAGTCTGTACTGATGCGTTTTCATGTTCTTTTCTGATGTGCGTGACATGAGCGCCTCTGGCAGATGTTTAGAGAAACAATGGCTTAAAGAAACCCTAAAGGCGCTATGTAGTTTTGCCTCTTAATTGTGAATTTAAAAAATAAATTTAAAAAAATATTTGTGTCGACAAAATATTATTTAAAAAATGATGAATTTGCAAAATAATATTATTTTAGTCATATATTTTATAGTAGTGCTTTTTTAATTGTATGGCTCTTTGCAGTATTGTATGCGAATCAATGGGCCTTAATTTATGACTTTGTTATAAAAAGTCATATTTTGTGTTATGTCAAAAATTAACGACTGGAAATTGCTCAAAAACATTTTTGCCAAAATTATCTCAATTTTTTAATGTTATTTATTAATGTTAATTTTAATATGTGCAGCCAAATTTACAGACAAAAAAGTCTGGTATCATAAAAATTGTATATCTAAAGGCTACTTACTATATTCCTATACAGATTTTTTTGTGATCTAGAATTAGATATTTCATGGTTTTTTTATTTAATATCCAAGGCTTTTTCGGTGCTATTCATACTATCAATGGTTTCTTTATAACAGCCCTGCTACAGAAAACATTGTATTAAACTGGGAAATATTCCCAAAACTTCTTTTATGGTCATATGTCTACTATTTCAATTATAACTACTTCGATTCTGTAACTTGGCAAAAAAGAGTATGAAGCTGTGACAATTGGAATAAAAAGAAACTGTTATGGCAACACTATTAAAAATTTCAGTGTGTTCATTGAATGATTTCATATGTAGGCATTTCTATAAATTTACGTACGGTTTTTCTTTGTTTTGCGATATAAAATAAATGAAGAGATTAATATGCCAACCCGCACTAGGCCAGCGTGGTGGACTATATGGCCTAACCACTCTCAATCGTAACCTCGATTGTAGAGTAGGCCCGTGCCCTGCAGTGGGACGTATATGGGCTGATATAGAAGAGACTAATAAAAAAAATAAAAAAAAAAATACCAAGTATCTAAACACTCCGTCGTAGTATATCGGGTTGCCATATGCCATTAAAAACGGACCCTTTTTTGCCAAGTTATACTAAATTTTATATACATAAGTATTAAAATCATGAGATAGGAAAATGTCACGGAGAGATGAAATTTCGAATATCAGTTGAAAAGATCTCGAACAATATATAATGGACTCGATTTAAAAGGTCTTATAATTTATTAAACATTAAATATTGTCTTCTATTCATCTTCCATAGTTAAATAGACGGTGCAATATGATTTATTTGTAAATATTACTGAATTTAGTATTAAGGTCTCGATTTTAAATATAATAAATTATGAATAAATATGGACTACAAAAACAATAGTAGGAAAAATAAATGTATCTTCATCAAACAAATGAAATAAGAGGAAAGTATGAAAGGGACACAGCGATTGTGCAGCCACAATATCTGTTTTTTGAAATCATGATCAATCTATCTTTTAAACCTTATAAGAATGAAGAAAAGAGATGGATATTGACAGTTAGATAGCTCTGTCCCTATCTAAATTTGTAAATATTGTGAGGCATAAAATAAAAACAAGTCTATTTATTATTCTGACAAATACATACACGAAATTAACATTGAATTGTAATCCTTGAGTTTCTTTGAAACCTATAGTCATGTTTTCAGTAATATTCGAAATACACAAAATGGAACTTTATTTCATTGGAATACGGATTATTTTGCCATCGAACTTACAGTTTTTGTGAATTAATGAAGTACATTTGTTTAAGAAGGTTTTAGTAATAAATAATAATCATAATCAAAATATCCAACAAAATAGAGTAAAGTTTAAAATGATTCCATGAAAGTATTCATTTTTAAATTTTTATTCCATGGGTAGCTTTAATCTTTGCACTGATGTATTATTAAATTATTATTCATAATTAATAAATTCCAATAGTAAATAGATGTTCCCAATTTCCGACCTACATTTAAGAGTTCAAAATTAGAAATGCCATAAAAATAGATTTTTCATATTAATAATCTGATTGATGTATTTTAGTATATAAATTAGCAATACATATAATGATAACCAAATATGAAATATTTCAAATATATGTAATAGTAAGTCATTAGATGTTTTTTGTAAATAATTGAATACTTATAATTATTAATTAGTAAGGGTTTGAAAATGCCATATAACATGTTTTGTGTGATATAGTTTACCGTGATTGTATAAAAACAGTATCCTAAGTTAATACATTAAATATACAAAAATGTTATTAGAGGTTCTGTCCACCCATATCTTGCCATATTATGGACGAATCAACCAAAAAATATATTACATTTCTCATTAGAAAATTCAAAACACCTTCCAAGTTTATGTTTTGTTAAGGTTATCAGAAAAATGCGTATATTTAGGAATATGTGTCAAATGACTTTTAGTAGTGAATAATATCGAGGTTTTTAAATCCTAATGTTGATGTTTTGAATTCAAAATGAATTTATACATTTTTTTCTGTTAATCCTTACAAAACAAACTTGCAAGATGTTTCGATTTTTCTGATGAGCTGTATATTTTCGGTGCACGGTGCTAATTATGCAGTGGGTAATTTAAAATGTAATATATATTTTTTGTTTCTATCGTATTTTTGCGTGTTAGATGTATATGTTTAGCCACCCATATTAATTTGTTTACCTAGTAACACAGTGAAAACGGTACAAAAAATTTGTATAAATGTCACAGTATTTTTGTCCTAATTTGTAGAAAGGATTGATAAAACAATACTAACTAAACATATACACGAGGCGAGTGTGAATAGAACTCTTTATGGATCGACCTCACCAAGCGTAAGCTAATCAAATCGTTGTTATCCTCAAAAAGTCCTTTTATAACTTTCCTGAATTGACGATAATAATATATGGTATTTATGAAAGTGGATGAAACGAAAGTACGAGTAGTATGTCAGAATCGAGAAAAATGGAGATCTTTAGTCTCTTCCTACTCTTATAGGTGACTGTAGGTATGTAAATGTAGTGGTTAGAAGAATTCTGAAAATACAGAAAAAGACAGCCTTCATGTGATCACACGTATATATTTTTTTATGGGTCTGGGTTTTTGTAAGACTGAAAAGTGTCTCGTAATTTCTGATATATGACTAAAGACTTCTTAGTGTGGGGTCAGAGTTATTTATATAATTTTTGTATTCATTTATTTCTTTAGGCTAGCGATACTCAGGAATGTTCCTGTGTTCCGAGATATGTATCTTAATATTGGGTGTATTTATTCATGTGTTTTTCCACTTTTCAATATTTATATCTTTTCTATTCCACTAAGCTAATACCAAGAAGCTTATACCCAAATGGAGATTGTATTCCGTATATAAAAGTGAAGCACAAAAATTTGACCTTAAATGACGTCGCTGTTATCTTCTATCCTTTTCTATCGAATGACAATGAATGAACATAATGTCATTTTCATTCATTGTCACTCTAAAGAAAAGGATAGAAGATAACAGCGACGTCATTCAAGGTCAAATTTTTGTGCTTCAGTGTTTTATACGGAATGCAATCTCCATTTGGGTATAAGCTTCTTGGCTAATACCTACAGTTTGACATTTCATACTTTTCAAGTTGAAACAACTTTGTACAGGCGTAACACACAATTTCAATAAAAAAAAATTAGAAAATCTTGTTGAAATGTTGTGAGTTACGTCTGTACAATGTTGAAAAGTATGAAACGTCAAACGGTACCTATTAATTTAGTTGGATTATAGTTTAAAATAAACAGTCACGGTAAACTAATTCGTCGAGTCTCGTAAGGTAATGCACAACGGTAGGTCGCGTAATGTAAAGACGATATTCTTGTACCATTACAGTGATGTGATTTTCATTTAATAAATGTACTGTAATCATTGTTTTGAAGTTTTATTTATTTTTTATTAGGTACTAATCTAAATGAGAGACTTAAATAAAATCAACAATGATATATACAAAACACGCCAACTACCGTACGTCGTATATTATTTGAACATTAACAAAAATAATTTGAAACAACAATGTTTTTTTAGGAATTGAATCTTACTAGCTGGTTGGCCGGACATTTCAATGATATCACACAGAACAAGACAGCACATCCATGCAGTGGCGTGCCTAGGGTTCTGGACTAGGGCAAGCCCAATATTTTTTTTAGATATTTTAATATGTATTGATTTAGAAGCAAATGGTATTAAGTCGGCAGACATAACATCTATACATACACATGTTGGAAGAGGTGCTACCAGGACACTCATGTTTCGCCTTGCATATTCCGCGCCATCATGTGATAGGAGGCGGGCCTATGCGATAATAATGAATCTTAAAAAAAACGACCCGGGATTCGAATCCGACACCTCAGGCACCGAGAAAATCCTACCGTTCAATCTCCGAATAGGATAAAAACCATTAAAATAACAGCTTTGTTTATCACTGATATGAAATCACCTATAACAATAAGTTGTTCCGTAAAAATCTAATAGATGGCGCGATTTGCACAGCCATCTAAATATTCCTAATATGCTGAAGGCATTACTTATTATTCGTTTTTAAATCAATTAATTAAATAAATATGTAACTTAAATCACTTTTGGAAATGCATCTGTAACTTTAAATTGCATTTTAATTGCAAAAGCATAGCTACAGCTACGTTGCCATGTATAACTTCGCCGGCAGAAATTATTATTAATACATTCATGTTATGTTTCTTGTAATACAATTGATATAATTTCTATTGAAGGGATGAACTAATTTATTTTAAATATAAATCATTAAACTCCAAATAATGTAACACAAATCTTGGCGTTTGATAAACTATATGAAACACGATTGTTTAATAACCTATTTGAAGGGGAGAGCATGTTAAAATTAAAGAACGCACATAGTATATTAAAGAGAGTCGATAAAATGTATCTTGTGATATACCACGACTTTCACAATCCCAGCGTATTTTTCGCACCAGTTTATTTACAATACACTTGAATAAATTTACCTTTCTAACGGCAATGAGTAGTTTCACCGTCACACTCGCACCATCATAGCAAAACAATACCACTCATTTTAGTATCAAAAAGTCTAAATATCAAAAACTAAACATTATCACTAAAAACAACTAATTTTTGAGAAATACTAACAATCACAGCTAACAATTGCAAAATGTCAAAATACATATGAAGTTAGTCGCAATTCGTACAGTATTGTCCATAAACGTAACATAAATATTACGACATACAATTATATTTTATTAAAAAGTACCTTCTTATTTGTACTAAAACTATAAAACCATATTAATAAAAATAAAAATAAATTTTAATAAATCATAATATTAAATAACAACGCGCCGACCATGGAACGTACGATGTTCATTCTAAAAAGCCGGGCATTTGGTGTAGTACAAATTGCTATACAAAATGTCTATACCTATACATTTGTAGTGCACTTCACTCGTGAGATCCCCATACAAATATCGAGTTTGCCAAAAGCCTCGTAAAAGCACACGAGAGAGAAAAGGATAGATATATTTTGCAATGTTGCTACTACGGGAGCGTGTGGAGCCAGCGGACTTCTTATTTTAATGTTATTAATATTTGAATGAATTTCGCGTGGCGCTTCGGCGCGACGCACCGTCGCAGGCGCTTTTAATAATAATAGTTTGGATTTTAGGCGCGCGACAGGACGACGACCTTTGCGCTCTCGACAGGACGCGGTAAATTCAAAATTTGTAAATGTTTTCTAATAAAATATGATTGTATTGTACGGAATAAAATGGTTTGTGCTTAGTATCGAGTATGTACGTATTAAGTAGGGCAAGCCGGGCTTTTGGGCTTCTATGGAAGTACCGCCACTGCATCCATGTCTATTAAAGGTTCTTTAAGCTAAAATTGCACTAGGCCAGCGTCATGATATGGCCTCACCACTCTCAATCGTACCTCAATTGAAGAAGCCCGAGCCCTGCAGTGTGACATATACGTATATTGGCTGTCACAGAAACGAAATTGTAAAGCAGCGTTGTTGCGTTGCTCTTGGCAACAAAACACTCAAGTGCGCAACCAGATTTTTTTATTATTATTATAATCAGCCGTTAGTGTCCCATTGCTGGGCAAAGGCCTCCTCCCTTTCCTTCTGGATTGTGCGATCTTGCACGATTTGGGGCTAATCCTGATTGATTGGCCTCCACCAGAATTAAATCCATTCAAAATATTGCTTACCTAATTAGTATGAATATCATTTGTATGTGCCGTGTATATTAGTGTCGAAGCTTCCTAAAAAATCTACCATGCCCTTTCTCTCAATTTCACCATCTAAATACGAAGTCTCCTATTTCTTCCCCTTCCCCTTGGCCTTGCCCTTAGTATCAGGCTCCGGTTCAGGCGTGGGCTCGGGCGGCGGCGGCGGCCAGTACTTGTCGAAGAACGCGTCGTCAGCCGCAAACACTAGAGGCAGGATCTGGTTGCGTCGGTTCCAGTCCTCACGCTCCCTCTCTTCTTTTTCTTCTAGTTCACGGTCTTCTCGCGCTTTTAGCTGGTGAAATTAGAGATTTTAATATTACTTTTTTGTAACTATTTTATAAGTAGATTATAGAGACCTGCCACCACGTGCATTGTGCTAGAATCTCGTACTCTTATATTATATCTCTTACTCTTATATGCTCTTTGTGCAACTGACGAATGAAATACATGTTCAACGATTTTCATTGTTTTTAAAAATATTACGGCTTGCGAACTTCAGAAGCACTTTGAATATTATTTAATCTGGAACTTGAATTTCAATCCATTTATCATCGGCATTCAATAAAATGATTTCCAGGACAAATACTTAATTAAACTAAATACTTCGTTTACTAACCTCCGGTACTAACCTCCATCAAAGCTAAATAGTCTTCTGTGTCGACATCTTTCTTCTTTCCTTTAGCGGCAGGTTTGGCATCCTTCTTGGGGGATTTCTCCTTCTTGGTCGGTTTGAGCGGCACGTACAGCCTCTTTGGGTTTTGTATCTGGTACGGCGCATCTATCAGCGTGTATTCTGGTGAAAAAGTGAACACTGACCGCACCAGGTTGTATTGGTAGTCTGTGCTGAACCTGGAATACAAATCATTTGTTACTTTATAATAAGCTACAATATATGAGTCGTGACTTCTTTTTTGGAGAATGATGAGTTGAGGGATATTGGTGTCCTTTAACCGTATACAGTTATGCTAAATCCAATGTTGACGCGATGCTATTAGTTTTTTTTTTACCTGATACTTGTGATATTTTTTTGCTTAGCTGTGAATACCACATTTAAACCTGTATGATTATATTATTTCTGTTAAAGCTGACGTCTTCCTAAAAAAATAATTTCCTGCATTTCATAAAGCTACAATACCATTGGGTTGGGTAACTTGGATGGTATTGAAGAGGCGCGAAGCGTTATAAAGAATAGCTTCACAGTTAAATTTCATTCACCGCTTGAGTTTAACGAAGAAAATATATTGGTTATACGGTTGTTGGTGATATGATATCCACAGTAATTCGGATAACGAATAACTATGCAATTAGTTATGCTAGTAATTAACCAGAGAGCCGATAATTTTTTTTTTTTAAATATAAGCATACAAATCAAAAATATAATGAATGATCTTGCTCAAGTCCCTGAGGCAGCACTCATACGCGGCCCCTTCGAAGGTGACCACGTGCTTGGAGTCCACGGCCATGGCTCGCGTCTCCAGGTCCTCGCCTTCCTCTTGGGCAGTGTAGTAGACCCCGGCCTCCTCCGGTGTCGGCAGGCGGTCCGCCTCGCCGAGATACCTGGCAGCTGATAGCATGTTGTCCTGGTGGAAACAACCATATTGTATGTTAACTTCTGATTAAAAAAATATTTTACAAGGACATAATATGTGATATGGTTGAAGCTATTACATGATTGACGTAATGAAATGTTACGAAAATGATTATGTTCAAAATCCAGCAATATTATTATGGTGAACGTTACGATGGCGGGAACAATAATAATGTTGATTATCTCCAAACGCGCAGAGGTACCAATTCTGAGAATAGAGGTATCGAATAGTAGCAATTTGGTATTAACTATTAGTGGTAAACTTTCCGAGATATGTCTTGTGATCTCGCCATCTTGACGTCCACAATATATGTTGGCTCGTACAACTTACTTTAAATCTTCTAAGCATTCGCTTCCGATCAGCAGCGTCGAAGTGCTGCATCTCCTTCATCCACTCACAAAACCAGAGAATCAATACTGCTTGAGTTGCTGAAGAAATATAATTAACAATAAGTTCCCGCCGTCATCCCACTGACCTTTTTTACTAGTTACTCATCTGACAAAGTATTCAATCTCATCTTATTTATGACTTAAGAATGACTGAATGACAAGTTAAACAAAAACGACTCATTCAACATTAAATATTACCCAGTCCAATAATGAGTCATTTCTCTACTGTTACTGAAGTATATTTAAATTCTAAAAGACATACTAACGTCTATCCATCTCATCTTCTTGAGCCCTTCGCACTAAATTCGCTAGCGTATCCAAAAACCAGAACTCGGCCAAACTGCTCTTATAGTTAGTGCAACCCACAAGGTTTGCTAGTATATCTATATACTTCTGCTGTGCTGTAAACGCTATTCTGGGTATAGCGTTAGGATCTATCTCACTTTTAAACTCCTCTGGAAGCACGTGAATACGGTTTTGGTCTTCGATCTTTCTTATTTTGTCCGGCAAAATTCTCCGCAGCGATGGAGTGGGGAACACATCTGGTTGCTCTTCTTGCACCGCTTCTGCTACCTCAACTTTCACTTCTTCTTCGACTACTACTTCTGGTGTTACTTCTTCTTCTTCTTCGCAAGGACCTGATAGTTTACGTTATAATTAATATCTCCAAGTATCAAAATTATTACTAATAATATATTAGGAGGGTTTTTGATGCTAAACTTCTTCATTTACTGGCCATTGTCAATGGCTAAGTATTATAGTCTACGAAAAGTAAATTGTACTTAGATTTGGAGTGGGCTTCAGTCAGTTGCAGTAAATATATAAATATTCAATAATTGACCTTGTTCCTCGCTCTCCCCTGAACTTGTAGATGACTCGAGCGACTCAGGAGCTGACCTCAAACATTCCAACCCCGACTCCGAAAGCAACTTCTGCAGAAGTATTTCGTGAAGATCTTCTATTTTCCGAGAAGTCATTGCTTTTTTCAATTCAGATGAAACGATGCAAACACAATGACGTGCAAACAACGCTTTTGAAACACTTCAAGTGACATTGACGGCTCAATAATGAATTCACGTTTAAATCAAAAATAGTCTCCAAGTAGTATTTACGTTCCATTAATAAAAGATAAACCTTATTAATATTTAAAAACTTAAACCGGAGTCTAACGACCAGAATAGTTTATGCACACAAAAATATTTTGAAATAATTGAAGTTTTAATTTGGCGGTATGAATACCGTTGCCCTGACGTCACATTTGAATATTTTACCCCCTACATCTGAAGCTGAACCACTCAAATCACATAATGTGTAGTTTTAAAGCGTAAAGAAAACACAAGTGGTTGTCACATTTAGTGAAAACACCTCTGGCGACCCTTGCGTATGCAAATAGGCATATCGATACATACATATTAAAACAATGTGAGGAGTAATGAGCGGATCAAACAAAGCCGGAATATGTCGGAATTCATTAAAATCACTTAACGACGTAATAAACGTGACGCGGCCCTAATTGGAACCGCCGAAAAGTGAGGGGACCCTAAAATAAAAGGGTTTGGCGGGTGGAAGGATGCAAGGGATACGAGAACGGCGGAGCGAGTGGTTTTTAGTACTGTAGTTTTGCGACTTGGTTTTGCTCTCTATCTCTCTCTCTCTCTTTATATCTTTATTTCAAACAGATCCGCTTCACTAATTGCATACCAACCTGTGGTCGAACATTTGGAAATTACCGGCTATTGAAAACGAATGCAAAAGTTGAGGTGAAAAAAAAAATATCACTCACCAATCGAAATAAATCTTATAACATACGTATTTTTGCTATTATTTACTGGTATTTAATATTGAATTGTTTTACTGGCTGGAAAGCCTGCTGTTGAACATTGATATTCAACTGCGAAACGGCTTATTACAAGATAACTACCTCTATAAGGGACTGGCATACACTGTGCGTAAGTCTCTTTAACACAAAATCCAAAAAAACGACCTCTCTTCAGTTGCGAATTGCTCTGATACTAGGTTGTCTTCGATCCGCTATATAAATCAGAAAGGAAGCAGCAGGATATAGAAACAAATTCCCTTCCTCTATAAAAGTAAAAAAACAACTAAGTATAGGTAATAAACAAGCAGGAATCTCCTGCCTCGCACCACCGCCGTCGGTTGAAGCAGCCTAGCACTGCTAGGGCTTGCAGTTTGCACCGTCCTAATTACAGGGGACACCGAAACACCTCCGTTTACGCTCATGTATTCAATTGCACCCGTTACGTATTACACCATTGTACTTGCGCTGAACACGTCTGGGACGCTATGTTATACAGAACTGTCGTTTAAAAACCAATTGCTGTTGGTCTTTGTTAAGTAGATAAGATTCTATTTAATTTCTTATTTTGACAGCATCTGTGGCACAGTTGGTAAGACGCTGGCTGTTAACCGGGAGGCCGCGCATTCGATCACCGCACCTTGTTATAGGGACTTAAGTGTGTCGCTTTTGAGGTTTACCTCTAAAATGTAGTGCGAATGAAATAAACAATAGGGAATATGCATGCTATTTTTTTATATTTTTAATCAATTCTGCATGTTATTACATTATCGGAAAAAAATATAAGTCTTTGAAAATATCAATAAAAAAAAGTGCAAAAAAATAATCAAAACTGTTATCAGTTTTGAAGCATTTAAACGCCATATTGGCGCGAACTCGCTGTGACGTCATAGGGCACGATATGAACAACGTAGTATTTGGATTAAGTTTCTTTCATGAATTGCTACAGAACTGTATTTCGTGACAAAATAATCAATTTTATTTAATAGTATAAAGAAAGCACAAAATAACTCATAAACAAACGTAAAACAATACACTCAAAAAGCTAAAACTTCATAAGAACGTGCCCTCTGACGTCACTTTCCTTTTCAAGCAATAGATCGCGTTTCGGAAAAAATGCGCGGCAAATTTGAAATGTCATTTTCTAAGTATTTATTTTACCGATTTAGAGTTGATAAATTTTAAAAATATCTTTAAGGTATATTTCTAGATTAATAAAGATTACAAAAAAAATATTTTTACTTATTTTGAAGTCTGGTGCATATTCCCTATTGTCGCTTTCTATCAAATGTTTACTTTGACCGAAAATTGTCGCTTATAAACCAAATGGGATGTGATTTTCTATTACTGTATACGTCGTGTATGAGATGGCTAGAGATAAGATAGATTTGAAGCTGGTGGTAAGGTATCAACTTGGATAGTGACCACCTGTATAGTGAATTACTATGGTGCCGAATATACAGCATGGTTGAAAACTCCTCATGGAGATTAAAGCCTCTCTAACTCTCCGGCCTAGTGGAAGACCAGTGTTGGTTTCATTACCAATCACAAATAGCAAGTGAAGTTGATAGTAACATTTCACAAGTTATATAAATAAGCTAAGTTTTGCAATTTGCGATCGTGATGTCTTCTTATGCCGATCAGCTAATATTTTTATACGATCTCCTGTGTGTCTATGATAAAGTAAGTTTTTAACGAACCCATATGAAGAAGAACCTGAGCAGTCAGTTTTGTGTGTGTAATTTTAGACGTGAAAAATGATTACAATATATAGTCAGTGTTTTTGTTTTTCGAATTCTGAGCGGGGCAATTAGCAATAGCAAAAATATAGAGCATGCTAAGTCTTCAAAAATAACAAAGTGCTGATGTTAATTTGGAATAGCAATAATTCCCATTACTACCAGCACATGCTGAGCATGAACATTTTTGTTGATAAGCACATCACTTAAACCTGTGAACCGTTGCTTGTAATAAATAAATAATTCCAACTTTCTTTCTTTCTAAAGGGTGTCGCATTTCGGCTTTACCTGTGAGTTATAACGTTTATACACAAGTTACAACTAAGCTTGCATAAATTTGTCGACCGACATACAATATCCAATTTCAACGCACTCAACATCATCCCTATTTGAGAACGAATCTCTCAAATGAAAGCTAATTTTTTGTGCAAGTTGCATAAAATTGTGACCTAAAAATTCCGCCAAATCGTACACTTGATACCCTTGTACATTTCTCGCCAAGCGTCCAAATTATGGCACTCGCGTGGCACAAGAGTTATTGACCTAGTTCGGCTCTTTGATCCTAGACACTCGCGCCGTCTTGAGTTCCATTCGATTCGGCGACGATGGAAAATTCGCTGCTTTTAATTAACACATAGGTCAGTGTCCGTGTGATTTCAGTTTTGCAAACATTTTGTTGCATAAATTATGCCTCCTCTAGTCGTCAACAGTCCAATTTGTGAAGTCCATCTGCGTTAGACCAACCTGGTGGAGGCTGAGCATTTTCAATCATAGAGGCTATTGCATACGGCATAGGGAGACGGGGTTACGTGAAATCCAGCGCTATTCTGTACTATCTTGCCGATCAGTATAAACTGAGTCACTTTTTGCACGAAAGGGCATTCTCAAATGTTTTGTCCCTTGGAAATAGTTTGAAGAAATAAATTATTAGAATTATTATTACAACATGACATGGCGCTAAACACTTGATAACTCACCGTTTTACGAGCCCCTACCTGGATTTTCAGAGCTACTTCTTGGACGCTGCCTCCATCAAGCAAATCAGAATCCCTTATAAGGGCTTCTGTCGATCAATATTTTGTATAAATCTTAAATATTTCATCCTATTTTTTTAGGATTTCAGAAGTGCATCCATCGACTTCTTAGGCCTTCACTCGTCAGTCATAAGATTTTCTCCGAAGTGTTATTCCTTAGAAATGGAAAAGTGGTAAGTTTGTGTGTATAGTGTCGGATCGCGGGCGCGGGAACAATGCGCGCGGCGGATGTGCTACCAACGGCCGGACATCACGCCCAAACTGATACCAGTTAAGCTGCGTGCCGAATAGCCATTACAATCATTAATAGACAAATTATCGAGGATTTTTATATATACTTTATTGTAGACCATAAAAAAGAAACAATAACAGATTACATACTTAAAACTAAAGACATGGTAACAATTGGCGGCCTTATCGCTAGCTGCGCTCTCTTTCAGGCAACCTTTATTTTTTAAGCAGCCTTTAATTTATTTGTCAACCATAAATTTAAAATTTAATATAACATAAGTACTAGATTATGTGTGGAATATTCGCTTGCTGCAAATTTCGGAGCAATGTGCGATTTTTTACACTGCCCTCTCTCCTTCTTAAAATCCATCCCATGGTTGTCTGTAAAGCGATAAGACCGCAATTTGTACTGATTAAATTGTTTCTGTATAGTGTTGTAAGTTTGTGTACAATTAAGGTTTAAATAAACAAATAATGTAGTTATAAGTGGCATGTTTTCAGTGATTCCTATAGCAACTTTACTGTGGTACTAATTTATCTTATTATTGTTTTGGGCTTTTTAAATATTAGTGTTCGTCGAACATTTAGTTAACCTGATCATTAAGATATTTTAGTTTGAGTGAAACATAGTTTTAACACATCAAGTTACGTGAAACTAAATAATTCATAGTAAAATATATGTTTTTCATTATGTTAATGATTTCTTCATATTGCTTGCAGTAGTGAGGAGTGTGAAACCCGATTAGCGCAGGAACTAAGCCGTTACTTTCCTGTGCTTAGTACAGACTACAGAGGATTCAATTCCTGCCTAGTAAAATATTCATAATGTGCTAAGTTATTTACAATAAAAACAATACTATAAAATAACGTAACTCGATACTTCCCGAGAGAATGTATGCAGCCGTATTTGACTAATATTTTAGTAAAAAAGTCTAACATAATTACAAATATAAGTTTTGTTTATTTAATACTTAGTTTTGCCATAGTTCTAAAACTACTGGATGAGAGCTTAAAAATTGAACAATAATCCTAACTAAAGATATTGCTACGATAATACTTTTAATAGCATTTATAAAGTCAGCAAATTAAACCAAAGCTACAACAGTCTTCAATTTTAACATAAAGTAGTGACCACATAACAATATCCATCTGGATCATTGCCGTGAGTGTGCACCGGGATTGTAGAAAAAAAAATCATCGTTCCTGATACGCACTCGGCATAATGTATACAAAGTACGTAGACACGTGTGTGTGTGTGCGTGTGTGTGTGTGCGTACACACACGCCAGCTCATTTAAGTGCGTGCATGGCAAAAATGCAACTCCGCGACTTGGTTAAATATCGGACGGATAGCGCCGGCTATGGAGACGTCTTTAAGTATTTTTTATTGGACGATTTACTATCAAATTTCGTTGTACTTAACAGACAGTTGCCTCCGACACACTACATCACTCTTCTGACAGTAGGCCTGGTATATACTACGATGAACAAGCTGATACAAGCAACTTGCATCCAGAGATCTTAGTATGTCGTCTCTTCACCTAATAATTTAATTTATTTCATTTGTAACGAAATTACTATTATATTTCTGAAATTTAAGCAGATTTAACAGTGATCACTAAAAACATGAGATCTTATTATAGAAAAAGAAAGACCGAAGCAATAACTGTTCACACTGCAAGTTTGTCACGAATATAAAGAAGTTTTAACAAAGTGTAAATAATTTTATAGGTGCTCGTGGAACTGAAAGCTTTTCTTCAGACGAAATTAAGGAGTCTAATCAATATCCATTTATGCAGTTAATGTACAGGTATTGTCTATTTTCTATCTTATTTGTATTACCAGTCTTTACGGTACATCTATACCCGTTGTTATTACTTTAAACGGCTTCTTTCACGTATTGTTTAAATTAAACTCAAACCAACTTATTATACACTGTAAAAATTACAAAACAAACAACCCGCACCCCACTCCATTCCACCCCGTATTCCCAACTTCCCCAACTGTCGGGGTGAATGAACCCACGAAATGCACGCACACACGCGCGCGCCGCACACAGCGGTCAAGGCAGGACACGTTGCCGTAGGTTGCGCGGTGTCAAGTTCAATGAACCCGCACTTTTAATGTCAACCCACAAAAGTTTAAGGTGTGCCAGTTTCGAGCGGGAAATTGGCGGTTGTGATTGTTTTTTTGTTTACTTTTTGCGTTGGGATGTGTTCGGTGTTGATGGCCAAATTTTTTAGGTTATAGAAGTACGTTCGTAGACGAAATATCCTTTACAACAATTGTTTCAATATTTTTTTCAACTTATTAATTATGTGATGTACGCAATTTGTCCGTGATTAAGTTTGTGAAAAATTGGGAAAAATCTAGAAATATATTGTAGATCTTTAAGTACCTACATCAATTTTCGTACAATATTGGTCAAATACCTTAGTATTTGATGTTGTCAATTTCATAATATTCGCACGTAATTTAAATTATTGAATGTTAATAAAAGCGAAACTCATCGATCTTGCTTATGTTGTGCAAAAGTCTTTAAGAATATTCTAATGTGTATGTCGACATGTAATGCGGTTTGGTTCACACACAGATTTTGCTTTAAAGTAAAAATCTATTTTAATTGGATGTCTATTTTCTTAGTTCTGCAACTAAAATGCTCCCTTCTAACATACTTATTCAAGTTGAATATTTATACTTAAAAATGTATTAAACTTGAAGGGAAATAGACCTTTAAACCACTTGACGTAATGAAAAACTACAAATGACGGTTACTCAAGGCAATTTCTTACAGCCCTGAGATGGAAATAAAAACAGGAAAAAGAAAGGGCAAGATAAGGTGTACTTAGATAAATTATCAACTTTATTGTATTGAAGAGTTAAGTGTATTTTACACCTACCTATAAAGTAATAATAAATTGCCTTATTTTTGTTTTATAATTCAGTACAATTAAACAGTTAAAATATAGATGCGAGGCGTTTTGATTCTTGTAACCTTTGACAACGGATGTGGTTTTGGGAGGGAAAATTCGCCACAAAAGGAGTATCCCAAGTTTCGATATCGTCTAACCGGAGTCCCTTGTAATTTCATATACAAACGACATCAAATAACTGCATGCCAGTTACTGGTGGTAGGTCTCTCATATGTGAGAGGCCGCCTGGGTAGGTACCACAAACAAACAGCAGTGTGAACGCACTGTTATGTTCCAGTTTGAAGGAAATTGTAGCCAGAGTAACAACTGGACATATTTAGACTTAACATCTTATGTCTCAGTATGGTGAGCGCAGTGGAATGCTAAGGATTGCTACTGTCAATGAGCGGTCGTTTCGCTTACCATCAGGCGAACGGCTTGCTACTCTCACCATTCAATGCAATAAAAATACATATATACTTTTACTCACGCCACGGCCAGAATAGGCAGTTTTTTTATATTTTAGGGGGCAAACGAGCATACTGTTCACCAGATGATAAGTGAACACCGCTGCCTATAAGTATTTGAAATACCATCATACATTCTCGGGCTTTAATGCGTGAATACTCTCTTATTTATTTAGTACATTTTAGTGGCAGATATATGCGTGTCACCAGACGACTCGCGGAAGTGAACTTGTAATCGGATGAGCGCTGATCGGCCTCAGTGGCTTTTGTCGCGCCGTGTCTGGTTACAACGCTATTGATAAGACTATTTGCTATTTGTTATATCGTTAAATTACGCTCGTTTGATTTATTTTGATGAACTTTGAAGATAATATGTTGGCGTAGTTGATGGTGGCAGCAACTTTTGCAAGAATATTTGTTTACTGAAAACTGAAACGTCACTTATGTATAAGACTCAAAACTTTTTTAAGTTTTTGAATTAATGCAGATTCAAATTATTTGAATTATAATCTAATAAAATATTTACTGGTGGTAGGTCTCTCATGTGAGAGGCCGCATGTGTTCCGGTTTGAAGCACATTGTAGCCAGAGCAGCTACTGAACTAATGGCGAGCGCCGTGGAATACCAAGCATTGCTTTGTAATTTATGGTGTTGTTTGGTTTTGTCTATGAGTGGTCATTTCGCTTAAAATATTTTTATTTTTTTTTATATTGCAATAAAAAAAATTAGATCTCGTTTATTGTTGCAGCAACTCTTACGAAACGTTTTAACCCTGGAATCTTATATGGACGAATCTGTACTCTTAATAGCCCCTCTACATGATGGGCCAGCGCTGGAACAGCGAGTTAGCCATCAATGGCATTCATCATCATTCATGATGATGGAGAACGCAACTACACGATAGTGACATTCAGTAGTCGGAAAACTGACACCGACGCCATTCCAAGACCATCGCACGCGCCATAAGCGATTATACGCCAATAGGCCCTCTACATGATGGGCCATCATAGTGGAACATCGCGTTCGCCCATCGTGTAGAGGGGACATAATAGATCAGCTCACATATGTACATCCCACTACAAGGCACGGGTCACCTTTACAATTAAAAGCGATCAACCCATAGTCCATCAGGCCGGCCTATTCCGAGACAGATACAGGACAAAAAATATGTAATACAAACTTTTATTTGTATCGTACCGCGTGTACCAAAGTGATACGAGGATCAGTGATTTTGAACAGTATTACAGAAGTTCCGCGAGCGTGCGTCAAGTTTGGCGAGTGCTTCAGTTTGAATGGCTCATTACTACGCATGCCGGATTTGTACCCGCTACCCGCACGCCTTTGAACAAACCCATGCCGTATTCATTGGATAATTACCATTACGTTTTTTAGTTTGGCGCCCTATGTATTTCCGTGGTCGCTATTATGTTTGAGTAATTAGGAACCTCGGATTTTTTACTTTTTATTTTAAGTACATTTTTTAAGTAACAACCTTAAAGTGTATTCAACACCCTCTTTTGACTTTCCAGAAATTGTAAATTTAAATTACAAGGTTTGATTATGTACCTAAATATAATATTACCTAGACGTTTTCGAATTGAATCCTAAATCCATTGCTTAGTTACGGAATGTTAGGTTTATTGTCCGTCAACAAACGTGAGGTCAACGTGGTGGACTGTATGGCCTTACCACTCTATTGTACTACTACTCTCGATTGTAGAGGAGGCCTGAGCCCTGCAGTGGGACATATATGGGCTGATACAGGCTGATTAAACAAGTAATAAGGATGGATTCCGCTTGCAATAGGTTGCTGTGTTATTGCTGAAAGAGTTATGTTTAGCAATGGAGTTTGCGAGGCCAAATAAAATGTTATATACATTATTACATTTTAGTTCTTCAAACAAATTGCATCATGAGCACCTACCCATCAATCCAACCAGACCAACATATTTATTCACTTGGCATTTTAAAGAATGTTGCCATCATACTACCCCTGTTTAATACCCTCGCTTCAGTATTTGTAACAGGAGCGGCGCCAGAACCTCCCTCGGGAAAACCATATTACAAAACTGTGCACTGATAAAATCATTTACAAAATGGCCTACTTGGTCATTTAATCCTGTCACAAGCATTTTCATCAAGATAATATGATTTACAATTTTTTTCAGCAAGCATGGGGTTTTTGTATATCAATTTGGAGGATTTGGTTCATATGGACATGCCAAATTGCCAACACCATTATAACTTTTTACAATATGTGTCCATAATATTTGTACATATTATAAAATTCAAAGTCAGAACCGCAAATCACTGCTGGAAATTGTAATTAAGGAAAGCATGTGGTTGATTATGTTTTTGAAAGAAAAACGTTTTTTTTTACAATGGCCCGGCATTGTGGCGGCATTGCACCTGATGGTAAGCGCCAATGCCGCCCAGACAGAGTATCCATTGGCATCGGACGGCAGTCCCATGCCAATGGAAACAATTATGCCGGCCTGCTAAGGTGCCTCTTCACACTACGTCGGAAGGACCCAGGATTGTAGGAAGGAGGGAACACGTGAGAAGGCAAACAATTCCACAGCCTGACGGTGCGGCATAAAAAAGAATTTGAGAACCGTTTGCTTCGCGCCGCGATGGTGTGGACCGTCAAGCCATGGCTTCGCAAACCAGCACGCGTGGTTTTGGTTAGGAATGGAGAGGAGCGGATCAAGTTGAACAATTCCTCAGAGCACTCACCGTGATACAGGCGGTAGAACTCGCTTAGAGAGGCGACATCCCTCCGGAGTTGTAGCGACTCTAAGTTGCTCGTAACGTCTGCATCATTCACAATTCGGATAGCCTGCCGCTGCAATCCATCCAAGGCATCGAGCAGGTACTGGGCGGATCCATCCCAGAGGTGCGAGCAGTACTCCATACCCGGCCGGACCTATTTATTGCGATAGCGATTTATTTTCATTGCGATGACAATATTTTATCGTCCTACACTTATTTATAGACGTTTTAAAACTTATATTAGCTATCGAAATTATTCGTTCTTCGCTCAAACTGAATTCAAAAGTCATTTGAAAGGGACAAGAAAGAGGACAATGCCATAGAAAATCTTATTAGAATTTTATGGTACGAAGGTTCCTTTGAAATAACGCCGTGGAAAAAAAATTAGATATACTTTCTGTAGAATGATTATGCTAGAGTTTTAGTAAGATATTGAATAAACAACATATCATTAAACATAGCTTGTGTAGCGAATAGGGGTCGATGATGTCACATGTGTTGTGACCGCGCCAAATCTGAACAAACCACTCTCCGAGCCCGGCGCACCAGCGATCGCTTTCACTTTCCCAAACTAGACCAAATGCATCGAGATAATATACTAAAGAGGACACTGCAAATAAAATCTTTGTAACAAATGAAGGGCAAATTCTACTTCTGTCTCTGTCGCGCCTACGAAGTAACATTATCTTCCCTCTCGCTTCAATGTGTACCCGTGTGCATGCACCATACGCAGAGATTTTGTTCCCGATGTCCGTTCTAGTATAATACCTCAATGACCAAATGTAATCACTAAATGTAAAAACTAATCACTAAATAATAGTATAGGGTATACGTAAGTTTGTGAAACTCTAGTGATTTTGAGTTTTTTTTGGAATACATTTAGAAGTGACGTACATAGCCTCGACTTTATTGTATGTTTATTAAAACACATATTTTTATTTTATTTTCGACAAAATTCATAGAATATTTATAAATTCAATGACATGATTACAATTTCGCAACAAGAACTTTAAGTGCCAAGAATTAAATTATTATTAAAAAAACAGGCACACAAAAATATTAAAAAATATTCTCATAAGTTAATGCCATATTTTATTGTGTAAAACGTGTTTATCAATGGTCATTCCTTTGATATTAAATTAATAGCATTATGTTTTATCAACATAAGCATAAACTTCTCGATTATAAAACTCCATTTCAATTAAAAAACAAAAACCAACAATAAATCCAGATCAATCTAGAAATCGTTTCTACAACACTAGTTACCTATACATAGAAAGCCACACTGTCCATCAACTATAATGATTATCTCGTAACTCGCCAATTTTATGCAACACAGGCGTAAATTAGTTTAATAAACAAATTATATAAGCGGCGTCACAATCCCGCCAAAACTCCCACGTGACGTATTTTCGCCTGAGTGACCAATTAACACGAAATATCCCGTCGCCCTCGGGTTAGTCGCAAATTAGGTTCACCATAATTTAATAGATTTCGTTTTAAAATAATCTAAATTTAAAATTCCTATTATTTTTTGTAATATCTCAGATGGTTGTTGTTTTATCAGCTATTACAGCTGTAATAAAAATGTAAAAAAAATCATTCAATTAATTCCCATACAAACTCGACCCAATTAAAATACTATACAAGTATGTCTATTCAAGTAAACAGGATTGATCAATCACATACATATGTGAATTGATAAGTAATCCTGTTTCATAAGAGCCTCCATTTTTTTTATTTACCTACTCTTACTTGAAGCAGCATAGGCAAAGGAACGTTAAGCGATTTCCTAACCTATAAATGCTTTTATATTTTTTTTCCAATTCCCAAGTTGAATGACCGCTGCGGGGTGCGCGGGGGAGGGGGTGCGGGGTAATTCATCACACTGCAATAATGTGAGTAAACGCAGCCCGGGATGGGACCTAGATGCGAAATAGGGGAACGGTGTTACCGCAAAGCAATAAGCGCTGCATAGACAACACCGCTTGTTAGACGGTGCAGGTTTCATGTTATTTTAATTATTTTCAGTTTTTGTGGGATTCTATTTTTAAAAAGGCAGATATTTATGAAATAATAATTGTCGATTATTTTGATAATTTATTATTAAGAAAAACATGTTTGTAAATGTCCTCGTAAAAATAAATATCTTTAAAAATACGAAATTGTATTTTATTTCGCGTCCTATTATGTAAATTGTTAATATATTTAATATTTCAATAAAATAATATTTTGTTTTTGTTATTCCATTGAATTGTATTATGTATTACAAGCCCATATCCAAAAGAATTTTGCAGAAAAACTGTATATTTCCGCGATTGACCACACTCCTCATGAAATAGCTTAAAGCGCTTGATCCATTTGTCTATGAAGCGCTTGCCGCTAGATTTATATAAAATCATCCCCTATCTATCGCTGACGGGGGCATCGTCTATTGGTGGAATGCCCCAACGTGGGTTTTCTAACTAAAATCATGAGAACGCCACCCTTTGTGCTAACACTGGCTTTAAACAAAACAATGCGCCATTTTACTTGTTTTTTTTTCTCTCCCCTGCTGCTAATCTATAAGGGTTGGTGGTTGTAGGGTAATGACCGCCATGGAAGCCAGTTTACAATTTACGCTCAGCTGATTCGCTTTTAAGAATAAATTATTACAAATGGTGTATTTGCATAAAATTAATTAGGCGTATTAATTGTCGTGAGATGGGGTTGAATTACGTTTGTGTGGCCAATGTGTTCGTAATTGGTGAACGCACCTGCTACAATGTCTATGACTAGCTTCTAATGGTTCATTATTAGTTTTGTAACTTTTTGCATCATGTTAATGTATTTTTTGTTCCTTTTCCTTTGGGTTTGAAAGGCTAGGGACCCTTTTTTATCAAAAGTTCTAGAAGACTTTTTTCGCATATTAGATTATTTTTTATTGAATTGCCCTAAGTCCATAACAGGTTTTACTTAGTATTGTTGCGTCGGGTTCACGAGGTTTTAGTCTTAAAGGAGTATATTTGGTTTCATCAATTTAAGTTCCTCCGAGGTTTCAATAATCATTATTTCATACTGGAATATTTTATCCCAGCCAAACATTTTCACAAAAAACATTTCCCAGAGAACATATGATGTACACTGTCAAAAAGTGTCATATCTCAAATCAGATCTTGTGTAGAGCCAATCTTCTTACTCTCCCCGTATTAACTCTACAAGGCCCAACTTGCCTTAGTCAAAATATGTGGATTGGCTGTTTTGTTCCTACAAGAATTATAGTGTCCTAAAACTAGATAAGTAACACTAACTGTTAATATTTTGGTTTAATTCATTATTTTTTATAATACCCCCCCCCCCTCTCTCTCTCTTCTTTAAATCCATTCCATGGTGGTCTGTAAGACATGCAATTCCATTACAAATATTTTGTTTACAAAGATTAAGTACTATGTGTATTGACTTGTCATAAGAGCTATTTAATTGCCTACATGAACAATAAACTTTAAAATTAATTTCATTACATGCTGTAGAGCAAGCCCAAAATTTTCACTTTATTATTTTTGTTTCTACATATATTTGTGTACAATATATATTTATTTTAGGAAATCTTATAACTTGTTTAAAAATAACAATTTACCAAATACTATAACTACAGAAAAGTCAATTAAAAGTTTCATTTCATACTATTTATTTATTTTTGTATTATAGGAATCTTTTAATTGACCTTTCTTAAGTTATATTATTTGTTAAATTGTTAAAAAATTAAATAAATAGTATACAAAATAACCGTGTGACTAAGTCTAAAAATCCTGCTATGATGAACTGCCAGCGTGTTGTGGTAGGACCGGTCGACTCGGAGCGAGCGCGCGGTTTTTGTGTCGCCAGGTGACTAGTTAATGCCCTTATTGTCCCGGTCGACTACCCTACACGGCATTACTATTGCAACTGGCAACTCAGATTCGGTACTAACAACTGTGATAATATTTGAGATGCTTTACTTTTTAGGATTTATAGGAGAGGAAGTTAATAATAAGATGTGGTTTCGATGCCTGGGCATATTTAGTTGTAATGTTATTGAAAATTATGATTTTTGGGTGAGCGTGTTGTAATTGTTTTTGTGCAAACTTGGCATTTCATTTATCAAACACAGAATTCCCCCAAATAAACTCAGAATGATGTAAGGTAATCTGCATCTCAACCAGACAGACCATTTTTTTTACAGGTGTTATCTATAAAAGACTGTAATTTTACATCTTTTTGGAACAAAAATATTAATAAATAATTTTACACACAAAAACGTTGTAAAACTGCGCTAGTAAAAATTATAATTATATCCATTAAAGACCGCCGAATCGTCGGCAATAAACTCGCACAAACAGGTTCCCATTCAACTGGTATGCGGTTCGAGTCGCGGACGAGTCTTTTTTTCCATGTACCGTTAACAATTTCACTGAATCGTGTTTTATAGTGAACAGATAGCTTCTTGATATTTTTTTTACAAATAAGCCTGTAGAGACTAAGGAGGTTGAACCGTAGAGGTTTGTTTTTTTCGTAAATATTAATTAACTATTATAATGTAGTCTTTAATGAGTTATAACTTAAAGTTTTAACCAACCATTTTCATACCTGAAGCCTATTTTTTTATTGCATTGCGAGACGAGCCTGCCATTCGGCTGATGGCAAGCGATAAGACCGCTCATGGACAGTAGCAAAACCAAACAACACCATAATTTAAAAAGCAATGGTATTCCATTGCGCTCGCCATCCTGAGACATAAGATTTAAATTCTCAATATGTCCAGTAGTTACTCTAGCTACAATGTCTTTCAAACCGAAACACAACAGTGCATTTACAATATTGTTTGGCGGGAGAAATAGACATTGCGGTAGTACCTACTCAGCCGGCCTCTCACATATGACCTGCCACCAGTGATGTACATGATGCTAACAAAAAGCCGAAGATTTGACAGAATAACCATGGCGGATATTAGACTTTCAGCCAAATAGCCTTTAGGCTGATGAAGAACAACCGCGTCATTGGCAAGAGAAACTACCCCTAACCTAACCCCCTGCCCCCATTCTGAGTTTTGGCAAGTGCATTCGCAAAATATTTCTTGCAAAGGCTTATGTTCTGCGGCGAACCCACTGTGGCTATACAAAAATGTTGAGATCATGTTTAATGAGCGTTGAGTCGTTTCAAAATTAATATTTCACTTGACCTAAAATTAGAACGGATTTGAAGTCGGTACTGTCCTAATTGTCCTAGATACGAGCCTCAACGAGTGTTGGGAGTACAATCTGCTATAAAAACATCTTAGGTAAAATTTGATCTTGTTGTGAAGTGCTGTCCGAGGCATAGAATGACTCGAGAGTTTTGGTATTTCATATAATTGATCCCTATTTTATGTCCTCATATCTCAAGAAGGTATATTAAAGCACCTGCGGAACGAGATTGCATAATACATCTTGTTAAAAAAAGAACTAACTGAGGTCCAACCAAAATGCAAAACATATACATTCCAAGACGTTACATAATCTAAATGAACAACAAGTAAAAAAATCGAATACATTATCCTTTATGGTTCATTTATCAGCAGTTCCCATCACTGGCCGCAACGCAACCAATAAATAAAAGAACAAAAACTTCTAAATTCAAATCAGCCAATAACAAAGCGTCGCGGAGCGATATAAAAACTCGTGATCCGGTTTTAGTATTAGAACGCCGAAAGTCACGTATGCGCACGCACACGACCTACCACAACGAAAAAACAAAATGTCCGCCGAATTACGAATGCAAAGCGTTATTTGAATGATAAAAATGTATAATGTGGGTATTTTTGGAACGTGGCGCGGCCGTTCCGTGGAACAAAGACAATTTTTGTCACGCACACTCGGATGGAAACGCACACTGGTGCGAATTTAGCAAAAAACCACATCGAATGTGATAATCGGTATTCATAGCGCAGACGAAAATGTTCGGGATCGCGTGTGCGAGCAGGACGGCAATAGCCTCGTTTCGTTCTGGCCAAAATGCGGCCGATATAAGAATGACGCTTGTAAGGCCGACGACCTTAGGGTGGAGTTGCTTCAACCTATTTTTTATAGAAAAATATGAACATAGAAATGTCTCCACGCAGATCCAAACGACAGGACGGAAACTTGGCACAAAAAATGTTATTATCAATTTATATGCATGACGGCCAGTATAGAACACCATAAAGAAGTCCACGAATCAATTAACTGTTACCGAAAAGAACAACAACAATTCATTACGTCATAAAATCTGTTTGTTTTCGTCTTGGCATACCTACCTACAGAAACAAGAAATATGAAGTTTCAATCTGGTCCAATAGTTATTCAATTAATGAAAATATTTACCCTAATTAAGTTCAGACTTCTGAGGGGAAAGCTCCCTGGCGGGATGTCGGTGGCTGTCGATAGGTGTCGCTAGTGTCGGCCATTCGTCTTGATTCGCGTTAAAAAGCGCGAGTCGTCGACCGGCGCCAAGGCCGCGACGAATTCGACGCCCGCGCCGGCACAGCCTCGCCCGCGCTCTCACTGCACCGCACAACTGCAGTATTCCTTATTTAAAAAATAATTCAGAATTTTTTAAAATTAAGTTCTTTTTCAAATTCAGAATATTTTTTATGATCTGGATTTTGAAGATTCTGAAGATTTTCATTCTTTTTTTTTCAAATGTATGATTTGGTATAGTATTTTGAGATGTAACATTGAGAATATCGCTGCCTATGAATTTGTACTTATAACACTTGGATTGTAAGTCTATTGCCGGTTTGTCGAATTGAATAATGGAAATAGGAAAGGTTGTATTAAGTGAGACAGTTCTGCCAACCTACTTGACTAAGTTCTTTATTAATCCAAGTACAATGTGGCTCTACCATTCCGAGTATCAGTACGAGAGGCTGCGGGTTCGATTCCCGTACCGAGACAAATGTTTGTGAGGCCCAAAAGTATTTATCTCGGGTCTGGGTGTTTATGAGATCGACAAGTCTCTAGTAGTTTCTAATACCCATGACAAAAGACTTAATTGATCTGAATGTGGGACTGTGTATGTGACTGTTGGGTGTATTTATTTATTTATTTGCTTTGCTTTCTTAAAATAATAATTTATAATAAATGTAATGTGTTATAGTTGAGTTACCCGTGTGTGCATGTCGCCAAGAATGCGTGGAGTTGGTGGAAGAGATTCGTTCCGCGCGTCGCGGCCGCGCACCAACCTATGTAATTTACTTAGTCGGGACACTACACAACCTTTTAACCGACTTCGAAAAATGAGGTTCTATGTTTCGATTGCATTTATTTTTATGTATGTCCGGTTTGATCTTGGTTTCTAGATTTTTTTATTTTTTAGGTTTTATTCTTTCATATAAATACGTACAATAAAATCCTCAGTGTTAGGCACCACGACATATAAGCACATGCAACACATTTAAAAAAATCAAATGCTTTTGGAATCAAATTGTTCGATACCTTGTATTGTTTCTTATTGGCCTGTTTACATTGGTCATAGTGGCGTGCGTGATGCGAAAAGTAACTTTTCAAAAGTTCTGTTTTCAGTTCCATCTTCCCGAATGCTATACATCAGCCAAGTTACTGACACATGTAAATGGTCATTATTATTCAAAAGAGCTTGATTGATATTTCGGGGTGTCTCTTAATAGCTTTAAAAATGTTATTTTAAAAACTGTATAAGGTTCATAACGGTTTCTTAGATTTACGCGAATGTTACACATTGAAATAAAACTATTATTTACGGAATTTATAGTGGATTTGGTTTAATTTTACATTTTTTGAATTCCCGACGTTTCGATTACTTTACAGCTTTCGTGGTCACGGGGCGGACTGAGGTATTAGTCATCCGCTCAGCGACTGTTACAATTTAACTACCCTTAATTTTGAATTATTAAATTAAAAAGTTAATTTATATAACTAATCTGTTTTTGCGTTCCGATCCACGCAGAAGGAGCTCACTGTGTCTTGAGATCTGGCTGTTGGTCTTTTGGGTTACGATTGGAGAGGCCATGTATATAAAATAGACTGCTTCTGTGGCCTTTCCTACATTGGTCAAACCAAAAGAAGCATAGGGACCCGCGTGAAAGAACATATAGCTGACGTCAAACATCGACGCTCAACGAAGTCTGCAGTTGCTGAGCACATACAAGAAGGCTCCAAGCATTACCTTCGTTTTGACCAGCCCCAAGTCCTCGCGAAAAAACACCGTTTCCTGCCCAGGATGTTTCGCGAGGCTATTGAAATTAAAAAACATCCAAATTTCAATATGGAAGATGGCTTGAAGCTTGCACAAGCATGGGATCCAATTCTACACTTAATTAAATCGGATGTCAATGTATAAGGGTCTATACACAATCCTTTTTAATTTATAACAATTAATACCTAGCATATTTTTTGATTAACCTTAGAGCATAATTGATTCCATTCATGTACTGTTCAAAATGGTACTCTTAAATTAATGTTGTTTACATATAATATTTTACTTTTATATAACAGTGTTACAATGGGGGTGTACCAATTAAAAAAAACAAGAGACCAGTAATTTCGCCAGCATTTGACAAGCGTGATGGACGATATAGCCTCAATTGAACTCGCGGTTTTAAAATAAGTCTCATGTTCGGAATTGCTTTATTATTTGCAATTACAAGGGAATAACTTCATATCCGACAAATAAATGTATGATTTAAATAAAAACAACAAAACATGAAAGGACAACCGAGCAAAAACTATTTATGCGACATTCATATGACATGTCCAGTGCAGCGAAACAAAAAACAACGCGAGATTCACGTTATTAATCATATTTTCTTGTCAAAATACATTTGATTTATTGAAAAAGGACTTTATAAAAGAAAAAATAGAATTGATAATCGCATGGTAGTAGTGTTAAGTTATCTAACCCGTCAGCGGAGTCAGTGGCTTGGCCGGCCCGTCTGGACTAGGGCTGGCAATATGTAGATTTCTTAGAATTAAATTAAGCTGAGCTGATTATGTAATAATAATATTGTCATCATCATTTCTCTCATTGGGCTTGTAGCATGTGTGTGGGCCGTGATCGGTGAGGGTTGATTTCTGATCGGGTAATACAATGTAAGCTTTTGCGTTTGAATAATTTTATATGAAACTAGCGGTCGGGCCCGGCTCCGCTCGGGTGCATACACGTTTTAAAATGGCGGTCAAAATGTTTAATTCTGACTATCAGTTTAGAATATCGACCAATCGGACCACGAAAAACGAACAAAATTTCCTCGTATTTGCTAGAAATATCACTACTGCTTTCCTCCTATAAGTCATAGCGTGATGATATATAGCCTATAGCCTTCCTCGATAAATGGACTACCCAACACTGAAAGAAACATTCAAATCGGACCAGTAGTTCCAGAGATTATCGCGTTCAAACAAACAAACTCTGCAGCTTTATAATATTAAGTATAGATACGCGAAAGTAAGTAAAGTGCTTTGTTTTCGGTCGCAGTCTGGATATTGCCTGTACAGACATAAGCACATACTTATATCTTGGTATGCAATCCGATCGAACCAATCTTGGTCCAATGGTATACACAATAGGGATATAGGTGAAACTGTCGTCCCCCACAGATCCCCGAAAATAATCCCGTCACTCGGCGCGCTAAAAATGTAAGAGCTTTTTTCAAAAAGACGAAAATAAATTTATGGACAGGGCGGAAAGCGCGTAAAGTGTTCCTACCGAAATGGTGTGCGCGCTCCAGTATATCTCTAGTGGAGCGTTACTGAAATTAGTCGTCGCTTGCATCGATTTTCAAAATACTTGCTTGTATTATTACAGAAAGTTTTATAAACTTGAAGATAATATTTTATATCACCGTTTAGACGAAATCTATAAAATTAAGTTAATTTAATATTCATTTTAGCGCGATATTCACGGTCATCTTTTGGAAACTCCAAACTCCAAACTTGTGACGTCTTGGCGTGTGTTGGGAATAAAAAAACAAAAAAAGCCGTTAGTCAACAAAAAAAAATATAATTAAACATTTAATGATTTAGGTCCATTACAATATGCCTGTCACTTTTCACTTCCTAGAAGGTGCGCAATTACTCTCCTGGCCTGATGTCCGGGAATGCGGGAACTCCAGGTTTCCGAGAATTCGAAACCGTCCGGGAGCTTGCAGGAAACTCGGACGGATGAAGGTTGTCGGTGGCTGAAGGCTGAAGAGGCTGAAGAGGCGAAGAACTAGCCCAAACTTCACACCCCAAATGGGGGGTTTTATAGCACGTATAAGAATATACAAACACTTATACTATTAAATGAAATCGTAAATGTCACGAATCACCAAAATGGCTGCGATACTAAGTGCGTGATGGTACAGCAAAGCAAACGAGCGACGTGCGTCTGCCTTCACAGCCACAGTCGTTCTGAGGGGGGAACCCGCGCTGCCGACACCGGGTCTTCGTCGAGCGAGTTCAAATTCAACCGTTGGCAGGGATCGATAGGCGACGCAAAAAACTGTATGAACGCGTGATCATAACTATAGATAAACTATTTGGGTTTTTTTTTATATTATTTATATATTTATATGTTGTGAATTATGGGTGGCATATTATTTTATTATTTTTATTTTATTTAAAAAAAGTAACAGATATAATAATAAAAGAAGGAAAAAAAATGTTGTGTAACGTTTTACATTACAACTGGAGGACCTAACCTTAGTTTTTAAATCAAAAACTATATTATAGTTTTTATTTCCCTCTCTCTTTAGCCTCAGGATGACGTTAACCCTCTAAGGATTTCCATGACGACCTGTTAAAAAGGGCAACCTTCCTACAATCTATTATTAGTTGGCAGCCCTAATCCGGAGTCACACCTGCTACACCTGGGCCAGGTGGAGCCAGCCATTATTGTTTAGTGTTAGAATATTTTATTGCCTACCTGGATAACTAATAGCCAAATGACCTGCTTGATGCTCAAAATTATTGCTTCAATGCCCTGACCCGTAGTATAGCGTAGAAAAATTCGCCTTATTTATAATTGAGTGGAAAAAATAATAATTCTTGTTTATATTTTTATTGGATCCACGCACATGCAAGCTCTAGAATGAACTCCCTGTATCAGTGTTTCCTGAGAGCTACGACTTGTTCTTCTTCAAACGAGGCTTAAGAGAGTACTCTCCTTAAGATAGGCAGCGACTTTGTTGTATCGGACCCCTGGCACTGCGAAGGTCTATGGCCAGCGTTAGCCGCTTTCCATCAGGTGGGTCGCTAGCTAGTCTGCCTATAACGGTAAAAAAGAACATACATAACCTTAAAAATGATATTTTTTCACGTAGGAACCTCTAAGTAAATAAATTCCAGACATATATTGACCGATTTTCCCTTATACACAATCTTGAAAATAGGGACATCTAGCGGCACATTATATAACTACATAGAGTAAACTTTAATTTTATGTAATAGGTACATAATGATTTGCGTTCGCCATTATAAAGTTTTCGCTATATTGATGTATTATGAAGTGCAGTTATCAAAGGGCTGTTAGTTTTTTCCGCGGTTTTAGCAGTACAACGGTTACATGGTGACGTGGGGATCACGCTTACATGGGTTTAGGACTGTAGGGCCAGCATAATAAATCATCATCGGCATTAATACAATTGTGAAACTGTTATTGGTTAATTAATGAAGATGGGAAATTTTGGAAGAAATTTGTTAGCATATTTATGGAGCTAAATGCACAGCAAAAATCAAAAGGTTTTGTTAGTCAACCTAGTCAATTATAGGCGAAATAATGCTTGCATTAAATCTAGACATTATTGTGTATATATTTGACCTGTTTGAGCTAACCATTTTCTCATTTTCTCATGATAGAGGCTGGTGTTAGAATTACTCTTAGCCTCCAGGCTAAGATAGAGGTTATTGGAAGTAGATTTGAACATTTAAAGTATTGTGTCGAACTGACGTACAAAACAAAGCCGAAAACAATGGCTTCACATGCGGACGGTGGCGCACTGGTGAACCGTGACGATTGGGCAATATCTGCCGCCGCGTGATCATAGCTCGGGGACGCTGGGTCCGTCACCCCCCCTCCCCCTTCCATAACCCCCCTCAACCCTCACACCCCGCCAAATTGAGCGTGCACAGCCGACGCCGCGGAAGCGATTGAAAACGTGGAAAAAACCTGTGAGCGATCACTTGCTCATTTGATTGTCACACCCGCTGGGCAGATTAGCGTATTGAACGCACCAGGCCTTTGTAAAAAAAAATAGGAGCCTACAGGAGAGCCTATCGTCATGTCCTATATAGGTTTTTTTGCAGGAAAAATGCTTAGCGGAAAATTGTGTCTAACTAGGCCTTGTTGATGTAAAAAGTATAAAAAATAATGTAGAGTTAGACTAAAAAGTTCTGAACAGAACAAATAAAATTTCTTATAAACTTCAGGTGAAAGTTTTACACTAGATACACATAGTCAAGATCTTGCTGTGTATCATCCAAAAGTATGAAGAGCTCTAACACCGCATAATGCAAGATCTCAAAACAAATAAAATAATACACAGATTGCAAATAATATCTCCCTGCACAGATCGAATTTACAGCACTTCATTTTCGAAAAAAAAAAAATATCCACACTACATCTCGAAAAGTTTGCTATGGACTTAGCTCTCGTGAAAATCCTAGACAAATAAACTCATAGCTAATTTCAGTTCGTCTCAATCCAGGTAATAACAAAATCTAGACTAGAGCATCAAGTTTACAACACAATAAAGCGTTATGTCTCCATCAACGGATTACAAGAACGTCTCTTAATTAATTGGAAACAGACATCCATCCAACTAATCTAGATAATAGCGGAGCTTACGTAGATTGTATTGTTTGAAAAATATTAAAAGCTCTGAAATTTTGTTTTTGGCAAATGATTAGGTTTTGAATTTGGACAAAACAGAGCAACTACTGGACATATTGAGACTTAACATTTTATGTATCAGGATGGTTCAGTGGAATTGCAAGCATTGCTTTGTAATTCATGGGCTTGATATAAAACTTTTTAATTTTTACACTTTTGACTTCCCGACGTTTCGTCTACTTTACAGTTTCCGTGGTCTCGGGGCAGTCTGAGGTATTAAGTCATCCGCTCAGTGACTGTTACAACTCAACTACCCTTATTTTACAATTGTTAACTTAAAAGTTAATTTAAAAAGTGAATTGATTTTGTGTTCCGATCTACGCAGAAGGAGCTCACGGTGTCTTAAGGTCTGGCAGTTGGTCTTTTGAGTTCCGATTGAATTGAATGTAGAATTGGATCCCATGGTTATGCAAGCTTCATTGTTTGGGTTGGCCACTGTCCATGAGTGGTCGTATTGCTCACTATCAGACGAATGGCGTTCTCGTCTGGTCCTACAGTGCAAAAATTCAATGAACTGTGTAAATTCTATCAGTTGGTGTTTTAGAAATGATTTATTTTGTGGAACAAAGAGTCCTTCAATGTCTCATTGCTAAACAGCCAGTGAATATTTTTCACTCCTATTGCAAAGTCATTAATTTGTAAATATTATAATATATACTTGTAACGTGTGGTTTTAATTCCTCCACAATTTCATATCACTTCCAGCTGAGCCTGTTTCGTTTCACTATCTTAACTTATTTTTGATTGAGCCTCCGTAGCGCAGTTGGTTTGACACCGGCTCTGAAACGTGAGGCCGCGGGCTCGATCCCCGCATCGAGATAATTATTTGTGTGATCCCAGGTATTTGTTTCGAGTCTGGGTTTTTGTGAGACCAGAGAGAGAGAGAGAGAAACATCTCTCGTAGATCCTAATATTCACGACACAAGACTCGATCTTAGCGTAGAGTCAGGACTGTGTATGTGACTGTTGGGAGTATTTATTTTAGTATTACTATGAGCGCAGTGTGTCAATTCACATGAAAAAGTAATCTCTGTGACTAACAGGACTACTAAAAATTGACAAGCTTTTCACTTGTGGAACAAAACTAACTCACCAACAAATTCATAGAAAGACGCAGAACTAAGAACTCTCCCAGAACCCTTATCAGATACTACCACTGATCTGGAACTCACTACAAATTCCTAAACTCGTAGTGATAGTGTTATCAGCATGTGTCGCTGATATGGTCGCGGGGGGGTGGGGGTGAGGGGGATGCGGAGGATGCGGGGCGGCACCTAAGGTGCGACGAAGCGCTCTGTTTATGGCCACCGTAAATACAGAGTGCTCGTAACAGGCTGCCGCATTAGCTGGGGACTGACTACCGTGGGTCCTCGAAGGGATGGTAACTCACTCGGTTGTCACTTAAAAGAGATACAACTAGATACATTCGTAATTTTAGTTTCATCGGTATATTTTTTTATTGCAATGAATAGCGAGACGAGCATGCCGTTTGCCTTGGTATGGTAAGCGATACGACTCCTCAAGCCTGATGGTAAGCGATACGACAGCCCATAAACAGTAGCAGAACCAAACAACACCTTAAATTACAAAGCAATGCTTGACATTCCACTGCGCCATCCTGAGATATAAGACGTTAAGTCTCAATATGGCCAGTAGATATTCTGGCTACAATGCTTGTCAAACCAAAATACAACAGTGCATTTACACTGCTGTTTGACGCGAGAAATAAACAATGCGGTGGTACCCACCCAGGCGGTCTCTTACATTTATGAGAGACATACCACCAGTTAAAAAAAGGTTTATTGCAAATCGATAACTCTTTATACGAATTTGATACAATTGCTATACGTATCTTACCGCAAATAATGTATTTTCATTTCAAATTTATATCTTTAATCTACACTAATATTATAAAGAGGAAAACTTTGTTTGTTTGTTTGGTTGTAATGAATAGGCTCAAAAACTACTGGACCAATTTTAAAAATTATTTCACCATTCGAAAGCTACATTATCCACGAGTAACATAGACTATATTTTATTTTGGAAAAAAAAATAGGGTTCCGTAAGATATTTGGATTTTTCGGACACAAACTGAAAAAAATCAACCAAAGAAGTTACTTATTTTGCGTACGCTGCCTAAACTACAAAAGATAGAACCATAAAATGTTATAATTAATTGTAGATCTTATAAATATCTACAAAAAAGTCCGCGACACACTATACCTATCTATGTCCAGTGAGGCACAACAATCACATTTTTATTTTAAAATCTTGATTTTTTTTTGGACTACATTTAAACGCGTTTATTGTACTCATGCTATTAATCCTTATCAAAATAAATTATTTCATCAATAAGTACAGTTTATGTTGATAATATTTGGTCTTTGAATGATTAAAATTGGACGTTTGGTTTTGAAGTTGTGGTGAAATTAAAATATTACGATTTCTGCTGCACAAAAAATTCATAAGGCAATCTTTATATGTACATGTATATGGAGAGATGGGATATAATAGAGTGGAAGGTATGGGAGAAGGCTGGGATAGCTGACAGATTTGATAGGACGAAATTTAAATGCACGTTATAAGACGGGATGGATAATAAAGAGAAAGGACGGGATGGATTGGGAAGAGACTGAACAGACGGATGAGACGGGATTGAGCCGGACAGTAGGACAGCTACGTCAAGTTTAGGTATACAAGAGTTTATACGAAAAATAACATGTATTTGGTGTGGAGTGGAATCAAAAAATATATGCACCCAGACGAAGCTGGGCCGGGCCGCTAGTAGGTTATAAGACTGAAAATATTTGTTTAAAATATGGTTTATAGGAAACATATTCATAGAATAAGTTTATTTCCGTACGGACCTACAGACCACCCAAAGCTAAATAATCAAACCCGAATGATAAAGATGCCCTAGGATCTAATATACATCTCTGTGTATGCATCTGTGATCTCTTCTGCACATTTTCGTACTTACAATACGTACTTACTAATATGTGACTCATCTGGTATTGTGGAAAACTGTTACCGTCAGACATTTAGTTTTTTTTATTTGTCCTCTTACTATTATACATAAGATTCATTTGTATTTCTGCAGTGATAGGAAAAATATACAAAATATAGTCAGAAGCAGAAGAAGAAGGATTCTAAATAACATAACAATGTACAGCAATCAACTTAAAAAGCAGTTAAGGCGTTAGGCCACCCTAGAGGCTGAAAAAAATTGGCTTTTTGGGGATTTTTTTTCAGAAAAACTACAAAATAAATCAAGGTAACAGAAACTTGATTTTATTATCTATATCAGTGACTGCTTATAATAATTTTTTTGAAGCGATTCATTACAAAATGGCGGCTGTGCAGCGTTTTTGCGACCACGTCTTTTTTTTTTCGGAGTCCACGGCCGGACTAACAGCTCCTGTAATTTTTATAATAATAATGAGCAAATGAATTTACTCGATTATATATAGTAATTGCTATAGAAGTACGTAGGATTTTTGCGATATATAGGTTTTTGGCCAAATGGCGCCCTTCTAAAGTGAAAAGTGACAAAATTGCCTGAAAAATTGTCAGATAATTGTTAATAACAAATGAAATACCCAATATAAAAAAAAATCCTACGTACTTCCAAAGACAATGTATATTTCAAGATATTTTCAAAATTTCAAGTTAATCGGTTGAAAATTGCTTGAGTTACGAGTCCGGCCAACTTGAAAAATACAGTATTGAGATAAACGCGTTTAAAGTTTTGAGTAGTAGAAAATCATGAATAATTTCACAATACCTTTAATCTGCGATGCCTGCACCATACAATTGGCCTTCCAGATTATCTTCCTGCTCTTGCATTTCCTTTCTGCTTGACCTTAAAGCGATTCTTGTCTCTTTTACCCGGTCGGACAGCGATCTTTCTGCAAGTTTTATGCGCTGTTTGTCGATCTCCAGGCACATTTCGTAGCTGTTCGGGCCGATTTCCAAGTTCATTGCTTTCGTTTTTATTCCTTTCTTCGCACTTTACACTACTTTATCACTTATTGTAAAACTCAATAATTATATATGGAAAAAGAAATGGAAGTTCACAGAAATATCTAGGAAAAAAGTGTTCGTCGACTAGCGTCCTTCTCAAATGCTTGGCTGTGCCCAGCTAACTAATAGAGACGTTCGACAATGGCAAACTCGTCTAGACTAGTCAGGAAATAAATATTTTCAATAACATATACCTGCTCTAGTCCCCTAACGTACCTTCCCCTTAGCGCTCACAAAAGGAACTCGCTGCGGACCAGATGGCCTTGTACTAAAATTTGAAAACCGAGTACCTAAAGGCTTTTCCCGGCCATAATCTTCAGGGACATCATTTTTGAGGTCCTAAGGGACTATTTGGAATTAAAAAAAAATTATAGATTTTTCGAAAATTCTAGGGTGGCCTAAGGCCTTAAACTGAATATGGGCCCTGGAAATAATAATAATAAATAATCCGTGTATATCATGAGTGCTTTTTAATCTTTTCTGTATTATTACCTTCATTTATGCAACTTTTCTCATTTATAATTGTTAATTTTTAATTAATTGTATTAAATTATTTTTTTACATTAATTGTCATTATTAAATAAGTACTTATTTTATGTTGTATTGCATGCCGTGGTCACCTATAAATGTAACGACATATAGCAAGCTATATTAGTACTGTATAATTTACTTGTATTTATGAATGTACGCTACGTTGGAGATCCAAATAAAATAAAATAAATAAAAAAATATTTATAACACCCAACAGTCACATATGTACATAGTCCTGACTCCACACAAAGATCAAGTCTTGTGTCGTGAGTATCACTACGACTACTACTACTACTACTACTATACTACGAGAGACTTCGCTCTCACAAACACCCAGACCCGAAAGAAATATTTGCGGGCACAAACATTTCTCACGGTGCGGAAATCAAACCCACGGCCTCTAGTTAAACAGGTGGCGTCTAACCAACTACGTCACCGAGGCTGTCAGAAAAATAAATAAACAACAAATCATAGTCTCATTTCAATTTGATTATGATTTCACATGTATATATATGTAGTGTATACTGTATAGTGACATGTATTCGAGTTGCAATGATATCGTCCCAGCCAGCGCACGGGGTGCCGTATGACCAGTGTTAAAAATTTTAACGGCCGTTTTAGCTGTTCTCCGAAAGGTGAGTTCTATTTTCGATACCGTCTACCTTCTAAGATATATCCCGTTTATACTGAGTGATGTATAGTTAATATCTGATTTATCAAGAAAGGCAGAGAAGCGGTGATCTTGGAGGAACAACCAACCTTAAAGGCCGTTATGACGATGAAGATTCCAAACATCCACTCACGTACTACTACAATTCCTGTATGCCAGAACTAGGTTTGGTTCGAGGCTAGCGAAGTCTAAGGGGTCGTGAGCCCTCCTCTTTTTTTTATTTCGTTGAATGGTGAGACGAGCATCCCATTCATCCGATGTGTCTTCATTATCATTCTTTCACTGCTATCGTGAGCGCTGACTTTACTATAAATGCACACATAGCATCGAAAAGCGAAAGGTATGTTTCTTGTATTGCAATAAATGGCGAGATGAGCATGCATTCATCTGATGGTAAGCGATACAACCGCTCATGGACAGTAGCAAAATAAAACAAAATCAGGAATCATAAGGCAATTCCAAAGCTGGGCATTCCAAAGCGCTTGCCATCCTGAGACATAAGATGTGAAGTCTTAATATGTACAGTAGTTACTCTGGCTACAATGCTTTTCAAACCAAAAGACGAGAGTGCATTTACATTGCTGTTTGGCGGGAGAATAGGATAGAATAGGTATTGAAATGGTACCCACCCAGGCGGCGTCTCACTTAAAAGAGACCTACTACCAGTAAAAATAGGAAAATGCTGCTCAAAATAAAGATTTTCCCTAATTATCCTACTCCTACCCCTGGTCTTCTTACTAAGAAAATTAAACTTATTTTCAAGTATAAGAAACGGAATCGGCCTATTTAGATATTTTGTTACGATCAACACTGGCTTGCAAACCAAAGAAGACACATCACTTAGTCTCAGAGGGCCTATTTGGGATGACAAATAAAACAATATCAAGTACATCATTCTGGAGTACCCAAGAAAAATATCCATGGTATCATCAAGCAGTTGGGACAGTTTCGGATCTAATATTCTGAATTTGGATTAATAGGAACGACAAGAGCTTTCGATTACGAAGAAGGAAAATAAAACAAGCAATATTTGGCCAACTATGTGTTACTGGTGGTAGGTCTCTCATATGTGAGTGGTTGCGTGGGTACATATTATGGTGGACCATTACTCGCATCAAACAGCAGCAAAAAGTTTAAATGCACTGTTATGTTTCGAATTGAAGGATATTGTAGCCAGAGTAACTACTGGACATATTGAGACTTAACATCTTATGTGTTAGGATGGCGAGCGGAGTGGAATGCCAAGCATTACTATGTGATTCAAGGTGTTTGGTTTTGCTACTGTTCATGAGCGGTCGCATCGCTTACCATCAGGCGAACGGCATGCTCGTCTCGCCGCACTGCAACAAAAAAAACTATTATAATATTAGGTCTGAATAAATATAATACTCATACATGTGTATACATCACGCCTTTTACCCGGAAAGGGCAGGCAGGGCACTCACGTTTCGCCTTGTGTTTTCCATGCCATCATGTGATAAGACATACTATCACCATGACATCAGGCACAAAAAAATCCTGACATCAGGCGGATAATTACTTAATAGAAAAATTCACTATCACTTTGCTCGACCCAGGATTCGAACTCGAGACCTCAGTGTTACAAACGTTCTGTAGTACTACGAAGGCACCGAGGCAGTTAATAAACACAATATGCTTATACACAACCGAAGGCACTGCTATTACTGATTAGGCAACCATGTAGTTTGCTTAGATCCTTCTTCCCGGAACCCTATCGATAAGTTTCTCTGAAGCTATAAGGCCGATGACCTCAATACCCTCTGCCTCCTCCCCTTCAGAGGGAAAATATTCACTACAATGTATCAAGGAGACAAACACAGCCTTATAAAAACACGCACTGAACCATTTTAGTAAGTAAACCACAAGAACAAGTAACGACAACTGTCATAAATAGGTAATTTCTAAGCAGTGCCGAGCGTAGTTACTAGTGCGAAACAAGTACCATTCTACGCAATGTTTTATTGTTAATTAGATGAATGTACACATCTTGGACTTAATAAGGGACAGTGGGTAATTGCATCCCTCAATTCATTGCGTTGAATGCGCTGACACATTGAAAAACTCAGTGAATGACGCGGGGGTCCAAACAGATTCTATTGCGGTTTCTGTTGCATTTATTTGAGACAAAAGTAGCTTATGTACTGGGTGTTACTTGGTGTTAAGTTCCGGGGGGTTACTCTATAAAAAAGATAGGAATTTCGAATATTCGGACGCCGTGCGTTAAACTTCACTAATGTTGGATTCCTCTATCGTACGACGCAACTATAGACTAAGTTTGAAAAAAATTACGTAAGTATAGTAGAGATTAGTATTGATTTTTTGAAGTGGAAATCTTGTCTTACTCTGTAAGTCGAACATCCGAACATTCGGAGTTCGTAGCATTTTCATAGAGATACCCCCTGGGTGTTCGCTTGTGTATTCGCTTGTAACGGTGTCAATCACCTACTGAGCAGTCTTACAAATTTGAAAGTACTTCATTCCAAATTTGGTACATTTCTTAAAGCAGTGCGCGAGAAGGTTATGGAACGAGAAGTCGTAGGTTTGATCTCCGTGCTAAGAATATGTGAATCAGATACCTTTCCCAAGGATTCAAGCTTTCAACAGGTCGTTTGTGAAATTCTAGACGGCTTATATTTTATTGTGAAATTTCTGAAGGTGAAAAAGTTGATGTTAAGAAAAAATTATGTATCTCCTTGGTTGTCGTGGTATTGAACAGTCCCTTGTTCAGTCAGATGCTGAAAAATCGAATAAGATCAGCTTATAAGCATACACTTCCGCGTCTTACAAAGGCAACAAGGTTTCATAAATTCATTAGACAGCTAAAATCATGCAAACTAATTACTCAGAATTAATCTATCTCTAAAAAATAATATCCCTGCTAAAACAAATCTGCATAAAATCCATTCCACACCCCATTACAGGGTGCAACATTCACACTAACAATTTCAAATCAATCAACTGAAATCCAAACGGCGTATGAAGATTCAATTTCAACTCACAAATCCATTGCAAATCATTTGGATATCAAAGGAAAATTAACCGTTTATTAGTGCACTGAAACGTCCCGCACACAGCCCCCCCCCCCCGCTGCCCCTCCCCGCACCACTCTCCCCCGCGGGCGAGGGGTGGGCGGCGGGCACGCACGGAAACACACGAAGTTGTCCGACCACATCCGACAGTAAGCGATAATGTCCAGTTAAAATAGCCGCCGTGAAACTATGGTATGCTAGTAATAGGCCGCCATGGAATTGTAGAGTCTGGATTGGTGTAAGGGATTTTGATGAGAGGTTCCTTATTGATAAAAAAGTACGAAGAGCAATGACAGTAAGAGTTTTAAACAAAATGAGGATCTGCTTGTGGTACGCCGTTAATAGCTATCAATTGATGAAATACAGTATAAGCTGGACATTTCTATAATCCCAGATAACGATCACCGTTCATAATGGTGGATAACCTATCACAGTAATCCAAGTAAAAGTACCAAAACTGGAGTTTAATATATTAATATCTTGTTTAAGGCATATTTAAATAAATATGCTTCAAGAATTTAATGTAAGAGATATTTAAACAAATTCAAAGTCAGAAAAATTGTTTAGCAAATAGATACACATTTCTGTAGTCAATTTCCCTACCTTCAAGATATGACTAAATCGTATTACAAATGCACCTTCGACCGCATCTAGGACTTACTCTACAAAAATCGAAACATGTTGTTCATCCAGTATTTTCAGTTCCAATAATTTTCCTTCAGCCGGTCGATATGTGTTACAATTAAATGAATATCGAGTGTTGAACAGTTTTATATCATCTGCGTTGGAAACTTTATGCGATTCATTTAATTCATCATCCCTCGTTCCGTGGGGTGGTAATCAGACGCAGTGCTTGGTTCGATGACTCTAAAACGCTGACGTTACTATTCAATACTCACTTTAGTTTTGCTACTCGTGTTTATGTTATTCTATTTTTGAAAGTTTAAAATTGGGACAGTTTCTATGTTTTTGTTTTTTTTAGCAGAATGAAATGATGCTTAGCAATGACAGAGCATGACCAAAAGTGGAGACAGCCAAAATTTCCTGGATGGAGGTCATCAAGAGCAATAATATTAAAATGGCCAGTATTTTTAAAATTGTACAAACGTCATGTGCAGCTTTACTGGTGGTAGGTCTCTCATATGAGAGAGGCCGCCTGTGTAGCTACCACCGCAATATCTATTTCTCCCGCCAAACAGCAGTCTAAATGCACTGTTGTGTTTCGGATTGAAGGACATTGTAGCCAGATTAACTACTAGACATATTGAGACTTAACATCTTATGTTTCAGGATGGCAAGCGCATTGCTTTGTAATTCAAAGTGTTGTTTGGTTTCGCCACTGTCCATGAGGTCTTATCGCTTACCATGAGGCCAACGATATGCTCGTCTCGCATAGCAATAAAAAATATATAACAGTTTAATTAGTAATTACAATTAGTGCACCGAAAGGATTCGCGTACAAACCGCGATCCACGTGTTTGAAATCACGTTAGGTCGGCGCGCGCCGGTTGCGACGTTGTGCAACTGAGCCGAGCTAATAAGATTTACCGCACAAAATACTGCTAAACACTGCCGTGTCGACGGTTTGCTAGGTGCAGAGCCTAGGGCAGGGTTGAAGTTCGATTTCCTGCAATATTTTTGGGGTAAATTGTGAGGTTGTTAAAGAAAGTTGCGTGTAATGCTTGGTGATTGAATTCATGTTGCTTGTGGCTAAATATTAGTTAAATCTTGTTTCAGTTTTGGGTGTTGCGAAACCAAAAATCTATTGTTTCTAAACTTTGACAAATGGCATACATCTGAACGTGAAGGGGCAAAGAGTCCAACAATGGATGTATTTATGCATTTTTGTCGCTATAAATAAAACATGGTCTAGAATGGGAAAGGGCCATACCATCCCAGGACGGATCGTGGCAATTAATTGTGCTTTTGATCTGCTACTTTCACAAATGTCTGCTTCGGCCGCCATTATTTTGTCTCACTGTCGTGTCCTTTCACGACCGATCGTTTTCGGGTCGTCGTGTCGTCCTAAATTCAAAAGGGCGTAAGTGGATATTGATTAGATTAATTGGTCTGTCGAATTTGTTTTATTTTATACGTACAATTTATGGGAGAGTAAGATTTATTTTAAAAGGAATATCTCGAACTACGGAGAATCAAGAATCAAGTCAATAATTCAATAAGTGTTTAGACGACTGAAATGTTGTTAAAGGATTATCAGGCAAACACGTAACAGAATAAAAATCTTGGTTTAAAATCTGAATATTATTAGAAAATAGCGCCTATGCGACAAATTTTGAGGAATAACGTTTAACCCAGTTGAAATACGCTTGGCTTGGCATTTGAGCCGGAAAGCACACCAAATAACTACTGGAAATATTGGGCCTTAACATTTTATATATCAGGATTGTGAGCGCAGTGAAATGCTATCTATTGCTTTATAATCCATTGTGTTATTTGGTTTTTTCTGTACATGAGCGGTGGCCGGAAAAAAATATGTTAAAAATCACCAATTTGAATGAATTGAAAGTGAAGCTAGCTGCATGTTCGGAAGCTCGCGAATTAAATTGACTTAGTGCTGAGAAGCCGCACGAGTGCCGTAATGCCGGCGACGCCGCGCTGTTGCCCGCCACATTCGATAATTATGCACACAACACACAACAACATATTTAAAATAACAACACAAAACAACACGCGCATGTGTGCATGGCTTTATGTTTTAAACCGATGATTGTTGCGAATCAGTCAACATAGGTATTTAAATTAGAAATAAATAAACAAAATAGGAAGATTATATTGTGTCCTAAAGAAATATAGGCTAGCAATGAAAATTAGAGACGAATTCCTGGTCGAAACAGTATACTGTATAGCCCATATACGTCCCACTGCAGGGCACGGGCCTCCAGTCTATTGTATGTGATGATTGACTATCAATACACATATGACTCTGAAAAGTCGGAGGTGTGTCGTGGGATTCCAACTCATGACCACCATGAACATATTGCTACCATATCTGGTCCGTTAACCGACAGGCCACCACGCACTCATAACCGGTTTATAAACAAACTGAATTTATAAGACTATACTCTTACGAAGATCAGTTTCAAGGCTTTAGCACAATTGTGTAAGGAAATCGTTCTTCGGACGCATACAAATGTACCGACCAGTCTACTACCAACAAAAGCAATGTATTTTTTTTAATTATTATTATTGTATTTTATTAATATTTAGGAAACAAAGAGAATAAGAAGACTATATACACGTTTAAAGTATTAATATCCAATCCAACAAAGCTTCCACTAATTACATAAAAATAAACATAGGAAGTTTACGTGTTTGAATTAAAGACATGATAATTAAATCATGCTAGTGCTGTGTTTTAGTATTATTGATTAAATATGTTAGTTTGATCAATACAATAATAGCAAAAGAAGCAAGCTGTCAGAAAATCAACTTCAGTTATTACAAAGGCAATTGCATAATGAGACTTCAATGCAGTTACTCACTTCATACACTTGAAAACCGTGTTATTATTGAAATAAAGCTATTACTTACCGATTTTATCGCGGATTTGGTTACGTTTTAACAATTTTAACTTCTCAACGTTTCGATTACTAAATAGTTTCGTGGTTACGGGGCCGACTGAGGTTTATGTCATCCGCGCAGTGACTGTTATAATTTAACTACCCTTATTTTACAATTATTACATTCGAATAATAATTCAAAAAGAAAGTTAATTTTTGCGATCCAATCTACATAGAAGAATCTAAAAAAGTTAAAATTAAACCAAAATCTGCTATAAAATCCGTGAATAATAGTTTTATTTCTATAAAATTCGCGTAATTCTAAGAAACCATCGTCCAATTACTGTTGATCCCGAACCGTGAATTCCACTAAAGGCCGTCCACGTGCAAGCCGCCATAAATTCATCCATACAGTAAACAACATTAGAAGTGAAGGAAGATCCTTGGACTACCAATTGCAATGGCGGCTCTAAAAATAGTTGTTTCGTGTCGACGATTCAATTTGGCTGGTATGCGCACCGTCTGGCGCCCACATACCCATATGTTGCGCTGTGACGTGTCTGTCTGTATGTTGCACTAACATACTCATATTCCTTATAGCCTGCCTAGTTTAAAAAAGGCTGCTAGATCGAACGAGAAACTAAACGAACACCAAACTCAAGCTATAGGGAATTATCTTTTAATTAAACAATGCAGAAGAAAGTTGTGAGGATATCATGATATCTGCGAGATGTCTTGAAGAATTTCAAGGGTATTTAAAGTCCATCCAATCGCACTAGGCCAGGGCAGTGGACTAAGCTGTGTTTGTCTCAAGCGTAGAGAAGTCTTGTGTTTGGTAGTTAGTCGTATAAGAGGTCATGTATTGTACATGGAGTCACAGAACGTGGTTATACTATGGTTAGAGAAGGAAGAAGTAATAGTAATAACATTAATAAATCAGAATCCTATAACTTATACTTGTCAAGTACCTACCAGCGTTTTGAAAATCTCTACCATAAAGGCGCTCTACTTTTATGGTATATTTTAATTTACCGTAAAATTTACTCATATCGTGATGATGGATATAATGAAGTGTCAGTTCCAAATACAAAGACATACGACGGCCTCGGTAAATTAGTTCAAAAAAGTACTGAAAGAGAAAGTCTCGTGTCCGATCCTCAGTCTTGAAATAGAGATTAATCCTTAACATAGGCACTTTAAAATTGCATAAATACCCCGAATTCGAACCCATGTTTCTTTATCTAAATATATCCTTAATGAGATGCTGATCGATTTTCCCATCCCTTTTCCTTCCCGTTCCCAATTTGATGGACCGGCAACACATCCATGATCCAAGCGTCATGGATGTTCAGAAGCATCAGTTATCATTTGACAATCCGGTGACTTGTTTTCGGAAGAATACAATAAAAAAATTACAGTGTAATAAATAAACTGTATGTGTATTGTTAGTCAATCACCATGCATTAAAACGGTGAAGCAAAACATTGTGAGGAAACCGGCATACCATAGCGATTTGGAATATAGGGATTAACCCCTCCCAATCTAACTCTTGATTGTAGAGGAGGCCCGTGCCCTGCAGTGGGACGTATATGGGCTAATACAGAAATAAACTTAGTATCATATATAACAAAATTATATTAATCGCATGTGTGTTCCATCCTCACTTGCTTTCGTCTTGTGTTGAATTTTATTGGCCATTAGTATTTTAATCCTAATGATGTAAGTTGAAAGGTGACGTCATCATTAAAACATTTCATTTGCATGGAAAGTTGTTGGGACAGCAGCCGTGCTTGATGTGCAGGCGAGATATTGTTAAGAAAGTATTAGCATATTAGCATAGCGCATATTTCCTTTAAATATTACGGTTATATAATAATGATATAGACATACCTAATTAATGGAAGAATCTACTGTTACAATAGGTACTTCCAGCCGCTTCTAGGAGAGGCCGTGTAATCCATATCCTTTCTAAAAGAGAGTACCCTATACGCTATTTTTAGAAGAGGAATTGTTTAAAGACAAAAAACGCATATCTCAGTGTAACTTTTACTACGAGGATCGAACCTGCGTCCTTTCATTTCACAGCTAACATTACAACCAACTGTGCGACAAAATCTGTCACTTGCGAAAATCCTATGATAACTTCCTATCTTATTTATTTAATTACAACAGCACAGACCAATAACAGAAATTAAAACAAAACCAACATATTGTCTGTTTTTTTAATTATCTGTTTTCCTGATAAACACTTTAATTCAGAGGATAAAAAAAATATCAGAAAGTACCTCCATAATAATTCTAGTCACAAGTGCAGCCGCAACAAACAGCTAGTTAGGTAATGAATGTGTTGACTTAACTAGGTCTAGGTAGCGTGCAGGATGTCTGGATGCAATCACGTTACGAGCAGATTTTAACACTATGCCGCGCTGGAAATTGACCCGACGTGCCCGTGTCAACCGGTGTACTCTTGGTTTTATTTTCTTGTCTTTTAACTTAATAATAAATACAGCCAACAGTCACATACATAGTCCTGACCTCACACTAAGATCAAGTCTTGTATCAGATCGAGAGACTTTTCGGTCTCATAAAGACGCAGACCCGAAATACCTATGGTTTACACAAATATTTGTTTCGGTGTGGGGATCGAACCCGCAGCCTCTCGTTTCACAGCTGGTTTCCAACCACCTGCGCCAACGAGACTGTCAAAATCGAATTATATTTCTTCCTTTTTCCTTTCTTTCTCTCTACAGGAAGTCCACTGCTGGTCATAGGCTTCTCAAGGACCTCAACATCGACCTGTTGGAAGCAGTCTGCATCTAGCGACTTCCTGCAACCTTAGCCATGTCGTTCGTCCACCTTGTAGGCGGGCGTCCGACACTTCGCTTGCCTTGAGAAACTTCAATGTCACATCTCGAGCTTGATTTTGTGATTATTGAGCCTTTAGCTAAGTAAAGAATACAAAGTAAATTGCCCGCAATGGGAACCAAACCCAAGAATTCAGAGAATAGCCTATCCATTCCATAGTAATGCTATAGTAAAAGTAATAAATCTCTTTATTAAAATCGTCCACAATTTTGGCTGCATCCCGCGGTACAATTTGTCACGAGCGATATTGATAACATGTGGCGGTGCAAGTACTTACAGTAATGACATTCAGCGAAATGTCCGGCCACGGGGTCATGTGATGTGGGCCGTCGCGTCGCTACGGACACCATGATGCGAGAATTCCTGAATATTTTTAACCGACTTTGACAAAACGAGGTTCTGTATGTAAGCTGTATGTTTATTGTTTTGCGCTAATTCAATGCATATGTTCTGATATAAATATATATCCAGTGGATAGTTATCCAGGCAGAAAGAATATCCTACCATCATCTGCAGGATCTGCAAAACTGTTAGTTTGGCCTCGGTTGAGCTACACCCAAAATTATCTTACGTATGAAGATTCTACTTATTTCAAAAAATACGTAAACTTCAATTAAAATCCTCAGGACATAGTACAGCCTAGGTAGAGTATTCACCGAAACTTTTAACTGTAGAGGAGTCCAGTGTTCATCAGTGAGTGGTTAAAACAAAGTAAATATTATATCGGAATACACGCATCACACCAAAACGCAACGCACATACATAGCTGACTACAACATTCTTACTGCTCTCTCGATATCTACCCACATAATTATTCTACCACCAATAGTCCGCGCAACTTTCGCACCTGTCCTTCCCACGTGTGAAAGAATGGTTCTTGGTTACTCGTTGGTCGCTATCACGACGAATTCATTTATGCCAAAAATATCTAACACTCAAAAAAATCAATAATATTTTTTTTGTAAATAGATAATTATATTCCATATTAATAATATAATATTTTGTAAATACATCAATATAAATTATTATGTGTTGCCATGAGAGCTGCTTATTTGCCTACATGACCAATCATAGAATTTAATTTAATTTCCTTTATTTTTTTCCATTTGTCCGCGCAGCATCCCCATCATGGTCACAGCACAGCGGGTGAAAGTATCTGCAGAGTGGCGCCCAATTAGCCGCGCTGCCGGCCGCGACACAGCGATAGCGCTGCACACGGCGCGAGGCTTTCTATCCTCTCGTATAGATGTGGGTTCGATTCCCAGATTGAGTCGGGTGACTGTGATTTTTTTAGTTCTGTGTACAAAGTAACTCAATGTGAGGATTTGACAACGTGTTTTTTTTTAATTTGGTACAGCCATACTCTTGTTTCTTATGACTCAGATGTGTAACTCGTCCGGGGCGGTACCACTGTCTCACAGGAGATCGATGTGCAGCTACAGCTTTGATAGTGCCTTACGTTCGGTGAGTGAGATTGCCGGATGCCCGATACCCTTTTCCTTTTTTCTTCCGACACGCCTCCTGATTCTCATTCTACGGTACAAGCTTGGTGGATTTTCATGAGAGTCAGTGATCTTTTGACTCTTACCGTCACATGACCCGTTTGCTGATCCTATTATATTAAAAATAAATATACCTTGCTTACCACATCATGTATCGGTGTTTAAGATCTGGGTTCGATTGCCACAATACATAGTCCACTGTCTTGGTGTTTAATTGTAACACTCTCCGACATTAAAACATTTTATGATTGAATTTGTAAAGTAATAACCGAAAATGAGGATTGAAAACACGCAATATTATCTGCAAAATGCAACAAGTCTCGGGAAACTATACATAAGTATACTTGCCACTACATAATAATGGTAAAAACATATTATTTTAAATTAAATAAATAATATGAGTAGTTATAATAATGTTAGTGCAACGTAAAAACACCAGAGGGCGTACCAATTCAACTGAAGAATTACCGAGCAGTGTCCGCCAACGGTTTGAAATATCATGTGCAAATAAAGGTACTTATTACACAGTCATTTGACCATATAAGGCTCCCATCGCAAAACAATATTTAAAAAACAATGATTCCAAAACAAATTGTCCTGCCATTACGGCAGCTAAATAAATACAAAACGCATAAACGAAGCAACAAAAACAAATAGTCACATCGAAAACTATCGTAATACCCATATTCGGTGACTTTGACAAAAGCGTACTATTTAAATGCTCTTATCTTGCGACAAAATACGCTTTTATTTTCAAACCAAAAGGTCGCTAAAAGGAATAACAGAGAGTGTAGATACATCACGCCATACAGTTCATTTCAAAAAATGGCCAAACATTGTCACTGTCCACATGGCCGGGCGGTGGCGACGCGACGCTTGCCGCCAGTGTACATACAGTGTACAGTGCTGGCCGAGAGCTCGGTGCAGTGTCGGCCACGATGAATGCGCCGCGTCACCGCACGACACTGACGAACGGCGATAATTAGTCTTAAAAATTGCGCGCCCACTGGACGCACACTCGCGGCCGAGAGAGGGGAACACTTTCGTGTTACATTTTTAAACCACAATGTGTTTTAGGATTTTTAAAGTTTATTCATTTTGCTCTTGTTTTTGAATGTGGAATGGAATTGTATTTTTTTTATAGCAGCGGTGTGTTACAAGTAATGAGTAATGTCTGATGTTATAATGAATTGTAATCACTGCGTCGCCGCGTGTCGCTATGTGATTTAAAATGAATAAAATACATTAATTGTTTCATGAAAAGTCCTTATTGTATTGTTACTTAATCCTGCGTTATTGTTGCATTACCTTTATCCATATATATTCGATCGAACTGTTTTCATTAAATTTTATTCCAAAATCTCAGCTTGTTATGACATCCATAATCGCTCAAGTGTTGCTAATATTAATTAAGAACATGGTAATTTTCCACCGTGTATGTTGCTTGTTGCTAAAGTCGCTTTCGAATGTGAATGGAATTGAAACCAAGTAGATTAGGGAGAGTGACTTATTATAAGTATATAACCCTTCGGATTGGGAAATACGATGTATCAAATAAAATATCTAATAGTTTATGAAACTCACAACTAAAGACTTTGTACCTTAGTAGCTTTATTGTGTATTTATTTTACACTAAAATGTCGTCCATTTCCCATGTCCGGCACTGCACGTGGCCCCGTGCTAAATATCCTAAAGTTTGTTGCAGGCTGGTCGGCGGTCGTCGTCTCAGGATCCGCTCCACCATTTCGTTAACCGATTCGTTGCGACGCCCATTTTGGTGCACTTTTATGCGTGGCGACGAACAAATATTTCGTGACACGACAGTCGTGTCAAGCGCCATATCAGTTGATGACACGCCTATTGTGCCATCAGCCATGTACAGAATAAAATGCTCTTTTTTCTTGTTTAGCCTTGAATTGTATTCAGTCGACTTCCAAAATCGAAAGTAAACGGTCAGTTACTTTGTGTTAAGTGGTTTTGAACTGATTATATATGTGTTTCACTGAAAATGGATGGTAAGTGACTTTTTTATTCAGATGTTGTAAACCTTTTGTACTGTTTTATGATTTACATACATATCATACTGGGATTGTAGGTTATAATAAAGATTCTAATTTCTGTTTTCATTATTTGATGTCATTTGTTGTGTTTCATCGATTTGTGTAGTAGGCAAGTGCCGTAATGATAGCAGAATATGGATACAGATATTTTCCTGCAAAAAAATCTACTTATGTTTTGTTGTCTTTACAGGCGAAAGAGTTATAGAAGAGTCATCTGAGAGCTCAGATCTAATAAATCTGTACACGAGCCACAGTATTCACAAAAGCAAAATCAGAGTCCAGAACACAAGCCAATATCATCGAAAAGTTAAATAAATAGTCGTTGTAGATTACGTACAGTGCGATTGCTTCGGAAAGTGGAAGTGTTTTAAAAACAGTAAACAAAGTTTCGATACCATGCGCCGGAGCTTTTCTGTTATCATACTAAGAAAGGGCACAACTGCATTAAACAATAGAGCAAAACCACACCTTATGTTAAGGACTTCAAAGTCGCTTTTTCCGTTTGTCAAAAATGGAAGTTGTGTCCTTTCTTTGTATGCCAGCAATATTGTTAAATAGCCGGCCCACAAACAATAGACGCCGGCACCTTTGTTTATGAGTCCTTATTAGTGTTTCACGCAAAAAGGAACCGTAAGACAACACAATATGGTATTTTCCAAAATCTTGCCGAGACGATCTAGCCGACTTAGGAAACTTGTTTACAAAATAAATTTTTAAGGGATCGGAACAAGATTTAGCAAATGTGAAATTCATTTATTATTTATATGTAATACCTACCTACTTATGTATGTATCTAGGTATCTAATAGCTACTTATATTTATATTAGCCCGATAAGCTAAATAAGATAAGAAAAATAGATGCAGCTATTAATAATAATTCGAGGTAAATAATGCATTTCATTAATACGTACCTAATCGCAGTAATCGTAATGCAACTTATCGAGGTTGTCAACCCCTGGAATTATCTGATTTGCATTATTTCCAGAAACGAAGTCTATAATAATGATCCGCATTCAAAAAGATTAATGTTTAGTTCAAGAAGCACCTCGAGAAATTTCGATTTGAGCGAGATAAAAGACATTTAAAAATGACACGAAACGCGTGTCATACGCCATATGTAAAAAAATTGGATGACACGTCTGTCGTGCCATCCGCAACGAATCGGTTAATTGTTAATTTTTCTCGCTGCCAGCGTTTAATGCCACTGGTGCGCATTTAACTCCACAGATGGCGCTACTTGTCGGTTAATTTAATTTATTTCGTAATTTGACCAGTTGAATTACATCATCAGAAGAACAAAACTCTCGATTATGATTTTTATTTTTGATTGTAAAAATATTTAGGAACACTTATTTCTAAATTGTTTTAGTATTTATACGGTTTTCGGACCTAAATTGAATATGCAAATCATAATTTTATCGTCATTACACAATATCGATTCTCCAATATCGGTATATCCAAAGGTCAGAAATCAACAAGTCACGTTCACAATATAGGAAGACGTACAGTAAGGCAGTGAGCAGAACACGTGTGTCGGGAACAGCGTAAATCAATCGACGGATCTCTCCGCGGCCCGCGACTCGATTCACTAAATGCTAATACACACACACATACACATACAGACACACACAATGCTGTGTGCAAGACGGGAAGTGTAGCCGCGATTTGTTCGGGCTCGTTACGCATGGAATAGGAAATTAATAAAACACCTGGTCGTCGGTAAAATGCCATTGTCAATGCGATTTAAAAAAATACATTTTAAATATTCTGTTTTGGTAAAACACCATTTATTATATAGTTATTACATTTTCGAGTAAATAATAAACTGAAGATGTTTGCTAAAAATTAATTGTAACTAATAAACAAAAACCACAACATATCAGAGGTAATTTAATTATGATTATCTCCGCTCGTGAAAATAAAAAAAAAAAAACAAATCTGAACGACATAAAATTGATGAGATGCGGGTCTTCCAAGTAACTTGTCTGTATTAAATTAATGACGGGAATTAATTGTTGTAGTGGATATCCACGGGCGACCAGACTTGTATTGAGATATTTTTATGATGTGACATCAGGCTTTGTAATATCTCTGCTATATGCTGCCTTCTCATATATCATAGACAGCCTCTGTGGCGCTGACGGTTAGACGCCGCCTGTGAAACGAGAGGCCGCGGGTTCGATCCCCGCACCGAGAGAAATGTTTGTGCGGCCCACAAATATTTCTTTCGGGTCTGGGTGTTTGTGAGACCGAAAAGTCTCTCGTAGTTCCCGATAACCACGACACAAGACTCGATCTTAGTGTGGGGTCAGGACTATGTATGTGACTGTTGGGTGTTATTTATTTATTTATTTATTTATTTATTTATTTATTATTTATCAAACTTCACATTATTCCTCGGAAAAAGCACGTAAATATCTTAAATTCTACTCTCTTTCCTCATTGTAATTAGAAAGGAGAGCAAGAGACAATCTATCTCTATCCATTATTCAAATGCCACCAACGCTGTTATAATTGTCAAATGTGGTTTTAAATAATTACTTCATATTTTGAACCTTATTATGATTATTACAATAATAATGTATCAATGTATTTATTATTCTCTTTATTTTGCAATTACTTTTTAAATTTTTACACATACACGTATTATATTTTATAATAAATATAAACCTATTGTATTAAACACATCTAGTTACTATTACGCTAAATGGCATAAAACTCCGGTAGTGAATGTTACCCCAAATAATAACTCGCACAATAATAATCCCAATTAACATACTTAGCACGTTACTTCTAACAATACATAAAAGTGTATAATATCCCCTCTGTTTGACACTCGTCAAATACAACGGTAGAGCATTTACCCAGAGTCTCTCTGTGTGTGTGTGTGTGTGTCTAAACGCGATTAGAAAATTCGGACCACTCGCGCGCATCGCGTTTTCGGCGGCGCTCCCATTGGCCCGTTTGAATTTAGAAATAACATTAGACGCGAGGTCATTGGTCCGTTTTTTTTCTATAATTCAATTTATCATTGTTGTCTTACTGACGGATTTATTGCTCTTATGTATATAGTATGTTGAATTGTAAATGGTTTTAATATACGAGTATATATTGTTATTAACTTTTGTCACGTGAAAGTATATTTATAAATATGCATTGGAAATATAATTGTGATCGAAAAGTAGAAATATAAAATATGTTTATGTTTACATTCACGCATTTGTAGGTGTGTTACATAGTTGATTTTTATATTCGGACTTTATTACCATGTACATTAAAATGTAAATTATTTTATTTATGACAATTATATGCATTTTATAAATTTGACGAAACTATTCTATATACACAAATTAATAGTCATATTTATATACTAACTTATTTATAAAATATTAACCCTTTAACAAATCCCGTATAAGCTAACACGCCGCCATTTTGAAATCCTAATCGCACAAAAAACGTTCTATTGTCAAATAGTTCTCGAGTTCCACGCCCAAAATGCTAATTTCCGTTGTATATTCACACGTACACACACACTGTGTATGTGTGCGTCTAACGCCGAGTGACATCTGCTTCCCCCGTCGCCCCGCTGCCCTTCCCTTTGCCCCACTCGCGCGCATCCGAAATTTGAATCGCGTTAGGTGATTGGTCCGCGCCTTTTTTTCATTTTTCTATCTAACCAGTTTGACGAGGTGTTTATTGTGTACCAGCGATTACATTATGAACTCTTTTGTTAGTTTATTTTCGTTGTATGGTAGCGTCGCGCACAAAAAGTAATAATTATATTGTTATCAAGATAATAATTATAATGCACTTCTAAGATTTTAGATAAATAATTAATATTATAAATTGGGAGAAAAAAGTAATGAGTAGTGATCTGGGGGCGCGGCCGAGCCCCCTCCAAGTCGAGCTATAGGCCGTAACATCCTTTTCTCGAAGCAATTCAGACCATTTTCAACCCCCTATAACTTCGTTGTGGCTAAAGCATGAACCCTGAATTTTCAGTTACTAAGCAGGCATTGTGTAAATACGGTATATTTAAAATTTCATTCAATTTGAACCAGTAGTTTAAGAATTGTAACTAGTCAAACTTTCTTAATTTTGTCACTCACTGACTGACTGACCGATCATCAAAAGTCTAAGGCACTTCTAGCAGACATAGAACCTTCAAATTTAGAATATAGTTAGTGTTTAGTGTTTAAAGTAAGGGAAAATTCAAATATTTCATAATTTGTGTCTAGTTTTCTAGATAGACCAACTGCGTGAATAACTTTGTAATCCCATATAAATGTATAGGATTACAAAGTTACATTTGCAGTTAATGAATCATTGTACCCGTATATAATGGAATAATATTTGTAGATAGATATCTATATATATGAGGCATAACAGGAGGGGATATAGAGAGGGAAATGGTGTATTCAGCCCATGAAACTGTACAACAATCCTCTAGAAAAACATGACGAAGAAAAAACATTATGCTGCTGGCCAAGCCGATCCATTTATTTAAAACGTAAAGAATTTTTAATATTGATATGGTAATAACTAACGTAATAACTTTATATAGAAGGTCCCTTAAGGACTAAATAAATTAATCGACTTGGTATTACATGCATCTCACAACTTTTTGCGGTAGAAAACCTAAGCTGCGAGACTTGGAATTTTTTTACACGATGTTTTTGAGGGGATTTAGTATTCTGCGACTACCTTGATAATAAAACTACTTGAAGCGTCACATATGTGCGAAATTAAAGATATGAAACTGCGTAGTATATTTTGTATTGGGTTTGAGTCATCATTATCTGTAAGATATCTCGAAATAAGATTGTGAACTATATACTAAATCTTTTTTGTATTTTGATTCAAAACACAAATTAAAGTAACTTTTTACTGAAAATATGACATGACATCTATGATACATAAATTAAAACATTTATTTGCGAAACTCAAGTGTCCTTTTAATGTAATTGCGTCGTGAAACGGACAAGGAAATTTAAAATTTCAACCCACCTCAATCAGTCGCGACATTTTGTGGACAAAAAGGCTGAACGGCCGAATTTACACACACACACGCGCGCAGACACAAAACACACATACACGTAACATCGCACGCACACCGACACACAAAGCCCCAATTCGAATTCCGAACGCGCACAGCACAGTTTCCGCAATGGCGTCGCGGCCATCGACCCCGCGTTTTGGAGGGCGCCGGTGACGTCACGCCGCTGACCTGCCTCACTGCGACCTTGAATCGTCGGGCCGCAAATAATTTCGGCGGTTTGTTGTCTTCCCGCGTTTCGCTGTCGCCGCTATTTGGGGTGCGGGCGGAGTTCGCGCGCTTTTGAATTCGGAACAGGGGCTTTTGTTGGCGCACTGTTTTGAATAACAGTTTGAATTTGGAACGCTTGTGCACGAATTTTGAACCTCAACGTTGTGTGTTAATGTTGGCAAAGAGTAATTAACATTTAACGTTTTATTTTAAAAACTTTAGTTCTTTTGAATGAAATGTTTTTCGCTGTTTTTTATTATAACGCAGAGATAATGTTTGAGCTTTTTGTTCATGTGCCAGTACTTGACTTTTGTACTGGCAGTCGTGTTTGGTGATGCATTTCGTCACATATTAGAAGTGATATCATCTACTTTGGTATGCACTATGCAGTTTAGTGTTAATGTGTTTTATATACTTCGAATATTCATTGCAAATCCTATGGGCTGCACTATTAATCGGTGCTCATAAGCCCAAGTATGTCTGCCACTTCTTAAGAAGTTTATAAGCTGTTATTTATTACAAATGTCATATTTATATTCACACTGAAGCATCTTAACCTCTTTTCAAAATAATAAAGCAATTATACTGCCATGTCGTCATTTCCCCCATATATTCTACAATTACTATGTGCTCTGTCTAACCTTTTAAGGGCATAGTTGCATGAAATAGTGAATAATCGTCCAGAAATACCTGAAACGTTATCAGGCCGCCGGTCATTGACATCGGCGCAGCGATAAACGTTTTCATATTTATTTTGCAATGCGTTTTTACTATCGACACGATAAAAAATTGCACATTTTTATCATATTCTTTTATTAGAGAGTTAGTAAATAAGTAAGATAAGGGAGCGCTGGGACAAATATTGCTAAATGTGACAATTTATACATGATGTAGGTAGCTATACCTATACATTCCGTTAGCCCATAGTCGACCCATTAGTCTATAGGCCCTTAGAAATGACAAAAACTAGGCGTCAATCAAGCACACTGGGGTCAGGTTGGTAGACTTAAAAAAATCTGCAGTAACAAGTTCCTAACTATTTATGTGAGATAAACTAATGAATTAGATCAAAAACTGTACTGTATTGCTTAGGAAATTACTGTGATTTCGGACTTACCTCACCAAACAGACTTGAACCTAAATTATAGCAGTAAGTGTTTATAAAGAATTAATTTTATTTGATATGTATATTTTCTATTCTTATTCTTTAATTGATATGTATATCAGTAGATTGTCCTAGATTATAGTATTAGAGAATGTTTAATATTCATGTCGTTGGTGTGCCTATTTCAATAAAATAAAATAAATAAAAATAAAGGACAGCAATTACGTATAAATCAACAAAACTCGATATTATATCACAAGGCAATATTACAAAAGAGGATTTAATAAAAATTATTTATAGTCTATGGAAATTCCATGATTTTAAATTTAGAACGTTTGACATCACAAGATGGCTGACAATTTGACGTAAAATCAGTGCTTTTATCCTTTTACAAGTAGTTACTAACCACGCCTAACAATATTTTGCACGCAATGCGCGCCCGCAACGTTGTCAACGATGGCGACGTTACTTTTTTTTGTTTTTGTCCCAACTAGCCTCATGAAAGGAGACATAAAATTCCAAACAACTGAACTGTTCAGATTAAGCCGTAAAATGCAAGACGTTAAAATCTGGGAGCTCATTAATTGGTGTCATGTTCAAAGAGGGACGGAGATAGTGTGATAAGATGCGTGTGAGAGGGACGGAAGGAGACAAATTGCAAGAGACATGATTCACGGTGCAACGACCCGGGTTTGGATGATGCATCGACAGCGCGCACTATTTATATGTACTTCAAAATATGGACATTATAAAAGTGACATTTGTCAGAAAAAATATATATACCAAATATATTTAAAACGTATAAAACACGGCAAGAGGCTTGTTGATTTGTCATACTGCGAGGTGAAGGGGCGTGACTTCGAATCCGGGTCGGTGATTGATCATGTTTGACAGCAAAAATTTCGGTCTTTTCCGGCCCCGGAACGCAAGCCTAACCGCCACTGGCTCGATTCATTAAAATTAGTAAAAAAACTCACGAAACACCAATCAGAGTCTAAATATACCCTTTATAGAGCCGTCCCATATGCTTATGATTATCTGAAAAAGGATGCTCACTGAACTCAATAACCACATCATGGCATTGTTGTTCTATAGTTTCATTCCAAAGCTGAGGTCTCAGGTTCGAATCTCAGGTCGGGTAAAGTGATATTGGATTTTTCCGTTCAATATGAGCCTGGAGTTAGGAATTTGTGCCTGATATGCCTACCGGTTTGCCCCTATCGTAGCGTGGGGCGGAATACACAAGGCGAAACGTGGGTATCCTGGTAGCACCTTTGCCTACCCCTTCTGGTTAAAAGGCGTGAGTTTATTTATGTAACTGGTGGGAGGTCTCATATGTGAGATGCCACCTGGGTAGGTACCACCGCAATGTCTACTTCTCCCGGCAAACAGCAGTAAATGAACTGTTGTGTTTCGGATTGAAGAACATTATAGCCAGAGTAACTACTGGACATATTGAGACTTAACATCTTATGTCTCAGGATGGCGAGCGCAGTGAAATGCCAAGCATCAGTTCGTAATTCATGGTACTTTTTAGTTTTGCTACTGTTCATGAGCGGTAAAGTTAGCATCAGGCGAATGGCATACTCGTTTCGCCATTAATAAATATAAAAAATGATATAAAATACAACTTCTCTACCAAACCCAACCAGCCCTTTTCGATGTCGGATAAGCAAGTGCGCCAGAGCTTTGTCCCTCCGTACCAAGTGACCTACCAGTACTTAATTAGAGGGCCTTTATTCAACAATTTATCCTCAGTGATAACGATGTTTTTACTGCGTCGACATTGGGCAGGGCACTGACGTTTCATAATCAAACTCGGTCATGTAAACAACTTTATTTGGTATAATATGGATATTTTGAAAATATAATAACTATAATTATACATACACATTTTTTATTGCTAAAAAGGGCGAGATGGGCATGACATTCGCATGATAGTAAGCGATACGACCGGTCATAGACAGCTCGACATTCCACTGCGTTCGCGATCCTGAGATATAAGATGTTAAGTCTCAATATATCCAGTAGTTACTCTGGTTACAATGTACTTTAAACCGGAACACAACATTTACACTGCTGTTCGGTGGATGAAATAGATATTGCGGCCTCTCACATATGAGAGACCTAAGACCAGTGAAAAGTGCATTGTAAGAAGGGATTGCATAAATATACTTGTGGTATATCATATATAGTTTAATTAAAACCAACCATTTGACCCATTTCAATGAAATTCCTAACCCCGCTGAAATACGCTGAATATCTAGAGAATCTTCGATGCGTTTTCAATTTTGGTGAATAATGGTGAGAGAGGACGGTATGCAGTAGCCGTTGTCAAGTTTCAGAGCAACTACAAAAGTCATTTGTTAACAAGACTGTTTTTTTCTATAAAACAGTTTTCAGTCAGGAAAGTTAAAGCCATCAATACCCTACAAGTGGTAAATCGTGGAACGGAACACGCAAGGTAAACCCTAGGTATCCTGGTAGCGTCTCTGCCTACCCTAGGAAAAAGGCGTGAGTAATGTATGTAGTTTGACAAGTTACACAAAAAGTGGAATTCACACCCGCGTCTTTTCACTTCCCATGCGACGGTGGCGCCGCGCTCGACCGTACCGCATAAACTGAATTTTCAATATAATTACACCACTTTCTCGGAAATGCACCAACTTGCGACACTGATATGTGTTTAAACACGTTTGCAAGCGGCTTATGTGTCAGCTTAAGCTATCGCCTAAATTTTCTTCATTCTGAGAACTATTGCTGTAACTTAACTAGGTGATTCATTTTGAGCTAGGAAATCATTTGGGTTTTAGGATGATGAAACGACCTTTCGTAACTGATTAGTTCATAATCAGCGTTGCTTAGTCAGGTTTAGCTATCACCGTAACTTATGGTAATAAGGTTTGAGGTACTATTTTTAAACCATGCTTAAAATAAAAAATAATTTATGTAATTAGTCAGATTTAGCTTTTCCAGTAACATGTAATATCGTATGTGGTATTACTTTGAAGCTTCTAATAGAATTTAAACGAATTTTTGTGTCACGAATTGCATTTTTGTTTAAGGAATATACCTTACTTTATTTCAAAATTGAGTTTATGAGTCGTACTTACACATTTTGCCACCAAATATCCTGATGGACAGATATATTTTTTCCTCTTTGTTAGTCTGACAGTACGCTAAAAAACAACGAGTGTTTAATCGGCGTATCTTTAAAAACAGAAATAAAACAAACCTGATTTAATATCAATATAATACTTTAATGACGTTGATTTAAGCTTCATAATTATACAAATATCATTGTATTCGTAACACTAACCTACAAACATGGCCGCCCCAACTAAGGGCAGATAAAAACAGTCGATAAACGTTTTCGAATATATCCACTCTGATTGCATTAAACTTATCGTAGATAATGTCGGATTATCAATAGTGCCAGGTTCTTGGCACGGCGACTTCAATGTCGAAAAACACTTTTCCACAATTTGCATAATGTTTGCGCGCCAGATACGTTTGGCTGAATGAGTGTTGGGCATAGAATTTATATAAAACAGATGTGACAGTAGATACGTGGTGCGATATCTAGTTGAGTGTGAAATTGTTGAGGTAGATGCTTTTTTATGATATGCAAATAGGTCATTTGATGCGACCACCGTGAAGGTTGGTATAAATTCAGTCAAAGTAACCCATGGTCAAATGTATATCGGTTTCGGTCAGTCTATGTATCCGAATTCCGAAGTCATTGATAAACTATAGTCAGTTTATTGTTTCTTTTTTTTTATATCGGGGAGGTCTTAGTACAATAGTGGTCTTTCTGTGGCTGAAGAATGTGTATTGCTTTAATTATCTGCCTTATTATTAGAATCTAACCGATACGATAAAATAGTGCCAATTTTCTTTTTGCTGGCCTTAGGTGATATTTATTGGCAGTTCATACACTTAACTCTACTTGTTAAGTACAATGTAATGTGATGGAGATTGGAGTACCCTTGAAGAGGTTACTGAAAAATTATAGTTAGGATTAATTAGGATATTCATTCTAAAAACGTAACAATAAAGTTATGTGACGAGACGAAAAATAAAAAACAAAACACTTAATGTATAAAAAATGATTTTTTTAATAAATGATTTTTTTAAATTAATCTTTGGGAAACAAACAGAAAAATAGTAACTATAAACACGTTTAAAATATTAATACTCAATCCAGCGAAGTTTCCACTAATTACAATAATTTGCTGCTGTTATTTGTGGAAATATTTGGCCTTTTTAAGACATAACGTCATGGCGCGGCTTTCTGCAAAGATGCCTTAGTCATTGGTACAAATACGCTGCAATCATGATATCATTTGATTTCATAAGATGAATGGACTCTTATGAATGGAATCTCAAATTATTAGTCAAACCATTTTAAGTCATGACAAAGTTTCTACGCACCTGATGATAAGTCCGATGATAAATATCTACATATGTGATTGTTACCCCTTACCGATACAATAATGCTAGCCCTATTAAACACAATGCTGCATTTCATCATCATCATCTCAGCCACAGGAAGTCCACTGCTGAACATAGGGCTCCTCCAAGGAACTCCATATCGACCTGTGTTGGAAGCGGACCTTTGGAAAATGTCGACACACAGCGTGTAAACAAGGTGTTTGGATCGGCTCGCCTTAGATCGCGGGAGTTCGTCATCAATCGTGCGTTGCCGGTTCTTGAAAGAATACAAGTCTATTGGTTCCTATAATCTATTCTATCTTTAACAAGACATTTATTTCGATATTTCGATACATTTTATGCTGCAGTAAACAAAGATAGAGATATTTAGATATGATGAATATATTTACAGATATCATGGCAAGATAATTGTATAAGTGATCTTTATTCATTGAAGCATAGAGTTGTATAGATATAGTATTTAAAATTCTTGTTAAAAGATAGAGAGAGCGACCGTAACAAAATCACCCGCAAGCGTTGGCGATGCATTTACACGTTTGCCCGTGTTTGGCACAAGAGTTTGCCGAACCTCAGCAAGCTTACAAATGCACCATTATATTACACAGATAAACTCAAAAGAATTTACATACATAACTATAAAGATACGTTAGGTAGCTATCCTGTATCCGTCTGCATGTGAATAACCTACCTCAAGCGACATTCACTCAAACCATTCTGTAATACATAAGCTCGACTTGAACCCAAGACCACACGGTTCACAGCCCATACGCATAACCAGCAGACCATTGTAGCGAAGCATTCTGCAACTTGCACAATTACGTTCCCCACACATAAGGATGGTTTGAAGATAACGCAAAATTCGGATTTATTTTAGGGTTATCGTTCGGTATGACTTTGTATACAATTAGAGGACGGATTGACTAATACAGTTTGTAGATAAAACATAATTGGTTGACTAATTTAGTAAAGTACAGGGTATGTCCAAAAAGCGACTAAAAACGAAGCCAGGCGATAGCTTTACTTCAAACACAACGCAACTAAAAATTTCGCATCAAAGGGCTTCGTTTTCGATACCCTGTACTTTAGTCAATTAGCTAACCAATTATATTTTATCTACAATCTGTATTTATTTATATTTATTAGAATCTCAGTCAGTTATAGAAATAACCAAAAGGTATAGCAAAACATATTGTTATATCTGTAACACCAAAATGAAGGTGAAAAATAACGATCCATATTTTGCTTGAATATTCTTCCTTTCCTCCTAAGTCCTTAGTACTTACTACTTGGTACCTCATATGCAATGCTATAAACTTTATATTTGTATGATTATATATATTATAATGCCTGATGACTGCCACAATTGAATTTAAATCGTATAACAATATTTTTACGATTTGAAATTAATGATGCGTAGATAACTCGTAAAATAATTAAGGATATTTTGATTAAGGATTAAGGGTTAAGGAGGATTTTAATTAAGGATATAATTGAGGACTAAATGGCCTAACCACTCTCAATCGTACTCTCGATTGTAGAGGAGGCCCGTGCCCTGCAGTGGGACGTATATGGGCTGATACAGATTTTTATTATCAGTAGCTGAAACTTTTATCGCCTAATGCTCTTTAATACCGTTTGATTAGTGTGATATTTATTATATTATTAGTTTTAAATAGGACAATGTGACATTAAATGAAAACATTTATTAATTCTAAATTAAACAATCTAGCCGACAGAAGATTCATACTTTACAAAACTTAGCTGTGGTAGAAATATTTCAAATCAATATTATTGTTAGTAATTTGTATTAAAACTAAAACCAAACAATAGCCACACAATGAACACTACAAAATTATGTCAGTTTTATGCGCGTCATGAGAAAACCGCGTAAGTTCTCATTTATTGTTAAGTCTCTACGCATTTGAATTATTTTAGGCATTAATCAATTCTTAAAAACCATCTGCATATAAATGTATCTATAAAAGCTGTTCATCGGCAATTTTGTGAAATAAAATCAATATATTGATGTTGATACAACTGCAGAGTCGAGTCAACGATCCGGTGACATTTTTCAACGGTCACAATGAATTTGAGCAAGCAATAACAAAGTTAAATAAATATATCAATGCCATTGACTTTTGGTTGTGGGCGAAAAACGAGAGGCAGTGGGTTTAATCCCTGCGTCGAAGTAAACAATTTGTTTGATCTATAAGTATTTTTTTCAAGGTGTGCTAGACACATGTAAATCTTCGCAAGCTTATTATGTTAGGAGTATATGTGTGACTGTTGGGTGTAATTGGTAATTCCAATTGAGAAGCAAGGTTGTCTGCAAGAAGTGGCTTATAGTGCCAAGATCGCCATCTGTTCATTTTTTATATAAATGTAATATATGTCAGTTATTCTTTCCAATGTGTGTGGAGCAAGGAATAAATAAACACATACGCTTATATTGGCATCACCTAAAGGTAGAATGGTAGATAATATCTCGCCATTATGTCCGCTTTGTACAGAATGTATAATATGCTAATTAAATAAAAAAATAAATGAACAAGCCTTTTCGCCGAAAGTAGAATAGCAGTCCCTAATAGCAAACGCGCACAGCAAACGCCTGATCAAAGAATATTGTTTTCAGCTCTTGGTGTTTAGGAGTCGCGTCACTATTTCAAATTTCCACTCACTCCAAGACGCGCAAAATGAAAATTCTCTATGCTGTTGCTGTTCACAGTAGCAGTTTATTTTGAAATTATTAAGGTGATTTGCAGCTTCAAAAATGCCTATATCCCGAGTCGGTTAAAATTACATTGGATTTTCCTTTTCATTATTATCTTCGGACTGATGTCCGGAGTCCGCCATCACATCTTGGGACGGAACATACAAGGCAAAATGGGGACGTCCTGGTTACACCTGCCTACCCCTTCTGGGAAAACGCGTGAGTTGACATATTTAAAATGCCTAAATGATAAATATTTCACACGTCACCAAACAGTACGTGGAAAATATTGCATATAATTGTAATAATTAAGCAAAACATGAATTCAATAGTGTATCTAATCGCACGAGACCTTGATACTGACATTATGATAACGACGTAGACGCGTATCTACTCTATTTGCGTACAAGCGTAAACATACTATACGTATCTAAGTTATAAACAACTCGAATCTTCCCTGCAATGTGTTATAATAAATTGCCTATATGACTATATGGCCTAACCACTCTCAATCGTACTCTCGATTGTAGAGTAGGCCCGTGCCCTGCAGTGGGACGTATATGGGCTGATACAGAAGAATAAAATAAATAAATCTTTTTCCCAGAAGGGGTTCTAAGAGGTCCTACCAATACACCCACTTTTCGCCTTGTGTGTTCCATACCACTATGTGATAGGAGACGAGTCTATCGCCATATCGGGCACGAATTCCTGACTTCGGGCTGATAATGAATAGAAAAATCCGATTTGCTCCACCTGGGATTCAAACCCGAGACCTCAGCTTTGTAATCGTACCGTAGCGCACTGCGCAACCGAGGCAAAATTATACTCTCGATTGTAGAAAGGCCCTAGCCCTAGTAGGACGTCTATGGGCTGATACTGTACAAATTATAATTTGTATTTCTTAGGCCTTACTGGATTACTGACGGTTCACCCATAAATCTTATTAAACCTTAATCCATCACCAGTATAATGTATTTCGGCCGACAGACCTGCCCTTGAACAGAAAAACAAAATTAAAGTTTCCTGTTATGCAGTGAGTTTTTATATAATGGTGGTGCATTATATAAAAACTCACGAAGTCATTAAAAGAACCTACCTAAAATTCCAAAACGAGTCGTCAGTAAGTTTAATTATTTTTATTTATTTCGTGATTCGATATTCTGACTCATCAGGTAAATTTGCGACATGCCCTGAACCCACATACTTCAGTTTTATGTAAAGGTAGGTTTAAGAAGGAACACATTAAGCCTCCGTGGTTCAGCCGGTTAGACGCTGTCTACGAAATAAGATGCCGCGGGTTTGATCCCCGCACCGAGAAAAATGTTTGTGTGTCATCCACAGGTATTGTATTCGGGTTTGTATGTTGTGATACCGAAAAGTCTCGTCGTTCCTGATACCCACCACACGAATTTATCTTATTGTGGAGTCATGCCTACGTTTTTTTATTGTAATAAATGGTGAGACGAACATGCCGTTCGCCTGATAGTAAGCGATACGACCGCTCAGGAACAGTAGCAAGGATCTACTGCGTTCGTCATCCGGAGACATAAGATGTTAAGTCTCATTATATCCAGTAGTTTTTCTGGCTACAATGGCCTTCAAAACGGAACACAACAGTACATTGTGACTGCTGTTTGGCTGGGATTGACATTGTAACCTACCCAGGTGGCCACTCTCATATGTTATAAGTACCAGTGCATATGTTATATATGTTATATGTTGTTTTTTTTACTTTTTTATTATATACCAGAGTTATTACCTACAGGAAATAAAATATCATATAGAAAAACATAAGTATTGAGGCGAAATACAATGAATTTAGATTCAATAAAAAAAAATTAGGTTGTAATTATTATTTAGGTTTAAACACTGTTATCAAATACTAAAATCACTTGTATTTTTAGCAGTAAACATGAATACTGTTTTATCAGTGCAATCGGTCAGCCAACCTCCATATCACAAGCGTTTACCAGCCTGGTTATATTCGGCTTTTTTATTATTTTGATAAGTGGCAGACACGTCTGCTGTACAAGGTCAAATATGCTAATTGTGAATCATGAGTCTCCTGATAACCTTAGCTTAGGACTTGGTTTGTGTAACGTGTTACACTTTGGTCTAGACAAAAATCGCTTGGCGCAATTGTTTTGGCAATGTCTTAGAGGTTGCTGAACTGAATTTTGTTAATTTTTATCAACAAAAGATTACCATCTTAGAGGATATTGAACTAAATTTTGTTAATTTTTATCAATAATAACCTTCTTTTAGTACAAGGTTAAGGGTGTGTTGGCTCATAGCTGTGTTTATTTATCTTGTCGTAATGTATTTAGTTTTAAACGTTCTAGTATAGGATCCCGCCATACATCGACCTTCACCGAGATGTTTATTTGATGAAACCTATTTTATATGCAATTTAATATGTCAATAAATATATTGTATATGGGTTGCCTTGCAAATTTCAGTCCAGAATACGATTAATTAATTATTAAAAAAAAATATTTTTTACACATTTCACCTGTTTGATTATTAAACAAATTCTATACCAATCGAAAGTATGAAACCCATAGAATATGTAAACGTTAGGTTGCCTATTTTTTTCCGGTCACAACCCTCAGGTTGCCAGGTAACACAGAACACAGCATATACGAGTCTATCGCTGTCCTTTTCATTCTCAAGAATAAATAGCATGCGCACCCTCTTTCTTTATGAGCGGACTTCGAACAGCTGCTATGCTGTGTCACTCGGAGCAATATTTCACTTTTCTAAATTCGACAACCGCAATTCGGGACTGATTTTTCGCAGGCAACCCTATACCACCGTGTTCATAATAAAATGATCTTTATTTTCATTTAATTTCCATTCAATAATCAGACCGGCGCAAAATGCTAGTAGCGATTTACCTGTTTATACCTGGCAACCTGAGGGTTGTGACCGGAAAAAAATAGGCAACCTAACGTTTACATATTCTATGGGTTTCATACTTTCGATTGGTATAGAATTTGTTTAATAATCAAACAGGTGAAATGTGTAAAAAAAATTTTTTTATTTTTAATAATTAATTAATCGTATTCTGGACTGAAATTTGCAAGGCAACCCATATACAATATATTTATTGACATATTAAATTGCATATAAAATAGGTTTCATCAAATAAACATCTCGGTGAAGGTCGATGTATGGCGGGATCTTAGACTATTCAGGCTAACGTTGCAACACTTGTTAACCAGGATAAAATCGTTCGCCAAGAATAAAAGAAGAAGAAAATAAAACACCGAGTCCTGAAGCTACGGTGAGTCTTGTCTACCTTGTGTTAGATAGGTAATCTTAATCTTAGATAGAAAACAGATACGTGTGTAGATAGCCTTAGAAAGGCTTAATCCGTACTGAAATTAATATTGAATATCCTTTCCGCTCCCCTCCCGATTTGATTTGCCGGCAACGCATCGATGACCCAAGCAAGCATTGTAGATGTTCACGGGGCTTCATGGTACCCTCCAATGGGCTCAGGGCTATGTGTTAAATGTTGGGTGTTTTTTTATTGCATGGAATGGCGAGACGAGCATGCCGTTCGTCTGATGGTAAGCGATACCACGGCGATACCACCGCTCATGAACAGTAGCAAAACCAAACAACACCTTGAATTACAAAGCAATGCTTGGTATTCCACTGCGCTCGCCATCCTGAGACATACGATGTAAAGTCTCAAGATGTCCCGTAGTTACTCTGGCTACAATGTCCTTCAATCGGAAACACAACAGTGCAATTAAACTGCTGTTTGGCGGAAGAAATACACATTGCGGTGGTACCACCCAGGACCACCCAGGTGGTCTCTCACATATGAGAGACCTACCACCAGTGACTACTATAATAGTAGTTGTACTATAATACTTGTTAAACAATTATTTTTAATGAGTAAGGAGTTAATAAATTAAGTACATTACATTGTCCTAATAGCCGAATTTTATCCGGTGCGGTGGCGTGTGTCACACAAACGAGGAAAACAACAAACTAACGAATTAATGAGAATCGCTGACAATTACTAAAAAGTAATTCAATTTTTGGTATTAATTATCCTTGTGTTTGGTTTTGTTTATTTATTGTATAGTTTTGAGAGTACCGAGTGGACTGTACTGTACTGTACTGTACTGTACTGTATCAGCCCATTTACGTCCCATTGCAGGACACGGGCCTACACTACAAATTACAATCGAGAGTACGATTGAGAGTGGTTAGGTTATGTAGTATACCATAATGGCCTCATGCGGGTATATGCTTTACATACCATAGAAATTCTTATAAATGCGCTATGGTATGCAAGGTTTCCACACGATGTTTTCCTTCACCGTTGAAGAACTTCACCGTAGGTTTGGTAGATTTAAAAATAATACATAATAGGAAAGAGGTGAGCACCCAAAAAAATACAGTACAATATATAATAATATCAAGAAGATGACCAAAAATCATCGGCAAGAATCTTTCTCGAACCCAAAACCTCTTTGTTTCGAGCCTATGTTCTACCACTTGGCCAATGAGGTGGCCCAATTTCTATTTTGTGATTAAGGCTATCATTGAGTTAGCCAGGCACTCAAATTCCCGTCAGAAATAAGTAATATATGGTTTTAAAAAGTCACATATTTGACCAACCTGGGAATTGAATCTAATGAATACCTGATGCTCAAACAACCACCATCATGGGCTGAATGCGTAAATAATGACATCCATAGTATAAAATGAAATGTTACGTAGGCGAGTCAGTTAAAAAAGTTGACATTTCGCTCTCCTGATAATTGCGACACTGCATGAGAATAATTTGGCAAACAAAGAACGCAGGTTTTGTGTGTGTGTAATTGTAAATGTATGTATGTGTGCGTGTATGTGTGTGTCTGCGTGAGAACGTGTATGTGTGCGTGAGTGTGTGTGAGATAAGCGACCAACATTAAAAGTTTGTCCGACAAGTGGGTCGAGACGAAAAATGAGAAGGATTAATTGAGACAATAAAAGCATTGTTTGTACGTTTTACGGATTTCGTCCGTGACATGACCTTGCAGATTATCCTGTGTGGTGTTTGGGTTTGTTTAAAAAGTAAGTAACTAAGTGTAAACTGTCCTAAGACTTTTAGTTGAACACTACTTCAAGGAGTGAATGTTAGGAAGCCTCTTTAGCTAAGTATGTCAAATAAGTATAGATATATTATACTTTATATAGTCAGTTGATTGTATTTTATTATTTTGATGACAAATTACTCGGAGCATTTATTAATTTCAGAAAAATCTGTGTTTATAAACAAAATTGGTACCTAAAGATTTAGATGCAGAAAAAATTCTCAAATCCCTAATTCACAAGTTTAAACATGTATAGGATACATCAAAGACATTTTAATTTGCGGTAACGAATTAAAATTATATCCTTGTTTTATCGTAAATTTCCCAGAATCAGCATTATTTATAATTTAATGGAAGCATTTTCGCGCCATTTAAATATAATATAAGTACGTAGCTTGGCCCTGACAGAAACTGTCTGGGACTAGGACAATGCACCCAGTTATGATATAAAACGTTTGCACTCCGTATATTTGAACATAATAAATTATTCAGCGCAAACCACATACAGCAAATATTTTTTAACATTACTCAACAGCTGTGTAAACAAACACACGAGAGAGAGTGGGCGATGCGATAACACACAAGTGCGACAAGGACAGCAACATACCTGACCTCAGACAACGTACGCCGAAAACTGTGGTCAGTGACTCGATAACATTAGATAAGCTATCAGCATTTCGGATAACCGCGCTAATTTGGCACGTTTTTATCAAGAAATATTTTACACTCATCATCGCACTGCATTTTAATTTGCTTAAAATAGCCCGCCATTTTATGCGAATACTTAACACACGTCACGTGAAGACGCGGGACAAAAGATTGTAGATGGTGATGTAACGATTATTTAAAAGGTGGGGGGCAAAAACGCGTGTACAGTAAAGTCATCAGTGCGAAATGATAGTGTCACTGACTTGTACGGCACTATTATAAAAAGCCTGGTGTGTAATGTTGTTTTAACGGCACACGTGTGATGATCAAATAAACTACCGCCCCTCAAATATTTTTATGTACCTGCTTCCATGTTGAATTAACACCTTTTTATTACTTTTACAACATCATCAATTAGGTTTATCATGGAAGTGTTCGGTTTGTGTCTGTAAACTGTAAATCGATTTGTAATAAATAATGGACGGACGCGAAGGCGTGAACTGCCATGTGGCATCGCACAACATGTACTTAGTGTAATTTGTGCTCCATTTGTAAATTTTCAAATTTCAGTTTACAATAAGTATCAAGATTGATGTTGGCGAAGCTGACGTCAATCATAAGTGTCCCTTTTGTGATTATTACTAGCAACATAGTCATTTTAAAAACCCTATTAGCATTCAGAAAAGATAAAGCACACTTAAGCATCAAAACTTGTTCTCTCCCTGTCAATCGACGCTTATGGATTGCAGTAATAAATTTGGTTAAGGTATTCATTTTTAAACGCTTTTAAGTTTGTCGAAAACATTATGCGTGAACGTCGAAGGCAAAATTAAATTGACTTAATTGTATTGTACGGTAAAATAAGTCGAAAAGCCAATAAATTGAAAGTAAAAGCTGACGCACACATGAACACAGCCACACACGCACACATGGGCGCACAACACTGACCTTACTCAACACATTATGTATCCACCACGCCCGAATCAGGGGTCGATGACATCGCGACGCCGCCCGAGGCCGAATGTGCGCTGCATTCGGCAGGATTCGCTTAAAAAAATAAAACATGACATCACTTTCACTGCGCATGGAAATGAACCGGCGAATTCGGCTGTTCCGAATTTGAATTTTAAAACGGTTCCATTTTCAAAAGGAGACACAATCTCAGCGCGCTGACAGCTGTTATATAAACTTGTAACTGGCCACTCAATATGTGCAACAGCAAATTAAAAGTAATTAATATGTCACTATAAAAAAATATAGAATTTTGTAGTTTAGGACTGGCAACATTAATTGTAGGATAAAATCAAAACAGAATGTTTTTGTGATTGTTATGTTAATCGGTAAAAGGTATTATGTAAGTACAGTAACTTTTATAGTGTCCTTTGAATTTAATAATATCACACTTTGTGGTTTGCTTATCATATGGGTTACAAATTACATTGTAATTGTAAACAGTTTTAATGTACACTCCATTTAGGTTTGTTTTTGAAGACAAAATATATCAATAATTATTAATAATTTGTGACGTAGTTTGTAAATAAGTAATTTAATTGTAATTAATTTAATAATATATGGCCTAATACTATGGACTATATGGACTATATGGCCTAACCACTCTCAATCGGTAGTCGATTGTAGAGGAGGCCCGTGCCCTGCAGTGGGACGTATATGGGCTGATACAAAAATTTAATAATGAACTGTTTTGAATTACATTGAGCAGTGATTACAGTTATAAGCATTAACGTCATGTTTGATTTTCGGGTCATAAAGTAAAATAGTTCAATATAGTGTGGGGTAATTTCCCCAAAAAATATAAGTACTTGTAGGAAAATATGCCTAAAATATTTCGGAAAATTTTCAAGTAAGAAAAATAATGGAAAATTTATATTATTGACAAAACTTTTATTAACCTTTAGTAAATACAATTTACAATACATAGATACAATTTATATATTCTACGTACTATTAATGTTTTAATTTGCTGTACATGTGCAAATATTATAATTTTTGCATAGCTATATTAATTTTATACTGAATTTGTGTGAAATGCAATATATTAAATTGTTAATTTTCGTATGTTATGAATTGTTCGCAAAATAATGTTCAACATCTTTTATAACTAAGCATAAAAATGGTATCTATGGCTGTATAAGAAGTCTTGCCTCGATTTGAGAAGCGTAAACATAATTCAAGGGTATTTATATCCTTAAGCTATCATTGGTTTTAATCTGCAACGTGTATGTACTGAGGAATAAGTGAAATATGTAAATTTAAAACTTAACAAAACATGTTTATATGTATACATATATATGGCTTATATTATAATGCATAAACCACTGGCTTAGTAGTGAGAGCGGATGGCTTGAGGGCTGAGAGGCGCGTGTTCGATGCCTGAAGTATGCTTTTATGTCACACTTATATAAGACAATATTAAATGGCATGGCGGCGATTTTATGCGAATAATAAATAATTTAATTATAATTTATGTGAATAATAAATAATTTAACACATTACCGACGTACCGCAGGAGTACGTCGGTAATGTGTGCCTGAGCCTCAATATTCCCGGACCTCGACCGCGGGGTAGACCAAAGAAGCGCTGGCTCGATGTCGTCAAGGAAGATATGAGGGTCAATGGCCTTACTATTGAGGATGCCGAAGATCGGGCGAAATGGAGGAGAATTTATCGGAAGGCGGACCCTGGCACCGGCCGGGATAACGCCAGGTAGTATAATAAATAGTTTAAATAAAACATGTACCTACCTATACCTAATTATGTTGCTATAACAGATTTTCAATTATTATTCATTTGCATATTTTAAATTTCAATGATTTGTATATTTATATACCAAAATTATATTGCCAAATAAGTGAGTATTTATTAGATTAGTAGGTCAGCAAATTATGTGAATCGGCAAAAATCGAAAATACTAGACATTTCGTGTATTTTTGTCAAATCCACCAATTTAGACGACCTAGTTTCTGTGTATGGCAGAATTTAGTTTAAACGAAGTATTTTTTGAAGTTGTTTACGTTTGATCATGCACGACTTTTATGCATCCAAACTTATTGTTAAGTTATGCCTGTTGTATCTAATCGGTACGATATGTTCAGTGATTGAAATTTTATCGTTTGCGATGCAGCGGTGTTCCCTCGTCGGGAAGCGAACGGCGAGTGGTGCCCGCATGGGTCGATGTGCCCGCTGCGCCAGCTGGCCATCGTGCGATTTGATTAGAACAATAATCGTCGCGCGTTGTCGGCACTCGGCACTCGGTAGCCTCGCGCTGTTTCCTCAATGACGCGGCGGTATCTCGTGGAAGACCGCTCGCGCCGAGCGCCGAGCGGCTCCGAGCGGCGGCGAGCGTGGCCGCGCTGCGCCCGCGTGCTCCGACATAGTAGATCATAGTCGTCCACATCACAACATAGTCCAGTTTGTTGACGCCGCGTTCGGCTGAACTTGGTTGTTAAGCCGGTGCGAATGTCATCCGCACTCAGTACATGTGCAGTTCCGTGCACGTACACACGGCCGTGCGCTCGACACGCTCGCCGCGCTCGTCACGCTTGCAGCGCTCAGCGCCACCCCCGCCCCCGCCCCCGACACGCTGCGACCACTCCGCACTCTAATCTAATAAACAAAAGATGACAGTTCAAATTCAAATTCCGAATGTTCGAATTTAGAAGTGAAATGGCGGGAGCGAGCCGTGTGCGCGACAGAGACGGCTACAACTCCCCGCGTCTGCTATTTCGGTGACGTCGGCCGGTGCATAGCGAAATAATAATGAAAAGTGGCATTCAGTAATTTCGTTGTGTTTACGCGCTGTGCTAGTTTGTTTGGTTAATGGCGGGCGCGGTTTTTTTTTTCTAATCGGGCACGTCGCTTCGGTGGCGCCCTCTGATCGCATCGAGTGTGACCGAGTGGCGAGTGCGCGCCCGCTCATAGTACACACGCTCGTGAATGTAATTCATGGAGCTGTCAAAACAACGGCAGTAACCTCGTGGGCCGAGCGAGGAGGGCTAGCGCGCCGGCCGCCGACGCCGCCGCTGACAGCGCGCCTATGTGCCGATCATGTGACGAGTTTTTGGCGCCGTGAAACCGTGGCGGACTCATAATACGGAAAATTGAGCTAGCGGTGTTTTTTCCAAACTTAACCTACGACAATCTTCAGTTGCGCGCGAGCTGTCCCCGCACGCGCTGTGCGTCCCGGCCGCGGAGACCAGCGCAACACCACCGAATGGACCTCGAGGCGCGCCGAGCCTCACCGAGCCTCCCCGAGCCGCGGAGTCGCCACCGAGTGCGATGTGAATGTGTGGCCCGTGTGGACCGTGTGGACTGTGGACGAAACGTTCCATTTTGAAATGTAGCGGGAATGGTGGCGCGCCGCGTTCGATGACCTCGCCTAGTGAAACTATCGCATTAGTTTTTTTCGAATTGCTCAATTTTGTGATGTAGACGTACGTAGACGTAGTGCCTTCCGTGTACAAAGCACTAGCAGTGTATGTGATTAACAAGTGCAAATATTATATCTATGTGTATAGATACTAGTTTGTAATCAGTCAACTCGTTGTGAACTATTTACGTGGGACACTCGACACTCGGATATTTAACGTGCATATGGACAAATACTGCGTCGGGTTTAGGTAAGTGCACTGTCTGTTGTTACGTTGCACGTGATTAATTTATTGTCATGTCTATGAACGCCAATCTTAATCTATGAACTTGATTGGAGCGGTCGGATGTTGGCCGCGAGTCGGTGCATTCCTAGTTTGCGACTTCAAGATCGCGTATGTGTGTCGCGAACTTCATTGAGAGTGAGTTGCGACGGTGCGCGGGAATATGGTCCTTATTGCGCTGGTGCACTTGTCGTAGTATGTAGTGCGTGTAGTGGTGGGTAATGGTGGTGGCAGGGTGGTGTGGCGGCATGGTGCGTGGTGACACGGCCGGTATTGGTGGTGGCTGCTGGTGGCCTTCGCGCTATCACCGCCGCGACCTAGCGTACGCGCCTAGCTGTGTCTATGACGCCGGTTGTTTAGCTCGAAGCTTCCACCGCACATTTTTATGATTTCATACGAAAACATTCCAGAACAACCGCATGCTTTATTAAATAAAACTTGATGCAAAAACTCAATATGGCGTGCAGGATCGGAAGGATATGAGTCCCCGTTGGCTCACCGTGACTGCAAACAACTATATTTGTTTATCGCGATCTTGCAGGCTGTTTTATACCTATATGATTCAATAGTATCATGTATGAACAGAAACATAATATCTTATGCAATCATTTGAACAGATGAAGAAACCCATTACACTCCTGATTTTAATAAACACATAAGTAAAGGTCGATTCAGAAATGCTAACAAATCATTTTGCGAATAAATTTAGTGGTAATTAACTTATTTTCTAATGGTAATCAACAGCATCTGAAATCCTATAAACTCATAAGCGAAACATGTATTTTTTTCACTGACTAGTGAACACAACGAGATTTTACAGCTTTTGGTTTTTGGATAATTCTAGACTTGTCGTTATTGCCTTAAATATTTAGCGGAAAAAATTGCAACGCACATAAGCAAGTACTGCAACCTACTTTCACATCTGTCTAGCCCACGTGGGATAAGAAAGTTTGTCAAGATTTTTACTGCTCATGTTACGTCACCGCTTTCTAACTAGATTAACTTACATTAAAACATTACACAATAATTACTTTACGCGTATAGTATTGCCTTATTAGTGTATTGATGGTGTAGCTACTAGGAACTGTGAAGTCTAAGGTTCTCTTCCCTTGCCTGATATTGTTAGTAGGTCTAGGTATGATAATTTGTTATACTTTTATGTGATTATGAAAATCTTATCTCTGTAAGATTCATGAAGTTTGTTAATATTGGTAATGTTAGCCGATATTAAGTATGTAATAAGGAAACAAGAATAACAGTTGTAAGTAGTTTAATATAATAAACGACAAACTATATTAGTGAAGGCTAGCTTAGCTGACTGACAAACTAGAGGTTCTCGACACCAAGATACACACAATTGACTTTTCGAATTATCGCTTTGGTCTATGGCGAAGGAAACAACGTGATCAAATCTGCATTAGATAAAAAATTTATACATAGGTTCAAACATATTTATTCTATCTAGCCTCTTCCATGTTCAGCTGTATTCCTTAATTTCTTTCAATTTTATCGATCCTTAATGTCCTGAGTTGTAGGACCAACGGCTATCATATCTTTTGTGATGGGAGGTGGCCATTTTTGACTTGTGCTACTTGAAAACTGGTCACAGACAAATTTAGACATCTCTCTCTTCAATCAACAAGAACATCGCTGTACATTAGCCTTTCTCAAAGAGTTCCATAGGGACTTGTTAGAAGCGGCCTGCAATCAGCAACTTGCTGGAGTATAAGAACTCTCTCTCTCTCTCTCTCTCTCTCTCTCTCTCTCTCTCTCTCTCTCTCTCTCTCTCTCTCTCTCTCTCTCTCTCTCTCTCTCTCTCTCTCTCTCTCTCTCTTTCGCTCTCTCTCTCTCTCTCTCTCTCTCTCTCTCTCTCTCTTGCTCTCTTCAGCGACAAGAAATCCACAACAGTACTTAGGCAGCCTCCAAGGAGTTCCATAGCTACCTTTTGCAAGCGGCCTGGTTCCCTCAATTTCCTGCAACCTTAACTAGGCTGTCGATCCATCTTGAAGGGATTTATTGTATTTTAGAATTACTTGTAATTATTTTCATTCAATAATACAAGTATAACTGTATTTATTCATAGGGTATTGCCCCTCAATTTTGTAATTTTTGGGGATACCAGTCGCACGACAGCGCAACGTTTGATAAAACAATCTATAAGTCTAATTAAACCGGTTAAATATAGCTGTTTACGACGGAAAGCCCAAAATATTATTTCAGTATGTGGCCCTTTAATTACTTCCTTAGTTTCTTTACACGTGTACATGTATTCATGTATTTGTTTGAGAATACAAAATTATTTGTAGTTCTAATAACTAGTGTTTTTGATGATTATAACAGGTAAAAGATGATTTGATTACTATCAGATAAATAACTGCAGCCAGTAGAAGTCTTCATCCTTTTAAGTCTTTGCCCCATTCTCAATCTTTGGATTAGTTTGCTGACTTCATATACCTTTCATACGTAGTCAGTTCCTTTTGTTCATATAATTGATTTGAATGGTGGGAGATCATTCTGTCGCCATTCGATACCTAGATCTGGTCTTCGCCGAACTTACATCCATACATACATACATACATCTACATCCTCATTTGCCGACTAAAGTATGTATAAAAAATGAAGCTTTTAATAAACTCTTCGGCAAACTTAGTTCAATCCAGCTCGTTTTGTTCGTAAATTAAGTTAGTATTAAATATAATACATAAACTCATGTGTTTTTCCAGAAGGGATAGGCAGACTGTTACTAGGACGCCAACATTTCACCGTGTATGTTCCGTTCCGTAGCGACCCTAACGCCAATCATGCACAAACTCCTAACTCCGGGCTATTACTGAATAGAAAAATCCAATATCCATAGGGATATCATTAAAACGCATAGGCCTGACCCGGGATTCGAACCCGAGACTTCAGCTTTGTAGTCACACCGTACACTACACTACCGAGGCAGTCAGTATTACTTTCATATAAGTAATGCATCTTTGATTTGTCTCAGCGACATGAGCGTAGCCAGCCATGGGCTCAGGGTGGGGCAGCAGTCTAAAATAATATATAATTAGCAAACTGTATCCACGTCTTACCCCGGTATTTTTTTTTATACAAGAAGGTTACACCCTATAGCACCTTGTATCTGTATTTAAACACTTATTGCTCACCTGCCTAGTAGTTTACCTAGATAATTTATTTTTTAGGTGTGGTTAGGTACCCTACAGGTCAAAGCCAGGGTGGGGCAAGTGCCCCACTCTGCCCCACCGTGGCTACGCCCATGCTCAGCGACTGCACTTTTCTTTCAAACCAGTCTATTACCAAAAGCTTAAAGTTATTTCAACTGAAGTGCTACATGACTCATTACTTAATTATACGCAACCGAAATTCATCTCAATCATTATTTGGTTTAGGGAAACCCATTGGACAATTTACAGTAAACAAATTAATAGTACGAGAAATACGTTAAATTCGGTGACTCATGAGGAAACAACCAGCTCACATTTGATAGCGGCTTGTATTGAACTCATGAGACCACAGGACTATATCTTCCATAAATATTCCCCCGAAATAATAGGGTCTGTCAGGTATAAGGGTATCTCAGATTATTGAAAAAAAGAACAGAAGTTTTGCACCTCAGATTGCGAACTAGTGTGCGACTACGTAGTTGTCCTACGGTATGATGGAAAAATCGAGGTATCGAGTTCAAATCCAGGGTCGGGCAAAGTGATTTTGGATTATCACATTATGGGACTGAACACACATTTCCTAGTAGCACCTCTACCCCTTCTGGGAAAAAGGCGTGAATTTATGTATGTAGAAAAGAAGTAAGTACGATTCATTAGACAACTAGTATCATTTTATCGGAAGTCTATTCATAATGCAATCTAAACAGGTTTAAATAACGGCCAGCACAGACCGAGACGCCATGGCAAGGATTTAATTTTTTTACCAAAGCATATCTAAACTTATCCAAAGGCATTTCTCGATGCCATGACACCAATTTAAAACAATGGCATTTATATCGTATTCATACCAGATAAGTTTGAATATCCCCTCGTAAAAAATGAATTCCTTGACATGCCGTCCCGAACTGAGCTGGCCACAACTATTCAAACATATAGGTTGCTCGTGTGAACATAAAAACTGCCCAAATCGAAAATGGCGTGAAAATAACTTCCGTGACAAACCCGTGCAGTTAAAATAATGTAACTGGTACAAAATAGAGGTACGGTATGATGTCACTCGATGTTTCGTGTGCTTTGTGTTAATTTTAACAATTCTATAAGCCATGACGTCACGTATGTTTTCAATCGCTATTGTTCCTTATCTATACTGTATGATATCGCCTATACATATTATTGTTTTTAAATATTTATTTACTCGCGATCATGTTAGAACATGAATCTAGTAAGTTTTGATTGTAACACAACAACAATGATGCAATATAAAAACAAATTGAATTTCGGTTTGCCCATATGGTGAACATTGCAGCATTTTCCATTCTTGTGGCACACCATAAACCACACGTATTTACTTAATCGTATGTGCCTTATCCTCTAGTCCGGTCCCATCTTATACCAAATAAAATCAAACTACCATATTTAGATCTGTATAAGCTCCTATACTTCCCTACACTACTAACTATTGGGCTCGGGCCTTCTCTAAAATCTAGAGTACCATTGAGAGTAGTTAGGCCCTATAGTCCTCCACGCTATTTAAATCATGACACTGTAAACATGGCATAGAACAGCAGAAGGTTGACACGAAGAAAAGCGAGAAGAAATTTATGAAAGTCGTACAAGCTTAAGTACTGCCTTAGAATTGAAAGTCAACTTCGAATGTCTCAATGTAAAGAAATAGCCAAATCAAGATAAATTCATGCAAAGACATGAAGCCAAAAATGGCCACGTTAATATCCCATCTTCATTTGATTACAATGAGTGAAATAGTAACAGGGCGCTTCATGCAGCGCGGTGGAAAACTATCGATCCGGTACAAAAATGTCCAAACATTGTTTTTAATATTTGAACGGTGCATTTCGGACGGGCAATCGATACCGCCATGGTTTTGTCGACTGCTGCACGGCTGTTTGACGGTGTCATGTGTTATTTCGTGGAAACTTTGCTTGGAGTTTGTGTAATTTGTCCACCAAGGACTTTCGTATTAGGTTCTTTCTTTACGAGGAGTTTGCAATAGCTTTTCGGCTTGTCTACAGTAAAATGACTTCGAAATTATGTAAAATGGCCATTAGTCTAGGAAGAAGAACTATCTTCAAGAAAGGCTTTTTGGAGACTGTCCCACCCTCACACCCACCACTGTAACTCCTGTGAGCCAGGATCAACAGTGGCACGCAATGTAATGACACCGAGCATTGAAGCTCGGCGAGTCTCCGGGAATGTCTAACTTGTCTTTAACCCGCAACGAAATTAATCAGAAAGTGAAATAATTAATAGGAGGAGTTGGAAATAAATTATTGTCCACTTCCCTCCGTGCAAAGCGGGCGACAAAACAATGAACTAAACAGGTAAATAACCTCGTAAAAAGACTTTTACAGCCGGAGAAGCCAGCTGTAAAGCACCACGGATCATATCATTATTACATTTAAATGGGACCTATTTATGTGAGCTTTTAGACTTGATTCCAATAATAAGTATGGCAAAAACGCCGGAAAGCACGGAAGTTCTTCCTAGTCTCTACAAGGTCCATGTAGTATACGACTCCAGATGATATGCTGGATAGTATGCAGTACTATCCAGCATAGTTTTACGCTCATTCTGCCAAAGACTACACTCCCAAAGTATATGATGCGCGGACTGCTCATACTCGCAATTAGGTGTTGAACATGGGCACGCAGGCGATTCAACAAGCTTAAAAGAGTAAAGTTTAGACCTAAAGTTACCATGGCCCGTGAGAAACTGTGATACGCAATAATCGACATCCAACCAAGTCTTTGTCAAACGGTCACGAACGCAAGGAAAATATTGATATAGATGTCGTCCCTTCAAAGATACCTCCCATCTATTTTGCCATTCATCTAATAGTTCGCTATATACCACTGAAAGCGGTTTAAATAATCTATCAATTTTTAAAAGTTCACGTGCGGTTAAAAAACTATTATCCATATTCTCCCTAGTAGAGTAATACATGGCGGCGCGACGTTGCACCTCCAGGTCGACTGGAAGTACACCCGCCAGGACAGGCAAAGCTTCGGTACTAACAGTTCTATATGCCTTACACAAGAATATCAAGACCAAGCGTTGGCTCTGGAGCAGTTTTCTTCGCACAGCGCCGATAGTAGCCCTATCAGCCCATACGGGAGATCCGTAACAAATACATCCTAAGTAAGTTGCTCCATAGATGATTTTTAGTGTATTGAAAGATAGCCCCCATGTTGATTTTGATATTCTTGTCAAAGCAAAAAAGTTCCTTTTCGACTTTTCCCCGACGTTTTTAATATGTTCAAGAAATGAAAAATTCCTTTCCAAAATTAAACCAAGATAACAAACCGATTCTTTTTTCTTAACAGTGATATTATTAAATTTAAATCGCGGCGGTGATTGTAAACTTCCTTTTAAAAGTAATTGGAACGTTTTATGTGGTGCAAACTTTAAGCGATTTCGATGGCCCCAATCACATATTAATTTTAAACACGCGTCTGCACTATTTTCTAGTCCCGACCTACTGTTTGATTCTATGAGCAAGAGACCATCGTCCGCATATCCGGTCAAAGAACACCCTGACGGTAAGGGAATCGTAAGAAAATCGTCGAAGCCTAAATTCCACAAATAAGGACCTAAGACTGAGCCTTGTGGACAACCCATCGTCAGTGGTTTCGACACGGCATAGTGTCCAAGTTTAAGTTTGGTTGTTCCGTGCGAAAAAGGCTTGTTAAAAGTTCAGAAATCTCCAGATTAATAGATTCCCAGCTTTGGGAACTTCTTCATATGTGGGTTAGGTAGGAGAGAAATTACGACGGCGATTGAAACCATGGAGGTTATAGCATGTGGCATTAGCAGTTTGTACACAAAAATCCTGGAATTATATTCAATTGTGCAGCTTTTCTGTAGTTTTCGGATGGATAGATATAAAGGATAGGATTCTATTTTTTCATTGAGGTCAATTCAAATAATGAAATTTTAAGATTTTGGCTCGAAGTGATCGTGTTGTTATTTAAAACTTGTAACTGTAAATATGGTAAATTTATTTCAATCAAAACCTACGAGCAATTTTACAGGAGTGCGTCATTAGTTAAAAACAGTAACAATGTCAACAGTGTAGTCAAATAGATGCAGGCTGCTTCCGTTAGGTCGACGTAGATATACTTTCTAGAGGTTTATGTTCTGCATTTCACTTCCAGTTGAAAATGATGATCTTAATGACAGTTGAATAGAATTTCATGTAGAGTATAAACTCAACGTTTATCTGAAGAGAAACTTCGTAGTTTTATTTAGTTATTTTGGAGTTTGGACAAACCATTGACAATAACACGAAAAGTCTTGGACAAGGCGTTACCATCCCTTCAGGAACGTACAACATTTATAGTGATTTAAAATTATATTAAGTTTTAAGTTGTCGAGCCGTTTTTGCTTCTAGTTCTACTACTATATATGGGAGGACAGAGCATAATGAATTATGCTCAACTTTTTGATACAGCAATGCATTTTGTATATTTTTGAATAATTATCTTGTGACTTCAATAAAACAGGTTATTTCCAATTTTATTTCAGTTTGTAATCACACGGTTTAACAAACTGGGTACTAATGCTCCATTAAAAAAATCCATTTGGTGTCCGCTAGCGATCAGCCGGCCTACTGTCGGTTAATATTTGATCAGGGTGGTTGGCCTGCATTGTCTTTGTTCACGAAACATCCCTTGTTCATTATTCAGTATGTTTGTGTCGATAATAGATATACTTGACTTTTTGAAAGTCTAAAATTAGGTTTATGGTTTAGCAGCCGTTTTCATAGACATTTTGAATCATCATATCATCATCATCACCTTGTAGTTATACAATGTTTTGTCCCTTTCGAATTACTTTTGCATTTAGTTTGAATGAAGAAGACACATAAACATACGATACCTAAAATAGGTTTGCAGTGTATTGTTTTAAATTTTTACTGCGTTATATTTTTACAGAAATTATAAAAAAGTTTGCGGTTTCATAATATCTTCCAATTGTTTTATTAATAAAAAAAATATAACGTTGTGTTGTGTAACAGTTGGCTTAAAGTTCAGTGCGCTACAAAATTGACAAAAAAGCTCATGACACTATTTAGTTAATTTTTTGCCGGGTGCCCAATAAGGGTTCCTCTTCTCAACACAAATACTGTAGGTTCTAATAAATACACCTAAAAGTAACTAATGAAGTTCAGACCCCACAATACAATAAAAAAATCACAATTCTATAGTTGGGATCAGTGCCCCAAGCAGGAACATTTGGCTCTATAGTATAGTAATCGTAATTGTAACATTTTGTATGGGAATTTGAACAGCGCCATTGTGAGCGTATTTGGAACTAAATTATGGCAGCGGGAAACGTTTACGACACTATAGTATGGTAATCGTATAGTCTAGCGATTGTTTTACTATAAAATAAATAAATAAATAAATAACACCCAACAGTCGCATACATGTATGAAAAGTGGTAGCAGGAATAATTTTTGACGTATAGTATCGTTGTAGTAATAGTATAGTAATCGTTGTCAGGATACTATTACTATACGATACTTCAAAATGTTCCTGCTTGGGGTATTGAACCTACACGAGATATTACAACCGAAATAATATGACACAAACATCCGTCACGGTTTGCATAAAAATTCACAAACGACATCCTAACTTCCTGGTTGAAGACTAACTATACATACATACTCACGCCTTTGTCCCGGAAGGGGCAAGCAGAGGTGCAACCAGGACACTCACATTTCGCCTTGTATGTTCCGACGCACGATTTGATAGAGGACAAGCCTATCGCCTTAACGTACGAAAATGCTGACACCGGGCTTAACAAAAAAATTTGAAAGAGACTAACTTATTTAGTGTTTTTTTTCCTTTTATTTTATAATCTATTGAATCCATACCCCTAAAATGAAATGAAAATAATTTACTGAATCCATTAAAATGTTCAACATCGCTTAGATTCAGTCTTTTTTGATCTACCACCGGTTCGGAAAGCGGTTTTCACTAGGGAACGGGCAAGAAACTCGAGTGTTGTTCTTTTCTAAACCAGATACAAGCCTGATATCTCCGTCCAGGGCATCGGAGCGTGATGTGCAGCACTAAATCCCGCTTTATTTAGGTGGCAGTGCACCGCGATCGATACTAATTAGCTAAACAACCGTTGTACTGTGACACGGTCAGCGCGACACACCACCGATGCCGCTAAATATACTCCGCCATTTTTCAAATCACACCTCTGACTGGAGCTATGTATGTTTTGATATAATCAATCAAAATTCACTTAATAATAAATACAGCCAACAGTCACATACATAGTCCTGACCCCACACTAAGATCGAGTATTGTTTCCTGGGTATCAGGAATCACGAGAGACTTTTCGGTTTCACAAACATCCGAAACAAATACCTGTGGTTCACACAAATATTTGTTCCGGTGCAGAGATCGAACCCTCAAACTCTCGTTTCACAGCCGGCGTCTAACCAACTGCACCACGGAGGCTCTCACTTTAACGGTGAAGGAAAACATCGTGAGGAAGGCTTACATACTATAGCGAATTTGTAAGAATTTCTATGGTATGTAAAGTCCGCCAACCCACACGAGGCCAGGGTGGTGGACTATATGGCCTAACCTAGTCTCAATTAGTAGGGCCGTGCCCTGCAGTGGGACGTTCATTGGCTGATACAGATACAGAATTTTCAAATTGTCATTGTTCTTCTTACCCGATTCTTTTGAAGGGTGTACACGTCTTTTCAATCGAGGTATATCGTTTTAGGGAGATGGAAAATGAACTTCTTGCTAATGTATTCTGTGGGCTCTGGTTGACTGTTGAAGGTTAGAGTTGCTTGTTTCTGGTCGGATCGTAAGTTAAGTATCGATGTGACAAAGATTAGTCTAATAACACATTTGTCGGAAGTTTATGGTAACAATCTCACGAAGCGGATGCTTGCTAAAATGCCTGTGCGGATGTCTTAGCCGAAACCATAGTTAATCAAGAGACTTCCTGCTTGAATATGATGACAAAATTATAACAATATTCAAATTATAATAAATCAAGTAAAAGCCTAATTTTCATACTATTGTTAGATTTTATTTGTATTAGTTCACAAAATATGCTTCTGTATAAAAAAGTAGTGAGTGATAGGAGCATTGGAAATAAAGTTTTATAAATATGAGATAGAATATATATTTATATAACCTATACTTAGTTACTGTAATAAATGATATTACCTGACAATAAAATACTTAAATATCGCTATTAAGCTATTTAAAATTTATTTCCAACCTAAGCAAATTAAGATGCTGCTTAGGATATAATATTCATTGCTAATTTTTCTACATTCCTACTATATAATTAAAACGAAACACGATTCTAGTACAGTCCAAACGGTTCCCACGCCTCGTTTGTTTAAATTTAAAAAAAAAACAATATAATTACATGGTATAAAGTGTATCCTCTTAAAAGTGGCCACTAAAGAACTCCTAATATGTAATTTTATAGCAAGAAAAGCAATCATCATGCGTCCAAGATGGCCGCCGAGTTTTTTTGTCTATTCACTAACGGCCGAGCGAATGTTAGAACCAGTTTCTATACACTTAACCTTGTCATTAGGCTCGCCAAGTCATTTTTGAATTTAGAATCGCGACGCCATATTTTGTACGATAGCCAAGCTAGATCAATCCTTATTTTTTACGGCGTACGGTTGAGATTTTGATGTAGTGTGGTTTGACATGTGATATTTGAAAATAGAAGAATGGAATTTTCGTCACAGAACGCTAGCATTCCCCTTCCACGACTGCGCAGTGGCAACGAATGAAAGTATGCTCCACTTGTTCAATTATTATATCATTATGTATTTTTTATTCTGTAACATTTTTTTAACTTGCTAACTATAAAATAAAAATCTTTTTTTTGGGAAAAATAATACAACTCTGTTTAATGTTATTAACGTCTTAAAGTAAATTGCAACGTAAATATGTATCTACTTATTTTTATTATAATAATTAGATATTTATTATATCTGTTATAGGTATACTAGCTGTGTAACATGGGCATAAATCAAACGTATTCATTTTAATATTTTTGACCATGACTCCAATTGTTTAGTGACAGCATACCTACGTACACTGCCAGCCCTGGAGGAATAGGTTTGTTCCTCACATTTCGATAATATCTGTTTTGTGGCCTGAGATCTTTATTATTATTTATTATATACCTACTTCAAAATATAATTGTCAAATAATACCAAATAAACAGTTACCCCAAATAATTTGACTGCTACGGATCTCTAAAAGCTTAAGCTCTCAGGTAAATAAACCGGCACATTTGTAATTTGCTCAAGTTCCTCTGTATTATTTTCCAATATCATTCTTTTCGCTTGACATACGACGAGCGTATAATTTATATAATTTAATTAGCTACCAGTTTTATCCGTTACAAGTACCAGTGCCGGCCTCTCATAGTTCATGTTACAAGGTGTCCTTATCTCATCGACCGACACCCTTCCCGCTGATAACCAACCTAACTCGACCCGCCGACGTCAGAACATTCTTTCAATTAAACTACGAGATATGGCAGCGTAGGAGGTCAAATCTAATTGGTATCCGAAGATTCCCGAACTCTACCGAAGCGCGCCGAAGGTTGCCGAAGTCATCTAAAATGGCGTCACGGTTTTTAGGTTAAGGTTTGACATTTCTAGCCGTTCTAAACATGAATGTTTTGATACAGATATTAATTCGTACGCGATCGATTTAGAGTTAGTTTTCGCTCGGTAGCGGGCGCTCGGTGGCTACTCTATAAATGGCACTGAGCGTCGCTTGTCATTGCTCTGGGAATGCGATGCAGTTCGCTCGTAAGGATAACAGTGTGTATCAATGTTTACCAACGATTTAGGCGCTAAATGCTAGAATATTTTTACTAGAGAGAACAAAAAAATAGTAGAACAATAAGTTACGTGCAATGTTGCATGGGTGTAGCCAATGTGGGGCAGAGTGGGGCGCTTGCCCCATCCTGGCTTTGACCTGTAAGGTACCTAACCAACTCAAAAAAAAAATATTTATGTTAATTACTAGGCAGGTGAGCAATAAGAAAGTATTCAAGATAATTCGAATTATAAACACAGATACAGGTTGTTATAGGGTGTAACCTTTTTAAAGGAAAAAAAAATACCGGGGGTTGACCGTGGGTACAGATTGCTATTTACATATAATTTTAGACTGCTGTTCCACCCTGATCCCACGGCTGGCTACGATCATGCAATGTAGCTTAAGCTAAGGCTTTAGATATGTTGTTTTTAAATTGAAAGCTGATAATGCTTTACCCGAATGTTCAAACATCAATGACGAATGTAGATTAATGATCTATCTACCTTAAGAGAGTTGGTAGACGGGGATATAGCACTTCTCATGAACTTATTATAGGTTTAATAGTAATTGAAGACTTGGGAGTTTGAAATTAGAATTTAAGCACCAAGTATTTACGTAAGTAAAGGAAATTCGAGTTTGTAATATTTATTTTATGTTTTCTTTATCTTATTGCAGATAAGTTTTTTTTAAAACTAAAACAAACTACAATGCTGTTGGCCATAATCAAAGTGTATAGTAAATAATCCACTAGATCTAACCTGATATACACGTACTAAACCCGGTACGCCACGCATTCGTACGAGTGTCCGACTATCTCATCAACTAAACATACTGGAAAATCTATAAATACGCACGATATTACTAGAATATATTATAATACTAGAAAGTATAACCCTGGAAGCGCCACCTCATTGTCACTCTAGCCTTCATGACTTTCAGTAAGACTATACGATTTTCATTTATGACCACCGCAATGTCTATTTCTCCCGCCAAACAGCTCTTTAAATGCACTGTTGTGTTTCGGATTAAAGGATATTGTAGCCAGAGTAACTACTGGTCATCTAGATCAACTCTACTACATCCAGAGTAACTCTATATATAATATATCGAGCCTTTACATCTTATGTTTCAGTATGGCGAGCGCAGTGGAATGTCAAGCATTGCTTTGTAATTCAAGGTATTGTTTGGTTTAGTTACTGTTCATGAGCGGTCGCATCGCTTACCATGAAGTGAACGACATGCTCGTCTCCCCAACACTGCAATAAGAAATAAAACTTATTTGTTATTTCTTCCCAGCGGCCCGGCCCAGCTTCGCCCGGGTACGAATAGATTTCTGTACCATAACATGTACGTATTCTCGGTGTCATTATCATCTATACCGTGAGACCGAAAAGTCTCTCGTAGTTCCTGATACCCACGACACAAGATTCGATTAGTGTGGGATCAGGACTATGTATGTGACTGTTGGGTGTTTATTTATTTATTTATGTTAATCCTGGCTTACAGGAGTTACAGTGGTTGGCATGAGGGCGTGAAAGTCTCAACAAAAAATAAACTAATTTGCTACTAATTCTCAAGCTTGTTCCCTTCAGCCCGGCATTTTGCCAGTGGGCCCGGGTTCTCACGGACCCCTCGTAATGAGTTCTAATAAGGCACTAGTGTGTAACACTTGCTTATTACTGCCGAGTTTTTCTGCACTGGTCGTTGACTTCAACTGTTCTTGCGATTGTTCTTTAATTGTGGCTTGTTTCATGGCTTTAACTGTGGTATTTGAATGTCGGACTTGTTATTGGTCTGTGAGTTGGTATTGAGAGCCGTTAGGTCTTGGGTTTGATTCTCAGGTAAGGTGAGTTTTACTGAAGAAACTGGAATCTATACTTGTCATAGACTCGCACTTTATCAAGTTTTAAAAGGAAAATATGTTAAACTAAGTAAATAAATAACACCCAACAGTCACATACATAGTCCTGACCCAATAGTTCCCACTAAGATCTTGTGTCTGGGTATCAGGAACTACGAGAGATTTTCCGGTCTCACAAATATCCAGACCTGAAAGAAATATTTGTGGGCTCTACAAACATTCCTCTTGGTGCGGGGATCGAACCCGCGACCTTTCGCTTCGCAGGCGGCGTATAACCAACTGTACCACGGAGGCTGTCAAACTCTAGTTAGTACTACGGGACCCAACCTACCCCATTAGTGTTACAGACTCATATCTCAGTATGTAAATAAACTCAAATTAGTCCCACATAAAAAACTATTAGAACAAATAGTGGTAGTGCGAGATTCAATCAGTTCTAAAATCAATCGGTCACGTCTGGGGTTCGGTGGCGTATGGCGAAACAATACGCTCTTATCACATACGATTATAGCAGTCATACAACACCGGGCCGCTAATATCACGCTTTACTCTATCGCAACATATTGTGTGATTAATGTAGGTCAGGTATTATAATTTGTATGGTATAAAGTCTGCCAGGACCTACTAGGTAAGCGTGGTGAAAGACGTGGCCTAAACAATCTCAATCGTGCCTTCGATTGTAGAGGATGCTCGTGCTCTGTAGTAGAACGTGTATGGGCTAATTATACAGTACAGTAGATACAGGTATATTACAGTGAGATTGTGGGATACCCAATACCCCTTTCCTCTCCCATCCTTTTTCTTTGACACTCCCTTTCCGATGTGATGGAATGATGATGATTCAAACGTTATGGATTTTTATGGGCGGCAATGATCACTTACCAGTGACTTGTTTGCTCGTTTGCCGAACCCATGCAATAAAAGAAACTCTATGCTTGACAAAGTATTTCTTCGCAAAAAAAATAGCTTGTTCAGTTACTTCTTTGCTACATAAAACAAGGACTAACTATTAACTACATACTCTCGCAATATAAGTATGATATGAAACGTGTTTCACTTTTATTGCTTAACTGAAGATTTTAACCGCGCCATGAATAACATTTTATGGTCTATAACAGTTAACACGCTTTTTAATTAAAGTAATTTTGTGTATATTAATTTTGTCCAGCACCTTGCCCGGTGAAACATGTTAAAACACTATAAATTTATTTTCTTATCTACAACCTGTTTGCGGGATAAAACATTACAGCATTCCAATAGCAATAGCGACCAAAACAGCAGTTTAAGGGTTCAATCCCAATAAATAGACGATTACTGGGTGGTCTCGGGTTATGGCGTATGTGTATAGATTGTCAAAGGCATACAGGAGGCTTTTGATGTGCTGTTCGTGTAGTGTGAATGTGGTGGTTACATCACTTAAGATATTGCTCTGTCTACTGGTAATGCTACAAAAGCTTTTATGGATTTGAATGGTGGTGAATTGGCGTTTGATATTTTGATGATTTTGATAAAATTAAGCCCATTATTAGCTGTGAAGTTCCTTTTTGAATGTTATTGTGGATTTTAAATTAATTTTACCAAAAATAATGCAATATGGCGGCATTTTATCGCGCCAACATTTGTGTTCTCAATTTAAAATCCGTTCGGGGAACACGAAAAGATAACAAAAATTTCCGCGCCAATTCCGGGGAAGGACACTCGAGCTATTGTTTGAATTCAGAATGCTTTCGTCGAACCGCGCACACCACCAACACTTTATAGCCGGCCAAATAAAATTTCAATTCACCCACTACGAAATTCGGTGTTCCCAACGGTAAATTTAACTTGGTTGGGTAAAGACAGATTTGTTTTGCAGGTTTTATTTTTGAATTCGGAAGCTCGATTTTGATGAAAATGAGGCAGCTATTAGTGAGTAATGCTTATTTGAGCCAGTGATGGACGAAATAATGACTACATTTTACTTTAGTTCTTGTTTCTTTCACGCAATGAGGATAAAGGATAACGCGTTTCAAATTCTCGTGACTTAAAAACTATTTTGCATTTTGTTGATGCTTTGCACGCAGTTTCCTAATGTAATTAGGCATGAAGTATTCATTGAATTTAAGGCCCAGGGTTAAAAATGTACTAAAGCTTCGGAACGATTTTAGATAATAAGGATTATGCCAGTGCAATTTTCAATTTTATTAGGAAAATAAATTTAAATGCTTTCGATGCAATAACTAAATTCTCCGATCATCCTCTTTGCCTTCAATATTTTTTCCTGACACCTAAAATGGAATCATAAAACGTATCTCCAATATTGAATTTTCAATTATCCGCGATCCAATACGATTAGTAGTTTATAACTACGCTTAAACGAATTGTCTAGAGGAATAAATTCAGCTGTTGGGTTTCCACGAATTCATTAGACAAAGTGTATCTGGGTACTGCGAATTGAAGCACTACAAATGAATTGCAACTAGCGATGCGTTGCCATGGCAACAGCTTCGAGGAACTTTAATTACTACTTGCCTGTTACGAATATATGTAAAGATAATATTTGACAGACTGACGGGTTTAGCGTGAATTCGGCTTGTTACGCGAAGCTGCGAGATCGATCCTCAGAATGAGATAAAGGTTATTAATGAATAAATATTTCCGGACTTGTGAGATTGTAAAATCCTCTTAGTTTAATAACCATGGATTGCATTTCGTCATTTTCATTGTAGGAGTATAAAAACTCTAAACTGAAAAACAGTTGTGGATCATACAAAATATATGTAGGAATTGAATCCAGGGCCTCTTGTAAGTTGTTTCACAGCTGGCGCCTTTACCAATTGACTGGGGGATAATATAATAATATAGATAAGACTATTTCTTAACCAACTGGCTATAATACTTACTATTGAATTCGATAGATAAGAAAACTATTCTCAAACCAGCAGTTAGCAACACAATATTAAAAAATAGTAAAACATTTTCCATATGTGATATTTAAGGGGATACCTCGAAAAATTTGGCTTTTTTAAAACCCTACATATCATAAATTACTAAGATTAGGTAGTCCATTTTCATATATGTTTTAATTGATGATATAATTACCAACTTTATGAGAAAAAATACATGATTATGCCACTTTGCCTTAACAAAAATACAGTCCAAAGTAGCAGTTGTTAAGTTTTTTAAGAACTCAGAACTCCTAATTTACCCCGTGTAGAAACTCAAGATTAATTTGACATAAACATATTTTTAAATATTAGTTTTTCGCGAGAAAAAAACAAGAAAAAAGTAAATAGTACGATGACAATAAAATAAAATATGGTTTGGCGCTTATGTTGTTTTATTTTGAGAAGCGCATGGGCCATCCTATCCTATTCTTGTACGTTACGGCCATATAAGCTATCTATTTGGGGGCGTTCCCGTCAGACGGCCGCGGGCCTTGGTGGACGACGGATCTGCGCTCGACGTTTCGAAATTCTAGCCCGCCGATTATTTTTTACGTAATTTCAAATTTACGTAAATCGTATTATTTTAGGTGGTACTCTTTTGTGTTTGTACATTTTAATTTTTTTACATATATTTAAAAAATAAATAGCAGTATATATTCATTTTTAAGTTCATTTTTAACTAGCTAAGTTACGAAAATAAAAGAGAAAGGTCATTGACTTACGTATAAGCGCTCAACGAAATTAGTCGAAGGGAGCGTAAAATTTTATACATTTTTGCCTCATAATATAATTACGACGCTGAAGTCTCGGGTTCGAAACCGGGTCATTTTAATTTTTGCTTTTTTTTATTTATCCGAATTGTTCCTAATCGATATTTGAAAGAACCATCATTCCGAAAAAATGAAAATATTCTCAGAAAAAAGAATATTCGATCCGCATTTTGATTGATGTTTTTATTATTCGGGTGAAATTTTATACATTTTTGCCTCATAATATGATTACGACGCTGAAGTTTAGGGTTCGAGTCCGGGGCATTTTAATTTTTGTTTTTTTGTTATTTATCCGAAGGGTTCCAAATCGATATTTGACTGGTAGACTGCCTCAGTGGCGTAGTTGTACTAAGGTACGGTTACAAAGGTGAGGTCTTAGGTTCGAATCCCGGGTAGGGCAAAGTGATATTGGATTTTTCTATTCATTATCAGCCCAGAGTCAGGAATTTGTGCCCGATATGGCGATAGGTTCGCCACCTATCACATCGTGGGACGGAACATACATGGCGAAATGTGGGTCTTGGCACCTCTGCCTACCCCTTCTGGGAAAAAGGCGTGAGTTTATGTATGTATGTATGTAGATCCACGACATACGAAAAATATGAAAATAAGGGATCCAACGTAATCCTTATGATATGGACATTGCGATCATTGTCATCGAATTAATTCGGTTAAAATAAATTAGTTTCTCGTTGTGTTGTTCTTTCAGTATATTATCATTATTTTTCATCAAAAATATTTTAATCTGATATCGCAATATTTCTTGTTGCTAGCTCCTATAATATGAAGGCTACGCGATATTCCCACCAAGGTCGCACCAACTTTTATAATCAATTGAATTTACTTATAACTTTTAATCGGGTTTTGCCCAATAAATATATTAATAGTGAATTAAATAGAAAAACCTTTTTACCATATTATTCCGTTTCACTAAATTCAAAGTCAGAATTGAAAATTATGGTGGCCATTTTGAACTTTTTTGCTTTTGATTCGATTGATATCTAAATCGATATCTAATGGTTCCTTCATTTGAATGAGTAAGTCAGAATTGATAGTTGAGGCCGCCATTTTGAACCGTTTTGTTATTAATCTGATTGGTCTCTAAATTAATATCTATCCGAAGTACCCTTTCTTCGAATAACCTACATTCGGAGTCCGAACCGAAATTTATGGCCGCCATTTTGAACTTTTTTGTTATTCATCCGATGGATATATAAATCGATATCTGGGTTACCCTTTGCTCGATTAATCTAATGCTTGCTTGAATGCTTTTGATCCAATTGATTTCAACATCGATATCTTAGAGCAGAAAAAAAAATGGCGGTCGCTACTTTCAATTCCGACCACCTATGGGGTTATCCATAAATTACGTGACACAAATTGCATGATTTTTTGCCCATGTAAGGAAACATATAAAGTGTTGTATATGGTCATCATAATATTGTGATATTTTTCAAAATCATCCAGTATAATATCATTAGAAAAATAGTACCTTTCGGGAGCACCTCTATCAATAGACAGATGAAGACACTATCCCATCAAAAACATCCTGTAAAAAAATTCCAAGTCTCGCAGCTCAGGGTTTCTACCTCAAAAAATTGTGAGATGCTACATGCATATACCGATACCAAGTCGATTAATTTATTTAGTCCTTGCGTAAGGGACCTTCTGTATAAAGTTATTACGTAAGCTATTATCATATAAATATTAAAAATTCTTTACGTTATAAATAAATGGATCGACTTGGCCATCGCATGAAACTATAATGTATCGTACATAATGCTGCTGGATGGCTGAATTTTTTTACAGGATGTTTTTGATGGGATGTCACGTCTTTTTTTAGAGTCCTAATTTTTTCCTTTTTGGTACTTTTTACTTCTAGAATATCACCAACATTTTTTCGTAAAGCCTCTGTCTTATGGTATTTTCTTATTTTTGTAGGTGTCAATTTATCACAATTATCACGGATTTGTTTATTAATATTCTTTCTTTCATGGTAATTGATATTTTGGAGCTATTTAGTCTATTTATTTGCAAGTTTTTCTTCGTTATGTCTTTCTAGAGGAAGTTGTACAGTTTCATGGGCTGAATACACCCTTTCCCTCTCAATACCCTCTCATGTTATGCCTTTTATATATAGACTAGCGGCCAGGTCCAGCTTCGCCCGGATACAAATAGATTTCTGTACAAAAATATGTACGTATTATTATTATACATATAAACCTTCCTACTCAGGCACGCTACTGCCGCCCCGGCCGGCCAGTACTGCCGCAAGCGTTACGTCCGTCAATTTTAAATCTGTAATATCTTTGAAAATATTCATTTAAATCTGGTGCTGTAAAGGACCATATAGATCTATATTAAACCAACAATGTATTTAAGCTTTTTAATTGGATAAGGATTAATGCTGTATTTGTCGTAAAAAGTAAATGACAAAAAACTGTTATTGTAGGATATCCATAAGAGATAGACATATAGCATCGCGGAGTTTTCTGTAGACATTTTCAATGTGTACAAATAATTACTACATTATTTTGATAAATCTCGTAGGGTTCAGCCTGCGTTTGCAATGTAAGCGGAAAAAATTGATAATTAACGACATCACATTAGAAACCTCAAATATAACAGTATGTCTCCACTATTTAATGGATGTTATTTTACACGTAAACCTTTCTATTGAATCACTCTATCTACTAAAAAAACCGCATCAAAATCTGTTGCGTAGTTTTAAAGATTTAAGCACACAAGGGGACATAGGGACAGAGAAAGCGAATTTGTTTTATACTATGTAGTGATACCTATCTAGAACTATTATTCCATTATATACGGGTACAATTATTCATTAACTGCATAATATAACTTTGTAATCCTATATATTTATATGGGATTACAAAGTTATTCACGCAGTTGGTGTATCTAGAACACTAGGCAGAAATTACGAAATGTTTAAATTTTTCCCTACTTAAGACACTAAACACTAATTATATTCTAAATTTGAAGGTTCTATGTCTGCTAGAATTACCTTAGACTTAAAAATGTAAAAATTTAAACTAAATTCGCGATAAAATCCGTAAATAATAGTTTTATTTCAAAATTAAGAAAGTTTGACTAGTTACAATTCTTAAACTAGTGGTTCAAATTGAATGAAATTTTAAATATACATACCGTGTTTACACAATGCCTGCTTAGTAACTGAAAATTCAGGTTTCTTGCTTTAACCACAACAAAGTTATGGGGGGTTTAAAATGATCTGAATTGCTTCGAGAAAAGGATGGTACCACTGTGCCGCTTTTTAGCTCGACTTGGTGGGGGCACTGCCGTGCCCCCAGATTTAGAGTATTTTTTTTTACGAATATATTTTATATGTCACTGAAAGTCTATATCTATACTAATATTATAAAGCTGCAGAGTTTGTTTGTATGTTTGTTTGAACGCGCTAATCTCTGGAACTACTGGTCCGATTTGAATGATTCTTTCAGTGTTGGGTAGTCCATTTATCGAGGAAGGCTATAGGCTATATATTATCACGCTATGATCTATAGGAGGAAAGCAGTAGTGACATTTCTAGCAAATAGGAGGAAATTTTGTTCGTTTTTCTTGGTCCGATTGGTCGATATTCTAAACTGATAGTCAGAATTAAACATTTTGACCGCCATTTTAAAACGTGTATGCACCCGGGCGGAGCCGGGCCCAATCGCTAGTATTACTATAAAATTAATATTTACAATGCTCTTCATATAACGAAAGCAAAATAATTGTAATTGATATCAAATAATTTCGCCGAAAAATTTGTCTAGCGTAAATAAAAGAAACATTGTTAAACAAAAATGATCCCTATTTGGTTATAAAGAAGGTTCAAACTGGAACGGGCGGGTGTGATCGTCGTCATTCGCGCGCCAAGCGCATAGCAGTAATGATAAGAGCGTGAGCGCCGGTGTGACCGCACAGTTCGAAAATCAATAATAATTATTTTATGTGGAATTTAACAATAATCTAATGTAATTACTTATCGTCTCCGCTCTGTGTACATACTTCAGGAATACCTAGTCAGTTTAGTTTGGTTGTTATTACAAAATTCAAATTTATTTCACACATTTTTGTTAATTTTACAGTTGTATCGTAAGTCAAAAATCACAAAACAGCAGAACTAAGAATGACGTTGTTTTATAGGCGAAAGTCAGTGGTCAAATCACAGGTCAAATGAAGTAGAAACAAATAAATCATCGCTAGGCGCAATGCCTTTGGCGGCATTTATCAAAGGGCGCCTAGGCGATTAGCGCTTCACACTAGTAGAGTGAGTGACCGGCAAAACAATTGGTTTCTTGTATTTATACAGATATTATTGTAAATGTTTTTGAGGTTTTCGTAAAGTAATAGTTTAAAGTTCGTGTTTTAACACTTAGATTATAATAGATTTTTTTTATCAATACAAAAGTATGATAAACAATATATAGGCACATTGTCAGAATCATACGGATTATAAATATACATAGGTCTACATTAATTCGTTATTACTAATATTAATAATACCAGTAGATAATATTTAATCGGGGAATGTGCGCCAGTAGCGCAGTGCCGCGACGTGATGCGGCAACTTTCGTAAACCACGCCCCAAATAGCTGCGAATATTTTTCGAGGTAGGCTCTTAACGCTCGGCGATAACACGGTAATGCCCCTAATTGTTTTGTAATAGATTACACCCGCGGTTAGTGATTGTGAAATAAAGTAAGCGCGGCAACTGCACTGCACCTGATGCTGAACCGGCTGATAAAACGGTGGGAGTAATTAAGTATTATATTAATACCATATTTTTTTTTTAATGTCTATGGTATGTACAGTCCGCTAGCCCGCGCTAGGCAAGCGTGGTGGACTATCGCCCGAATAATCGGCCCTAACTCAATGATTCCACTTATTCAGTACATTTGAGCAGGATTTGCGTAGTAAAGTGTAAGATATTTAAGTGGCAGTTAAGTATATCGGTATATATTACCCAAGTCCTCTCAATCGTACTCTTAATTGTTGATGAGGTGCAGTGAGGCGTACATGGACTGATACAGATTCAGTTGCTGGTATAATTCTTGTTTGCCAGTGGCCAGGGAATAAAGAATAAAGAGTTGATGGCTGATGAGGCTAAAAAGTTATCGAGAGAAGGCCACATACTGGCCAACCGACGGTGGATGTACCCAGATAGAATGGACGTACGACCTATTGAAGGCTGAAGGGAGTCAATCGATACAGACCTCTTTGGAAATCCTTAATGAAGTCTGTGTATAGTTGTAGTGGGCTTTCTGGAATCCTAAAGGTGGATGGATGATAAACTGGACATCCACATTTTGACTTGTGCATTCCGCCCACGATGTGATACGGGGCGGGCCTATCGCCATATTAGTGACTTATCCTGACACCGGGCTAATGGTGAAAAGAAAATTGTAATATCACTTTGCCCGACCCCGGATTCGCACCCGAGACTTTAGCGTTTTAATCGTAACGTAGTACAACTGCGCCACAGAGGCAGTCGAAATCAGATGTGCCACTCCTTAATCTAGAAATCATCATTAGTAATTAAGTACTTTTTAATCGATATCCTTTTAATGTTCAATAACATATACCTGTCTGAACAACCTTACAGGTGTGGACAGTATCAAAGCTCGCGTCACACGCACAGACAAGCGAACAGTCGTAACGTGAAATTATAAAATAAATGCTTTGTGCAAGTCTGTCCGGCGCGGCGGCGTTAGGAAATTAAAGTTCCGACTTATAACGTGCGTACACCGCACCCTTTGTTTTATTAACATTTCATATTATTACTGAATAGTGATAGCATTCAACCAAAGCTTAGACAATGGGCTGTCAAGATGAGTGTCGCTAGCTCGAACCTAGGGAACCTAAAAAATAGCGAACTCATTGATAAAATTATATTATAATTTAGAAGTACGTGGTTGCCTGTTGGCAATAGACCGAATGTGACTAAGGAGACCATCGTTGAGAGTTCAAGTCCCAGTGCATGTTAACTTTCTGAGTTATCTGTATATTGACAATAAATAACCACGCACTTTAGCACCGGAGATTAAAAATTCTTTCGTGTTTTTTGATACCCACGATACTTCTATGTTATGGCGCCAGGGTCATGTGTCAATTTTATTTTATTCTACAGGTTATTTAATTAATTAATATAGATAGCCTGTAGCTTGCAGATAAACCAGTTGTGAAACGCAAGGCCGCGTGTCCTATGTTGAGACAAATGCTCATGTGATCAACAACCCATAATTAATTGTTTCGGTTCTGGATTTCGGGTATAAATGTTGCGTTTAATGTCGGATTCCCTTAATACAATATTGAATTTAATTGGGATAGATACTCTTAAGTGTAACGAGAGGTATATGTTTACATAAAACTACAAAACTATTCTATAAGTTAGTTAAAATAAGGTGTACGGCCGCATACATGGTGGACAGACGATTTGGTTAAGGTTGCAGGAAGTCGCTGGATACAGGCCGTTTCCAACAGGTCGATGTGGAGTTCCTTGGGGGAGGCCTATGTTCAGCAGTGGACTTCCTGTGGCTGAATAGAGAGAGAGAGAGAAAGAGAGAGTTAAAATTAATAAAAAAATAAATACATGACAATTTTTCCCACCAGAAAACTATGTGAATGCACTGTTGTGTTCCGGTTTCAAGGATGTTATAGCCAGAGTAATTCCGGGGTATAATGAAACAACATCTTATGTCGTAGGATGGCGAGCGCAGTAGATTGCCAAGCATTGCTTTGTGATTCGTGGTGCTGTTTGGTTTTTCTACTGCCTATGAGTGGTCTTATCGCTTATTATTATCAGATGAATCACAACCTTGTCTCGTCATTCACCGCAACAAAACTACACAGTTCTGATCCACGCTTAGATCGAGTCTAGTGTCGTATATCAGACATTACAAGAGACTTTTCGCTCTCAAAAATAAAAACAAATAGTTGTGGATCACACAAAAATTTGTTTCAGTGTTGGGTTCGAACCGCCTGCAACGCGTCTCAAAGTGGGCGTCTAACCTAATGCGCCTAAGAGGCTGTGATATTTTGAAAATACGTAAGATTTTTTTTCACGCGAATTACTGAGATATTCATTCTTTTACAATAATTTACAAAATACCTAGTAACTCATCGTTGAATATAATTTAATAATTTTAGTTATTTGATCTACTGAAGCTAGGATGTAGCTAGCCTAGTTTTAAATAATATTATTATATTTCTACTACATAGTATCCAAAGTTCACACAATATTTTCCTTTACTACTAAAGTGACTAATGATTTGCTAGAAAAACCCATATAAATTCAAATACTCAGAGTTGCGTACCTTTCGATTGAATCTACAACCTCCTATTTGGAAGTTCAATCATCTTCCAACTAAGCAGTTATTTAATTCCATGACGACAAAAGGTCTAAAGTAAATAAACAAAGAAGGGTTTTTTACATTTACGCGAATGCTACTTATTGAGATAAAGAATTAAATTAAAAGTCGAAAAGTTAAAAATATAATCCATATCCGAGATAAAATCCGTAAATGATAGTTTTATTTCAATAAATAAACACGTGTTAAAGATTGAGTAATTTGTATTAATTAAATTTTATGTTGTAAATTGTGCATAGCATAATAATCGGGTGACGTCATGTACCTATATACTACATAGTATTGTATGTAATAGGCGAGGAAAATAGACGAGCATTACGTTCTTTAGGAATTCCTAGTCAAGGTTATTTCTTTGTGATGTTTCATGAAACTTGTATCATTAAATTTAATACCATTTTGAAATTGGTAGGGCCACGGTGTTGTCAGTCATGACTCATGATTCAGCATGATTGGCAGGCTCGTCCAGGGCGGTGCCACTGACTCATAAGAAATCGACGCGAAGCGACAGCTTATTTGTCGCATTTCGTCCAGCTTGGGAAATTGCCGGATGCTCAAGATCGCTTTCCTCTTCTCCTTCTATTTCCTTCTCTCTACCCTCTCGATTTGGTAGGTCAGCAACATATATATGATTTATGAGCGGCAGTGATAACTTGCCATGTGATCTGTTTGCTGCTTTGCCGGAACTTTGCAATGAAAATAAAACTTTGTTCGAGACTATTTTTCCTGAAATTCTAGTACGAACTTTGTGTTATCGTTAGGTACTAGCTCTATGGGGTATTATTATACTGCACTAAACAATTTATTTATTTATTTATTCATAACATTAATTAATTAACAATTACTGAAATTCAACACAAATTTATCATAAAATAGCGAAAGACATACAGAAACGAAATATTTGCGGAAGGTCCTAAGACGAATATTGCGCTTTATTTTCAGCGAAATCTATTCATCATCACAAAATGGAAATGTCGAAATTTAATCCCGGCTTTTCACGACCGATTTCTTAGTCACTCTCTCTCTCTCTCTCTCTCTCTCTCTCTCTCTCTCTCTAGCCAAAGAAATACATACGCTGTATAATACATAAGCCTCCCCCATGGATCGCCACATAGACGTGTTGCAACTTGGGAGCGACTAAGTCACTACATCAAAGATTTACAGATTCTGGGTAGGTACCACAGCAATGTCTATTTCTCCCGCCAAACAGGCATTGTTATGTTCCGGTTTGGGGGACATTGTAGCCAGAGTAACTACTGGACATATTGAGACTTAACATCTTATGTCTCAGGATGGCGAGCACACTGGAATGCCAAGCATTGCTTTAAGATTCATGGTGTGATTTGGTGTTGCTACTGTTCCTGAGCGCTTGTTTCGCTTAATATAAAAAAATTCGCCATTTCAAAAAAAAAAAACTTTTTAACTACTATTCAAGTATTTGATATATTTACCGTATTAAGAAGTATACAGTAAGAAAGTGAATGTTGATCAGTTTAGCGGGATATCGCTGTGGTGTGGTGCGGATTGTGTGCAGGGAGCGCGTTCGAATCCGCGCCCGAATGCGACAGCCGAGCAGATACACCGGAAATTGTACTGGTGGGGAGAAAAGTGTTGAAAATTTTCACGAGATATGAAAATGTATGTATAATCTTGGTTAGGCCTGCTGTGAAACGAGGGGCTGCGTGTTCGAATATTTGTGTGGTCCACAAATATTTGTTTCGGGTCTAGGTGTTTGTGAAACCAAAAAGTCTCTCGTAGTTCCTAATACCCACGACACAAGACTCGATCTTAGTGTGGGGTCAGGACTATGTGTGTATATTGTGACTGGTGTATTTATTTGTTTTGGATGGCTAACCCCTTCATACTTTCTGTTGTAGAGGAGGCTCGTATTCTGCATTGGGAAGTGTATGTAAAATGATACATTATAATTATTCCATTGTTAAGAATAACTAAACCAACCTTTTATACCACGATGTTTAAGATTGGTAAAAATTACAAATAATGTAATGCTGCAATGTAATTAATATCCATAAACGCAAAAAAAGCAAAAGCATTTCTTTATAAAATTCTATAATGTTTAATTATTAGGAATGAAATACAACATTTGATAAATTCTTCAATAGGTTCTGTCTGCGATAGTACAGTAGGGCGGCTCGTCGGCGCTGTCACCAAGACTGAGATTACACGGAATCGAACCGAAACTGCTCCGCCGACCGGCACCAACTCCAAAGATATCTCACCGACAGCTCCATACAAACGCTTGTTCAGACCAAAAAATATACAGCTTTGTGTGTATTAGGAAATTTATTTGTTGAAGTAAACAATTTTTTAATTCGTCTAGCTTTCATTTTCTGTATTTATTAGGCGTCGCTGTAAAACCATTCTTAAAATACTGTACTTTAGTTTACGACGATTTTTTTGTTATTTTTGTCCGGCGTCTTATTTGGGTGATAAATAATTATTTTTATCACAAAAAATATCTTCAGAACATTATTTTTAGGCTGTAATAAACTTTAACACAGTAAGTACGCTGGTGCACATTGACTTCCACAAAGAATTTACTCACTGACCTGTTGCAAACAGCTTGAATTTAGCAAATTGAAGCTGTTAATATACCGTCCTTGTACCTTATCTAGACTTTTGATACTTATTTACTTGTATAATACCTTTAATTAACAAAATCGTCTCTATAATCCGCGGTTTCACTTTCAGATGAACCAACTTTTTTTTTGTATTAAATGTAGGAAACAAACCTACCACAAATGGGTAATTATAAAATTACCCATGTAAAACTAATCTCCGACATAATCCATTTGTGAGCTCTCGCGCGACACCTCGACAATACCGCCACAGCGCGAGCATTAAACCAAAACAGCCATGAAAGCCACGAAAAAATCTTACATTTCAAGAGAGTACATCTGAAAATTTCAGGATAATTACGGATAGTGCAATTTTCCAGTCCGCGTGCGGAGTTAAACACTCTAGTTTGCCGAAACGAAACAAAAAGGATGGAGGGTAGGAAAGGAAAAAACGAAAATGGGTGTCTGTCGGCGGGAGCGCGCTGTTTGGCAATATCGGTTTACTCATGTTCGGCTGGGATGTTATTTACGAATGCACGTGAGCCAGCGTCCTTCATTCCACATGCAATTACAATATCACGTTTAGATACCTTTAATTTGCCGACGCTAAATTGGCTATGAGTGTTTTTACGCGGTGAAATGTTTGTTTTAGAGCTTGGGAAATTATCTGAACAGTCTGATTTGTACATTCTGGAAATTATTCGTCTGATTTGTACATTCTGTTGATTGAGTTAAACACAGACTTTTTGAATTTGGTTACGTTGGTTATTTCTATTTTTAAAACTATATTAGCAGTATTCGAAGAATGGCCGCGTGGAGTCTCATTATGAGAGAGTTTCCTCTCTCATGTTTTTGGTCAGTTAAGAGTTCAAGTAATAACTCTTTTTATACATGAAATTGCATGTATTCTCTTAAATACAATGACAGTAAAAACAATCGTATAAACAAGTTTAAAACCATCGCTACGCAGCTTAAACCGAAAATGTCAAAAAGCTATAGTGGTGAATGCGGATACTCTGAGGTTTCCATGTCCTTTTGTGAGGCATACGTACTGTGGAACGTGTCGCGATGGCGCCGACACTTGACAATATCTAGCCTCCAGTAATAACTGGGTAGCCGAAATGGATCGCTTTGGACGCCGTGGAGACGATTTGTGTTCACAAAAATTAAGGATGTGAAATTGATCAGATAATTTAATATTTGTTATTTTGTTACTACTGTATACTCTTCTATCATCTATGCTGGATATAATGGGATATTTATTGACATTGAATTAGTTTCTTACTCAATAATTTAAGTAATTTAATTTCTATGTTTTAAGGTTTTTTTTTGCAAAAACGTTGTTGTATACGAGGAATTTTTTTTAACGACATGTTTATTCGTACTTCTAAGATTTTTATGAGTCTTAAAAATAAAATAATTTACAAAGAGGGTTTATAAAACAACTTTTTTCTATCTTATAGAATAATAAATATGTGAGTATCGCACGACTCCACATCATCCGTGTCCCGACCAAACTTTTAACTAAATCGCTTTATCCAGTGGAAGCCAAGTGAATTTCGTGGAAATACGCAAAAAGGCCGGGCGTCGGCGGACCGCGCAAAACGACCAAAACACGGGAAAAAACGAGCGGAGGCCGGGAACAGCGCGATTGACGAAAAAGGAACATTCTTGTGTCGTGTGCCATGAGAGGACCACCTGTATTGCAACCGATTCTTTTTGGAAAATCAATTTAGTGCACCGCATAGGCGATGGAAAATACTGATGGACAGCCTATGTCATCAGCTTTAGACGGGAAATAAAGAAGAATTATCGCTGTAAATGGTATACATTCTGAATGAGAAGTGTGAGAAGTAAATATGGGACGATTTTAGGAAAGTGATAGGTTTATGGTAGTGTGGATTGAGATAAATGGAAGATTATGGTAATATTTGGCAAAAGATAATAAAATTTAAATCAGCCTGCACTTAAAGGCGATATTATATTAGGAAATTATTTCTGAAGTAAAATTATTTACGAATGACATAAATACCGATTTCATGACACGTCATAGAGTGACGTCACACTGAGGCTCAAATGACTAAGAAAATTCGATAAATTCTTAATGTTTCTTTCCTTTCATCATCTATTTACTAGCATTTATTGGCTTTTTATTACCAATGTTTCATACGGAACCTTGGCTGGGAAGTAAAGCGACAGTATTTCGCAAATAGTGAGGTGGCGTGCATCGAGCTCTGTTCGTTTGTGAGCTTCGTCTTTCCGACGTCATTGTGAATTATTGCCGTTTATTTGACTTCGCTGTTAAACGTCCCTTCGACTTACTATGCATTGTTTCCTATTTAAGCTTGAAGGGAGGAAAAATGTAATCGTATTTTGAGATTGTAAAGGCTGAATTTATAATCAAAGTTACATTTATTTTTTAAATCATAAATTACATACAAAAATACCCATGATCAATATCTGTAGAAAAATATGTATTTATCCATACACATACACATGCAGTACACGGGCCTCCTCGGCAATTGAGAGTACTATTGAAAGAGGTTAGGCCATACAGTCCAAGGCAATAATTAAGAGATTCGAGATCCATCGTCAATATAGAGATCTAAAAATGATCAAGACTCAATTGCACTAACTCACTTTGTCCATAACTTTGACTTTGAAAACATCAATCCCATACATTAGCAATGTTACATAGGTCTCATAAGTATGGCGATGACATTGTCAAAATTGAGGTGTCGAAGTTAATTTAATCTAACCTGCAGCCAACAGTGCACAATTTAACTTAACACTAATTTACATTTGATTGCCTATCCAAACTTTTATTCTGTCAACCATCATCTAATATGTCTAAAAACAAAATTTTCCACACAAAAATCACCAATACACATAAATAGTAGAGCACAGTGCGTTAGGTACCAAAACGTGTCGACCTAGATGCGGCGTGACCTTGTACCCGTTGTGGTACCTAGCTGGTAGCTATTAATGCATCTACGCTGGTAGCGAGGACATGAATTTGTTACCAGCGATCAAAACGGGCCGATCGCGTATACATGCATACGTTTGCGCACGTTGAATTAAAAAGTGTTGGTTGTATATCGTTTTTATGCGGCGTGTAAGCTGTTATTTTTGTTATAGCCTGCATTCAAGTTGATAGGTTTTTTAAAACTGAAATATTAAGCGAGTGGATTATTATTGGGACTGAGGGCACAGTGTCCTCTATTCTGGCGGAAAAAGTAGATTGATAATGGGCAACTATTTTTTAATAGCAATGAATGGCGAGACTAGCATACCGTTGGTCTGACGGTAAGCGATACAATCCCTCATGAACAGTAGCAAAACCAAACATCACCTTGAATTACAAAGAAATCATTGACATTCCACTGCGCTCACCATCCTGAGACGTAAGATGTTAAGTCTCAATACGTCCAGTAGTTACTCTTGTAATGTCCTTCAATTCGAAACAGAACAATAATAAGCAAATATTAAGGAAAGGACAGTACGTGAATTCCTGAAGTCCTCAGAAGTCCTAAATCCACAAGTTTGACTGACATTTCTCTCTTACCTTCAAATTTTATTATTATAAAAATATAAAATATTCTCGACCTGTATTGTATCCTTAAATATTGCTATACTAGCTGTCGGGCCCGGCTTCGCCCGGGTGCAGATAGTTTTTGAGTCCAATCCACATCAAGAACATATTATTTCGCGTGTCTACTAACTATATTTCCCGCGTGCCGTCGACTATATTTCCCTTCCGTAGGAGAGGACATCCCGTGCCAACAATTTGAATTTGAAAGAGTAGAAAATATGTATATTTGGTTTCCTGACTCATCCCACGGGAACACTACATTTTTCGGGATAAAAAGTAGCCTATGTGTTAATCCAGGGTGTCAGCTATCACTATACCAAATTTCATCAAAATCTGTTGAGCCGTTTTTTCATGAAAGAGTAACAAACATCCATACATACATACAAACTTTCACCTTTATAATATTATGCTATATAAATACCGGGTATAACAAGACTGCTACCGAAAATGAAGCCGGGTGGTAGTTTTAGTGAGTACAAATACAATGCAACTAAAATTTTCGCAAAAAAACGCGTCAATTTTTTTTTTATGATTTTTTAAATGTCGTAATTTAAGGGTGGTAAATCCATAGTTTTTGCTAAAATAATAATTTAAACTCTTTTATACCTTAGAGTCCTTATAAATAAAAGGGTATACATTATTATTTTAGGAAAAAAATGAATTTACCATCCAAATACGACCATAGGAAAAAAATATCAAAAAAAAATCGTCGCTTTTTTTTTCAACATTTTCTGTTGCAATGTGTCTGAAGTCACTAAAACTACCACCCGGCTTCGTTTTCGGTAGCAGTCTTGAGATACCCTGTATATAGCCATGGTACCTTTTCCCCTAAGAAAAGCTCTTTTTACCACTATTATGTGCTAAAACCCTAACCAGAATAAGCAAAGTCCAAGCTTGGCAACAAACAACTCAAAACATCAAAACCCTGTAACCTAACTCTAACTGTGATATAATCAAAAATACAAATAAATTTGCAAGTCCGAGTGTCACATTACTCTTAGTAGGTCAAAACGGCGTGGGAACATCGAAATATTCCAAACGAGCGCGTAATGCGACGCTGAGCTTCGGTGTCTGCTGTTAATCAACTATTTACAGCTGATTGTGCTGTAAAAATCGTTGGGAACGAACAAATTGAAGAACAAATGCGGTAGATAAGTAAAAGAGGAAATCTAGAAGGTGTAGAATCGATGCAGGTTTTGATAGGTGGTTTTGGAAATGTAAGGAGTTTTTTTGTAATTATAGGTATCGTGAGTACGATTGAGAGTGGTTGTAGAAGAGGCCCGTGCCCTGCAGTGGAATTTATATGGGCTGATACATATAGGTATAGCAATTCAGTTGCTGATCCCTGCAAAAAGGGGTGCACCGAATGTGACTCAATACTCGTAATGAAACTTAATAGAACTCAAACGTTAGGTCGCACATCAGTTATATTAGGCATTAAAGCAAATAGTGAAATCTTGATCTTTCACAGTTTATTATCCAAAGTTACCAAAACAGATCTATGTTTTCCCTAATACTGTAACTTATCAATCTGATTACTATATTATCATTTGAATACCAAAGGTTGCCATGTATGAATTTTATATTGTTAGTGATTACGTCGACTATCATTTCTTTAGTTTTCTATCACAAAAGCATTACTGAAGTATTTGATTTCTTCTACAAAATATTGGTAAAATCTAAATAAGGCATTTGAATAACGTAAGCGTTGTAGCGTCAGCACGCGACCATTGTCTCAAATTAATTGCAAACAATAAGTTAAATCTCCTTTCATGTACTTACGTAGGGCTGTGATGAATTTTGATACAGAAAAATACCTTCAGGAGCTTAGCAATATCTACTATCCCTTTCTATACTTCTTGAGTCTAGTAAAGCATTGATTAGTAAGGTAGCTGGTAATTTAACGGTACATTCTTGGGGTTGGAACATGGATAAATAAATAAATTCTCCCAAGAGTCACACAGATCCTTTATTGAGATACAAATCTTATCGCGTGATAGTCAGAAAATGCAAGATTTGATAGTCTTACAATACTCATATTCGAAAAAAATACTTGTAGGCCTGGTAAATATTTGTTACGATGCAGGAATCTACAGCCTCACATTTAAACCGTGTGCCTTAAACAACTGTGTCACGGAGGCTGTCAAAGAAAGGAATGTTCGTTAGGATTGGTCTTCGAACCGTCGACAAACTTACTTTACTAGCAAACATTTGCTAGTAAAGTATTCTTTATTATAAAACTCTTAAAAATTCTTGAATAAAAATTTACAAAATCATTCAAAATAAACTGTATTGGAACAAAAAAAAATCAAAATTCAAAAGTTCTTGAACGCAGGGGACACCCGGATTTGAACCGGGGGCCTATCGATCTGCAGTCGATTGCTCTACCACTGAGCTATATCCCCGATGACATGTTCGTCGAAACAGACGATCAGTTTGGTAGCAACACAACGTTATCACAGAATACTTAGAAGTTGCGATGAACGTAAAAATATTTTATCGGAATAATAGAATTAAAATATGTGAAGCAAGAATTGTTTTGAAATGATAAAAGGTCCTTTACTCGGATGATAACAGAAAAATGTGATTGAGAATTCTCGGAATTTATATTTAATAGTTCAATTCTGGAGGTTATTCCTATTGTGAATTTATCTTCCTACATGAAATATTAGGATACATAAAACTACGTAAATTGATTGTAGTTCGGGTTCATTTTGTGTATATTTAGACGCAAATAAGCCGACATAATTGTCTCAATCAGCAGTGGCGCGTCGGTGGTATTTTATCTTGGATTATGAGCCCACATTGTGGGTGGAAATTTGGTGCTTCTCTTGCCGTTGCATGGCTTAAACTCGAAAGGTTTTAGACCCCATCAAATAATTAACATTTCATCGCGCCTTGTGCCCTACGCAGTTCCTCTTGGGTAAGTCGCTGTGTTTGCTTTCTGCCGCATGTGCTATATTCTTTTACACTTCTCCCCATGATGCAATTCTAGAAAAATAAGGAGAATTTTTGGCGTATCGCAAAATTACTTCTGTTTGTTCAAGCGGTGATTTTTGGCATATCAAACTATTATATTGCGACAGCCCTATTGAGGTGAATAGCGCGACACGGTAACCCACAAAAATTTTTAAACAACAACATTTTAGTGCGAAATTATGCTGAATTTGCATAGACTTCGATGGCTGTGTCAACCGCTAATTTACTAATTGCTTTTACTGTTGTAATAATGTATGAACTGCAAACGACGCTTTATTTAATCAATAACAAATCATTTTAAAATTAATGTGGCAGACAGCTTTAACAGTAAATCAAAATATGTTAGTGAGCTTCAGAGATCGAAAAAAATACGTAATTTTCAATAAGAAACATACAGTATTTCATTAACATAGTTTTATCGATGGAAATGTGTTGCTATGCCAAAAAATATACAAAAATATGGTAATCATACATCTCATAAATGTATAATTCCTCGAAACTGAAAAGCGCGTATTGAGAAGAAAGCGTTACATCTGGCGCTCTATAGCCTCTGTCTACCCCAATAGAATTATGCGAGGGTTTATGTATGTATGTCATAAATATATTATCAGTAATTTTAGTTTGATTTCCTTCAGTATATGTTTGTGCGGTCCACACATAATTCTTTTGGGTCTGGGTGTTTGTGAGAGCGAAGTCTCTCGTAGTTCTGACACCCACGACACAAGACTCGATCTTAGTGTGGGGTCAGGACTATGTATGTGACTACTGACTGTTGGGTATTTTTTTTTATAGTGCATCTTTTTGTGTCTATTTGTCAGGAACGCCACATACGAAAGTTCATCGCAACAACAAAAAAAATCTTAATTCTAGACTACACATAACTCCTGAATTTTAATGTCTATTTGTGGAACGTTAGAAGATAATATTAGATATTAGTGAGTGATATAGTTATTCTGGTCACATATCAACAGGCGCGGTATAATATTATTCGCTGCAGTTCATTGTATATTCGTCTAGACGAAACTGCATTTTGACAAGGTCGACTCGGTCGCGTCGCTCTGTGCTCCTACACTATTTGTCTACTGCATCTACTGTCTATGAATACATTTTGTAATCTATACTAATATGTAAAGTTGAAGAGTTTGTTTGTTTGTTACCTCTAATCTCAGAAACTAATGGTTCGAAATTAAAAAATATTTTTGTGTTGGATAGGTCATTTATCGATGAATGCTATAGGCTATATAACATCACGCTATGGCTAATGGGGGCGGAGCAGTAGTGAAAAATGTTTAAAAAACGAGGACATTTCATTCCTTTTGAAAACTTCCGCTGCATGTGCTGTGTAAACGGTTGAAGTTATGCTACAATCATATATGACGGCATTGTCCCTCTTAAATAGGTCTAACGGGATAGGACGGGATATAACGGCACGGGATGGGAAAAGCAGTAGAGGACGGTTGTTATGTTAAGTATTAATAGAAACCAGTCAGGACACGTAATATTTTTTTTCTGATGTAGACTGGAGTCAAATATAAACACCTGGACGAGTCCGGGCCGGGTCGCTAGTATTATTATCAATTGTCACCTGAGGAAACCTGCATACCATAGCGATTTCTATTAATTTCTATGGTATGTAAAGTCCGCCAAGCCACACTAGGCCAGCGTGGTGGACTATATAGCTTAACCAGTCATAATCGTACCCTCGATTGTAGAGGAGGCCCGTGTCCTGTGAAAGTATATGGGCTGATACAGATACAGATATGTTTTCAGTCTCCCACGTTCCTAATAGCGTTTTCCTATTCCAGAATATTCCAGGAAGTGAATTGTAAAGAGTTTCATTCGAATATAGTTTCAGTAGTCATCGTTTAAGTACCGACCACGCACAGGAAGACGGGTTATGGGCACTGTTCACACTGTTTTAGAATTTAGATATTGCGAGAATTTTGTGGATTCCATGAAGGTAAATCCTTGCATATTAAGGGAGAGAAAGGGATATAGCTCAGTAATAGGTTGTCAATGGTATATCGTATTAACTTCTTATTGTCTTCATGGCTTTATTGGTTTAGAAGTTTGTTGTAAATGAGAGGCCGCGGGTTCAAACCCCGAACTGAAACCGATCAGAGTCCTTCGTATTTTGTTATCTCTGTGACACAAAAGGAATTTCTAAGCAGTATAGTCAGTATATATTTCTGAAATAAAAAAAATCGATCTACGAAAATTAGAATCAATATCTTTAAAGTTTGTTTCAAAAAAACCTTTAATAAGTTTTTTAATACAAAAGGTCCTGCAAACGATCAAACAGGTCATCTGATGATAAGTGGTCACTGTCGCCCTTGAACATCCATCACGCTTGGCCAATAGATGAGTTGCCTATCAAATTGAGAGAGCAGCGGGAAGGAATAAGAATGGCAAGAGGGAAGGGGTATGAGGTATTTAGCAATCTCACTTAACAAACGAAACGCGACAGAATTTAAATTAAAATGCATGAAGAATATATCAGTATAATATAACAAAATCACTCATATGCTAGACCGTCCTAAACCTATTATCATGGCAATTACAATTTATAAGCCGTCGTTGAAAACAAAGGGCCGGTTTCGTCATCGTGCCCTTAACACTTCAGCGGTACAATGGATCCAAATGACCCTTACAACCCAACATTTTGTTACTCAAAGAGGGGTCTAATTTATAATAACTAGTTATTTTAAGATACATTACTCCTTTTTCATTTCACAATCTAATTGGATTATTTTTCAATAAAAATTAATGGTCAATACAAAAGCTATTGAGGCTTTGTATTGCCCACAAAATAAAGTAATGCGCCGATTAATTTAACAATTGATTTACAAATGTTTGTGTAGCCCACAAGTATTTGTCTCGGGTCTAGGTGTTTGTGAGACCGAAAAATCTTTCGTAGTTTGTGGTACCCACGACACAAGACTTAATTAATTTTAATGTGAGGTCAGGACTATGTTGGTGGCTATTGGGGGTATTAATTTATTATTATTTATAATAGTCCATGAGGTATATTTGTCAGCCCAGTTAGAGTATCAACCGCCAAGAATTGCTTATATTCCAAGTATTTAAATGTATTCATGGGACGAAATATTCTAAACGTATGCTTGCCAGGCCATTCAGACCATCATAGTCATCCCAGTGTTAACACTAGACGAGCTAGCCATTCAAAACATACCATTCAATGCAGAAGGTCAAATGACAAAAGCATTTGTTTTAACATCCATACACACGTGTAGCCTAGGTTTTGTTTTCGTTCTAGTCAAAAGTTAAAACCTAGAATAATAGATGTTATGAATGGTAACATCCGACTGGATCACGACCCGCAGTGAAGTCATCCGAATAAAAATATAATAGTTGAGTAGAGATAAGTTCCCACACATCATACAATGCCGTTTATTTTGTTGTATACTGACACGATCTTATTACATGGTTATATGCCTAATTTCGGAATAACATTGGTTTTCTTTTTTCTCCAATTTTGGTGTTTATGTAGGATACAACGTGGCTCTATCACGTATAATGGAACAACCAGATAGTTAATTTTTCCAAGGAGTTATATACTCAACGATTCTGGTAAATGAAACTGAAATGAAAATGAAAATGAAAATAATTTATTGAATCCATAAAAATGTTCAACATCGTTTAGATTCAGTATTTTTTTTTTATCTACCACCCGGTTCGGAAAGCGGTTTTCACTAGAGAAGAACGGGCAAGAAACTCTAGTGTTGCTCTTTTCAAAACCAGTTTACAATTTAGTGATTATTACATAATTTACAAGTTGGTTTAAATCAGAGCAGTTTATTATTAAAATTATGACTGACGTGAATATCACTGATGATTATAATAAGATCTGTATTTTATGTCCTGGACATTGCTTGTTCTGTTATGAAGTTTGCGGACTTAGGTACTTATCCATCCAATTTAAAAATCTGAAGGTAATGAAAATCTCATTTTCATTTATTCCGTGATATTTTAGTCCAATGAAATCCAGAGCGTATTTCATTCTAATTCTAACTTCATTACATTACCCAACAGGCAACTGCAATACAAAAGTTTGGGCAACAATAAAACAACTTGGAGAACTGAATTCCCACAACTTAGGTCAGTGGGGCACAAAAGTAGGCGAAAAAAAAACATTAGCGAACAGTTAATGTGGCTAATCTATTTAGTTATTAGAGATGCGGGCCCACGGGAAGCCATTTTGCATAAACAAAATCCAATATGCCGTACGCTTGTGTGTGTGTGTGTTCGCAGCCAAGGCTAACGAGCTCAATCTGCGCGATAGTTATTTACTGCATTGTAAGTATTGGAGGGGACTTCGGACCGGCCGAAATGCTGCCGCGGATGTGGTGGTAGGGTCCCGTGATAGAAGGAACCGTATTATAGAACAAAAGCTGTTTGATGACATCATTTTGTCTTAAAATATATTAAAATGAATGAAAAAAAAGTATGAGATTATTTTATTGCTGCTATGGGCAGAATAGTTTAAAAACTTTCACAATATGAAGGGGTCAAATTGGCTCTCGTATTTGTGAAAAATTATCGGGTAATAAAAACAAATAAATAATCGTTAATTATCAGGCAGACAAAGAAAAAAATAAAGGTAAATTAAGGGACAATAAATGAGGTTCCTATTTTTTTTTAAATTCAAATAATATGGTGCTACGGAGCCCTCTGTACAAAGATCAGACTAACACTTATCGTGATTATTGACCCCAACAGACAGTGGAAATTAGTACCAACTTTGCATATCAAAAAACCAACGATCCAAAATAAGTACCGAATATATTACAAGTATATTATAAATACACATTTATGCAGCAAATTGAGGCTAGTCCATGTTTGAGGCATCCTTAAATTTAAGCCGAAAGTTTGAGCCCACTCACAGTTTAAATTGACCGGAAACGAGGATTTAAATTGATTTCGGCGGGACGGGACGTGGCGTTGTAATTAGTTCGTAGTTGCTTCCGATGTGATATTTGGCTTGAGGTGTCTTATTGACATCCTTCTTAATGTATTTGACGAAACCTGTTTGCGAATTTTGGAGCAGGTAAATGTTTGTGTGGACTTTTCTTTGATGTGAGTGTGTCGGTTGGAAACGAAATGCCTTTCAAAGTTTTGTTAAATAAGAGATAGAAAATGTGAAATCTATTTTAATGGAGCGGGCTATGTTTGACTTTTCAATTCCTTTCTATGTTTTTGTAGAGGTGAAGCAAGATATCATACTTTTTAACCTTTTCGGGATATGATGAATTCTCTAATATACAATTAATTTAGAACCTCACAAATCACATAAAAGTTATTTTCAGTGTTATAAAGCAGTAATACTGTATTATAAAACAAACAGAAAAGCATTAGATCAACACGAAACAATCGCACTTAAAGTAGTCAGTGGAATAAAGTTGGTCGTGCGGAGTGTAGCGAGACCCGAACTTAACTACACTAGTAAACAATTCAACAAGTTTACTGCAGATTGCCACTGAACATCCTGCCCTGCTGCCGCTTCCATATTTAATACATTTCACACCGATTATTACTCTGACTTTATTTTTGCTGTTTGGAATATTGGTCTTAAGAGGACAATGAAAGGGTGAAATTGATCAAAAAGCTGAAGTACTTAGATTTGTATGATTTATTAAATTATTATGTGTTTATATATATATGCATATTTCATAGGGAAGCTGGTAAGAATCGATTTGTATAGACGCTTCGTCACTGGTGTATTATTCAAGTAAGTTATATCGATAATATTGGTAAGCAAATTACTACCTTATAGCTGAGGAAAATGATTATAAAATTCGATTAAATATAATAAAATACTTATTGTCTTATGGTGAGATTTAAAATACAAGAACAAATTCTTACTTGTCAAATTGATGAGCAGCAATCCGTATAGTACCTCACAAACGCATTTTTTTTATCGTAAAACATGCTTTTGTATCTCAACTTAAAAGTAAAGAAATATCTGCCTATATTCTACTTTGAACAAAGTTATAAATAACTCATTGAAAGCTATTCATAAACGAACAATGATCGTATAATATAAAAGAAAGTACGACTCTTTACAGGAAAATTATTTTACTTTTTGTTTGACATTTAAAAAAGGTTGTTGACTTTTGAACTTTCAAAACTTTCTTTTCAAATTAATGTATGCGTTTGCACAACTTTAATTCATTGCGCAATAGAAATCCAGGAAAATATGTGTTAAAAATTGAAAATTTGTTGGTTTTAAGAACCATTACCATGTAACATAATCAAATAATCGCGGAGCATAAATATATTGTTAAGGGTTTGAAATAAATATATACGAGCTCTAGGTTTTGCCTCTCAGGAGTAACATACGCACGATTTTTCAACTAAAATTGGTACAACATAGACATAATTTTCCGTGAATATTATCCAAATGGAAACCCAAAAATTTTAATGTAAAAATCTCTTGGCGAGTGGCAAACGGAACTAAACCTAAAACTTAATTGTATATCTATTTGATGACTTGTTTTAGACATGTTTTCATAATGTTAACAGCAATTACTTATATTCGAAATCTGTTATATTCAGTAGTAATGTAGTAAAATATGAAGAGAGAAAAACTGATCATAATATTTTGACAACAGCGCCTTCATAAACCAAAAGATCGTGGACGATCTGTACAGAATATACTACTATTTTTTTTCCTCGATAAAATAAAATAAAAGTGCATCTAGCAAGCAATTACACGTGTACAGTGTATGATTCTCAGACTCAATATTGGGTACAAAGGCACTGTCCAGTGGTTCGGGAGGCGATCTGTTTCACTCAGTTAGCGCCCCCACCGCCCGGCTATTGATTTTATTCGTCCCACTTTTGCTGTCCCGACACCCCCCTTTTTAAAATGTCGGCTGAGACAATGGCGCAAGGGGTTGAGCATTGCGCGGGTTCGTTGGGATAGGTCGCGGATTGTGTTCTCGTTTGGAGTATTTTTGATTGAGTCTGAATTTTGGTTGCTTTTTATTAGATTGGTTTGTGATTTTGTTGATAACGTGTCGATGATATGGCCGTGTCAGAAGTAACGTTTAAAATTAAAATGAATGTTGGTTTCTATGTTATAATTCCATATTACAAAAGTTAATTCGATGATTTCATAGATTCATATCTAGGACTAAACCATTTCTATTATAATTGTTCATAATGTTATGTCATTCTCATTCAATTTGGAAATTAATAAATGGATGTTATATTAAATTATATAAAAGGGTCTCTCCTGGGCAAGAGCTTTCTGAGCTATATTAAATTCACAATAAAGTGATACAGAGACAACACCTAAAATAATATCATAATACTTAAATTATAACAAATAAATTACTAAGAGATAAAAAATAATACTTCTCCGTCAACCATAGGATGTCCACTACTAATTATAGTCCGAAAAAATTCCTCAAGGACCTGTTGAAACCAGACAAACCAACGAAAAGAATCATCACTATGACTTGAACCAATCCAAACACAACTCTTTATTCTATTACGAGTAAAACAAACATTTGCTTACATCAGAACATAGGAAGCTAACAAAAACGCTTGTGCAAAGTTTGCCGCGGAAGTTGGCAGCCGTCTCAGTGCAGAATCGAAGAAAATCAATACAATAGAAGTGTTTTAGCATGTCTGTCTGTGCTAGCTATAGAGCCACGCCGAGAAGCAACAGTTAGCGAACCCCCGCACGGCAACTTGGATTGAGACTGCTTATTTTGGGGTTTTTAGGGATTTTCAAGGATATTTCCATGAGAAGGAGTTATTTTTTCTATGAGATATGTAAGTAAATATAGCAGCAATATGAATGTAAAGTGTAATAATAGTATTATATCGTGGTTATAGAGCTGTACAAGCAGAGGGAATAGACTATAGATTGACGGCAAACAAAATATCGATTGACGATAGATCATTATCTTATTTGATTACCTAATATTGCTGGCTTGTTCTAAATCAGACTGATACGGAGACAAGACAAAATAGTAAAAGCACATTGTAGTAAAATAAGTAGGAAATTGGTGTTAATATATTTTAGATATATAAAATAAATGACATCGCTAGACCTACTTGTAGTTCTCCGTCTATCTATTCTTTCTTCCTACCTCTCCTCTTTCATTTTAACTGTTGACACATCTACAATTTAAGAGTGGTATCTTTTTTCTTTCATTTTGTGAGGCAGTTTATGCAATTTAAGAGTCGACTTTATAGGTAATACCTTACCATCTGATAAATAGGTTGAATATTGTTTCAAAAATAAAAATATGTCATACTTTACTTAATACTAATATCTACGAATATACTGTATTAAACAAGGCCAAAACTAATACATCTGACCCGACATATTGAAATACAGATGTGCGCTCTCGACCTAAAAATAAATTAATCGATCTGATGATTTATGAGACGAGCGCCGTGCCATCATATCATTGAACCATACATTCTTTTACTATTTTCAGTGTTATTAGCACTCTTAATTGGAATTTATTTATTTGATATTAAACGAAGATTACAAACGACATGCGTTTAATAAATATTAATTATAACAAATCCAACCGTCGCTAAACCTTGACCCTATAGAAGGGTGATTTTTGTATTGCTGCTATAAGAAATTACAAAAGAGTTTTCATTCCTTCGACATCCAGATTCATCGATATAAAATAAAATCTACGACTTCTCGTTTCAAACCTTGGGTTTTCATTGGTTCCGAGGTACAGGACGTTTATCTGAAAATCCTAAAATTTTATGACACAAATTCAACTATAGACTTTTAATAGAAAGAATATATTTAAAAATCTTCCTTGATATACACGAATTGAAGTCTGTAAGCATCCCAGAGTTAACAATAATCAAAAACAGCGGGAAAATGCACATAGACATGCTCACAGTTTGAAGGCTTTTTAGATTAATGATCAGAGTCATCAACTGTTCACCAACCTTATTACCTGCCCAAAATATGATAAAGGCAACCTTATCGCCCCTCCTTTCAAAATTCCAGTCCCGGGCTATTTCTACGGCATTTTTCAAGCTTTAAATCAATTGCACGACTTGTCTAATATCTAAATATCAGAATACAGTGATGTGTACACTATAGAGTACCTTCGGAGAGCGCTGTAGCGACCTTGCACGGCTCCGAGACATTGGACAAATGCTAATGCCGCTGAAACTAGGTCCAATTACATTTCAATACGGACAGGCATTAGGCAAGTACGGAGTTGCTGCCCGACTATAGTTTTCAAGTATTGTTCTTGAGATGAACTAGCCACTGGCTCTTTCGATTTCAAGGATTCAGCCCCCAAAGCTGGTCTTTTTTTATTTATTTTAAGAAAACTGACAACCACAATGGATATAAAACAAAGTAATAAATAATATAACTAAAGAAAGGCCATTTGAAAGTTTTATCAAAAAGATTTTTTTCTAATTTATATTAAGGCGAAGAAGCCTGTTTGGTTTTTTACTTATCAATCCTATCATAATATAGATATCTTAGATTTATAACCAACTGTGCAAAAAGTAATGGCAGAGCCTTGACATTCGTTTTTATTTGTATTTCAAGATCATAATCATCAGTTAATGAATATAGGCCTTATTGATGAACATAGGCCTTTCCAAATATTTCCAATGTGATCGACTTGTCTGTATAGATATATTTAAGGAATTCAAAAGAACCAAATCAAAAAATCATAATTAAGCTAACGACGATTGATTGTATCAAAGATTAAAAGGTTTGATGCTAAAATAATTACTAAAATATAAATTAGTGGACTCTCGTCCATTTATTTACATACATACATAATGGTCATGTCTGTATCCCATACGGGTAGGCAGAGACTATAGAGCGCCACTTTGCTCGATCCTGACATATTACTTTCGCTTCACCCATTTTGATGCAAGTGGTCTTCATGCATTCTTCATCCCATTTATTTATACTCCTAATATTAAGAAATAAGAATTCCTGGTATAGTATCAAAACTGTTGGTCACTTGAAATTATTTCCAGAGGTGATGTAAGGAGTGAAAATATAGGTCACGGCTTGCGTAGTTTTTATAAAACCTAGTTATCCAAAAAATACAGTTACTTTCTCATATTTTCAAACGAAAATGTACGTTACTACTTTCATTTTATGATATTTTACATTATATGAATGTTGATTAGATCAAAGGTCTTATTAAAACGCATTTTTGCTATTCCAAAAAATAATATTGTATTGTTAAAACCCACTGGTTTTTGATAACATGTATCACTGATTATTAATTAAATTGGGTTATTTAATTATCGCCTTAACTTGGGACTAATCATCTTATGTCTCAGGATGGCGAGCGCAGTGGAATGCCAAGCACTGCATTGTTTCATGTGTTATTTGATTTTGCTACTGTCCATGAATGGTCGTATCGCTTACCATCAGGCTAATGGCATTTATTAATTATTTAATAAACCATGCGGCAGGTACCAAAGCTAGCAAATAAATAATGGAAACAAATTCATGATACACTTTGGATATATCACTTGTATATATTGTTTTTTACATTTAGCAACCAGACAATATTTAAAATAAATAGTCATAAACCGAAAATAACAATAAAGAAAATTGAAAAAAAAAATACGAAACCCACTGATAAGAATTATGTATGAGACTAGTTTTGTGGTCTAAGATTTAAATACTAAATTAACATTTATTCGATGCCTGCGGCTTTTAAAACCAGCGTAAGGTTAGAAGTTGTATCAGCCTTGTGTTATTTGTCTCCAAATAACAATACAGATGGAAATAATAAATTAATTGGTAAAGTCCCTAATGTACAGGGTATATCAAGAATACTACGCAAACGCAACAATTTTTTATTTCGTCGTGTTTGGGTGGTAAATAAATAGTTTTTGCTAAATAATAATTAAAACCATTGCGTACCACCCGAATACGACAATAGGAAAAATAGCACAAAACAATCGTAGCTTTTTTGCAAAGTATTTAGTTGCTTTGTGTCTGAAGTCACTAAAACTACCACCTGGCTTTGTATTTAAACTAATTTAATCATACTTTTGCTTATAAGACTGTTTGTTTGTTAATCTGTATCTGTCTGTATCAGCCCATATGCGTCCCACTGCAGGGCACTTGTTTCTTAATAAATAATTTAAATTAAATAGTTCAAGTTCCGACGCATGTTTACTATATTATATTAACTACTTAATAATTTAAATATTTGATTCTATTTGAGGTGTTGAGATGATTCGTCTTATCTCTTTAAAATTAAGCCATCAAATAATAAACATAACCCACATAAAATACGAAATTGTACGAACCAATACTTCACTCTTCACATTGGACATTATACGAAAAAAATACCTAAGGAATTATTATAATGCTTTTTTATAAGTATATTATTATTTTAATTTGCCGAGTACCAGTATGTTCATTAGTTTCACATGAATTATAAATGTCGGTGTGAATTTTTCAACACAAGCAAAAAATGCCGCCATTTGCGCGCATACATTTGTCCGCATTCCCAGGGTGTGCTCATTTTCAACGGGTTAGGATCGATTTATTTTCGAGTTCTGTTTTCTATTTATATTAAACGAGATTTCATATGGATTCTTAAAAAATCGTAGCCTTAAAGATTTAATTAAATCTTGGGTTAACATATCTTTAGATATAGCAACAGTATGTAACCATAATAGCAAATTTTTTTTTCTCCTTGCACAGGCAAGTTTAGGGTAAAAAATTTACGAAGATTCTGGTTAGATCTTTTGACAAAACTTTGTAAGTCAGGTTAAAATTTATAATTTTTACCAATGCACCAAGACAATAAAAACAAAAAATCTTACTTTTGTTTCATGTTGGTTTAAATTGCCTACTTTTCCTCTATGTCAATTAAAAATCGTATCGGATCCTATAAATGCGACCAAACGATTTCCTACCACTGCTTCAGGTAACATCGTTATGTATTGAATTTTTTATATCATTCCTCAAACGTGCAATTTATTTATAATGATCTGAAATGTACTGTAACTTGAATTGTAAACATTTTTATGAAAATACTTGGTCGTCCAATGTTTGTGTGTTACAACAAAGGGTTGAATGTTTGTTTATCTATACATTATAAGTTCACGCTCATATCGCGTAATAAAATTCTAGTCTTTAACTCTTCTATTGAAATTTTGAAACTAAAAAAAACTTACTCAAAGCAACTCCTGAAAATCGAACCAAGGACCACAGTTTTTACAGTACTCATATGCTGCCTTTGACCATATAAATAAAGATGTGTTTTAGTGATGGCAAACTTTTGTTTTGCTAATACGGTTTTATTGTTATCCACATACCTAAAACGTGTTTATATGAAAATAAAAGCCATACTATGTTTTCTCACCGGCATTGGGCCAATGTTAGATTAACTGAAATAATGTAAATGGTAGAGAAGGCTCAGCATCTACAGGATGATTGATCTACAGGATATAAAAAGATTCTCTCACATGAGCAACCTAATAATAATTTATAAAATAGACATGATACTTAAACGAAGGACATAATAGCTCAAGCATTTAATAATAAAACAGCCATTTCCTCACTATATTAGTTAAGGTATTCGATGCGAGGTCGCTAGGCTCTCTAATTTGTACGTCAGGTATAATTGTCGAGGCATTTTCTTTGATACTATGGGAATCCACTAGCATCGGCATGCATGCGTTTAAACGTTCATGGAAACCATAACCTAAATACTGGAAAAATCGATTGGAAGGACAATGGAACTGTGTGGTTTGTGTTAGTTTTAATAGATGTTCGGGGGTTATGCAAGTCTGTCACTCTGTGGGTCATATAGTAATATTTCAGTGATAAATTTTGTTGTTACGTATGTACTAGCGGTCCGGCCCGGCTTCGCCCGGGTGCAGATACTTTTTGAGTCCACTTTAGAAACATAGGAACTATTTCGCGTGGTAATTAATGAACATATTCAAACACTGTCTAACCTATTCCTTTGAGTTTGGAAGAGTATCGAATATATGAGTATTGAATTCCTTGCACATCCCACGGGAACACTTCATTTTGTCGGGATAAAAAGTAGCCTATGTATTAATCCAGGGTGTCCTAGCCAAGCTAGCTCCATGCCAAATTTCATCAAAATTGTTCCAAGAGTTTGAGCGTGAAGAGGTAGCAAACATACAAGCTTTCGAATTTACAATATTAGTAAGATAATATTAGATAAAAGAAAATAAGTGGTGCAAGGAATGATAAGCAGCAAAGATTGAGTAGTTCACTACTGCAAATAATTGAGGGGTTACCTAATTGTATGTTCCGGAAGGCGACTCTGGTTACTACTTTTTCGACCTCAAAGAAATTAAATTAGCTAGTAATTGTAATGTAGTTTATAATGTAATAGAGATAAAACAAAGCATAAAATAATATTTTGGAGTAATAAAAAACAATCTAGTTATAAATAATTAAATAGACTTACATTGCATGCTGATCTGTAAGATAGATAAACGCCCAGTACAATAAAATAGCACTTTCCAAAGATGGCACGAACTCAGTCATAGTATAATTACTAATAGAAGCATTGTCAATTTTAAAGAACAAACTTATATGGAAGAAATTGAATTTTAGTTAAATCGACTTGATACCGTGGGAATCATCGCATGTGCTTTTAAACGCTTCACCCACTTCAAACTTTATGTCCTAATTACTTCAGGTTTCTTTTTTAGTTTAATCATTTTATTTTATAGTTTTTATTTTAGTTGGAATATTTTTCACCGGAATCCATTACTAACAGTAACTAATGCAACTAATTTTAGATTTAACAGAAGATTTATGTATCACAAAATTTCATTTTTATTCATTACATAATCGATTTTGTCAGTTTTATGGGCGGAGATTTTAACAATAACACAGAAATCAGTCCACTATCATAAAGCAAGAGCCAGTGACCACCAACATATCGTATTTTTATAAAAGCTTGCAATTAATTAACGCTTGTAGATATCGGAATATTTAATAACATGTAATTCTACCAAGATTATAGTATAAAAGCTGAATTTTATATATGTTATTAAGGCAACTATCAAAAGGTTTTTTCTTGGTAGTCAGACACTTTTGAATGTTCTATCTTCTTGCCAGATACATTGAAGCTGATAATTTCCAAAGCTACCACGATCGGAACTTCGTAACTTTCAGCTTTAATAAAATAACGAAGGTCCGGCAGCCACGGGCTCTTGGTCTATCAAGTTTTACTTGTAGTCGGAATGACGATTTTCTGTTGGTCGATACAATCGTATTGATCTTTTTGACTTACTGCATTCGATCGCTACACATTGCGTGGCTCAAATTGACAGGTTTACATCTCGGCTTCGATCGTATATACGAATGTTCCCTCATATTTTTTTTTATTGCATTGAATGGCTAAACAAGCATGTCATTCTCCTGATGGTAAGCGATACGACCGCTCATGAACAGTAGCAAAACCAAACAACGCCTTGAATTACAAAGCAATGCATGGCATTCCACTGCGTTTGCCATCCTGAAATCAATCTCAATATGTCCAGTAGTTACTATGGCTACAGTGTCCTGCAAACTGGAACACAAAAGTGCATTTATACTGCTGTTTGGCAGGAGAAATAGACATTCTGGTACCTATCCAGGCAGCAATATATCTTTCTGTGAGAGACAATGGTCGCCTCCAATCTGCGTTTAAACCTTAATCCTGTTATTTATCGCCATAATATTTACTACTTCGGTGTGTAGTGCTTTCTCCAATAATAGTTTCCTGTTTTAATATGATTGAAACCGAGAGTTTCTAATCAGCTGTATACTAAGGTCAATAAGAACATGTTAATCAACTATTTAATGTATATTACTTTACTTTACAATGAGCTTAGTAAATTAAAACGGCCGAAACTATAGGTATCGGGTTACAGGAAGACTCTGGATAAACGTCCCTTCCAACAAGCCGTTGTAGAAATTCGTGAGAGATGCCTATGTTCAGCAGAGGACTTTTTGTGGATTGAGATGATGATAATGATGACAGTTTTTAATATATTTCAGAGCATATGGGTCCTATACGATTAAATAAGCTAGTTGGAACAATTACATTCACAATATTTTAATATTTTCCTTCAAAAATAATAAAAATATTTGGAAAATAATTGCGATCCAAACTGTCCTGCGACCGTGCACGAGGTGTACCACCTGTGGCTTCGTAAATTTAGTGTATCTCCATCTTTCTCTCTCTCGCCAAACATGAGTATCACTGTCCCGTTCCCTCCTGTTTTCACAAATAAGTTGCATCCGAAAACAACATAGAAAACATAAAGCCATCTGCAAGTAAATATAGTTTTTACTTCATAGTTTATAGAGTTGAAATTGCATTGCGGAGGTCCAGTCTGAAAACTCTTTGTTGGACAAGCTGAAAGTTGCAGGCCGGTAGTTGGTACGAAATGCTGAGCCACGTTGTATTCTCTGATTGTAATATAACGCGATTTAAAATAAATAGTGCTGTTCAAATACATCGATAACTGGGTATCGATAAATTGTTTGGACTCTCTCTGAAATATGCGAATGATGAGCACACGTCATCAGCTCATCTCATTTTTACTTTGCATTGTCAATTAATTATACCTAAAGCCTATGGTAAATCCTATAAGCCTATAAGTGCGTGGTGGCCTGTTGGTAAACGGACTAGACGTGACTGCCAACATGTTCACGGTGGTCACGGGTTCGAATCCCAGGGCACACCTCTGACTTTTCGGAGTCATGTGTGTATTGATAGTCAATCACCACGCACTAAAACGGCGAAGGAAAACATCGTGAGGAAACCTGCATACCATAGCGATTTATAAAAATGTCTATGGTATGTAAGTTCGCCAACCCGCACTAGGCCAGCGTGGTGGACTATATGGCCTAACCACTCTCAATCGTACTGTCGATTGTAGAGGAGGCCCGTGCCCTGCAGTGGGACGTATATGGGCTGATACGGATGGTAAATCATTGCATTTTAGTGCCCTTTAAAACCTGTGGTGTGATGGTATGGGAATTCGGTACCTTATATTTCTGAAGAGTTGGACAACGGTGACTAGCGTCCTCCACAAATCACTGAGAATGTTTCCATCCCAAACGGGATAGAGGGCAACCCTACCGGTGATCTACGGATTATAACTCAGATCCTTACTATCCACAACATGTTTATTATGCATGTTTCCACTAGGCTAATGAAGTGATAATTAAATATAGCAAAGTATATTATCTTCTTCAGCCACAGTGATATCCAAAGAAGTATCCATACAGCGATTTCTTTAAATTTACCTTTTTAATTTGTATCTGGATTAGACTATGTACATACGTGCTGCAGGGCATGGGTATCCTTTACAGTCGTGAGTACCATTCAGAGTGGTGAGGCGTATAGTCAACCAGGCTAGCCTAATACAGATTCGTGATTTTGATACACCATTGAAACTTATTAATCCTGTTTGCAGATTTTCTCACGATGTCTTCATTAACCGTAGTGCGTGGTGATTGACTATCAATACGCAAATTACTTTGAAAAGTCAGGTGTTTCCTGGGATCCGAACCCGCGACTACCGTGAACATTTTGGCAGCCTCTGGTCCGTTTACCAACCGGCCATCATGCAATTTTTGTTAAGTTAGCAATAATACAAATAAACTCAATTACACGCATCGATAGTGTGCATTTCGCGTCACTAGAACGTTACCGGGTTACCCGTGTTGCATTTTATCCGGGCCAACGTAAACTGCTGCCGCCCGGTTTAATCCTTTAACGAGCCGGTATGTTGCGAATCATGCCCAATGATATTGTTGTCCGATACTCTGTTGTTTCGTGTTGTTTGCGACAAACGTTTGTTGGAGATGCTAATATTTTTACTAAAAATAATAAAAATAACCGGGTATGTAATAACCGGGTATTAGGGTAACTTACATTGTAAATGGAGGTAATCTGGGCCTTCATAATGATAACATAAGGCCCAGCAATGGTTTTGCGCGGGGCGGTTCGCGGACGTAAATCGGGGCGCCCTTCGCCCTGGGATGTCCGGTGCTGCCCACAATGCGTGTGAGGGTTATCGAGAGGTTTTTAGTCAGTATGCTGGCGTAGGTATTGCTAGGGACCCAGCACGGCCACAATATCCGCGTGTGTACCGGGCTGGAAGGCCGGAGACACTGACATACCCCTTTCGGCCTCCCCCGGGGTACCGAAAGGGCAGCTTAATAGCTTTCTTACATCAGTCCATCCATCTATCTTTGAGATAGTTTGGACAAACATGATGGATTTCCTATAATTTTACCGTTGGGTTACGTCGAAATAAATGAAAAAAAGGGAAAAAGGCTTTTTGCATTCAGAACTTTGGTGGTGTATTCAGACATAAATGTTCAATATGGTGTTCCAAAATAATGTTCCATTGTCCGAAACAATTTTTAATGTCATTTTTCGATTCGTTTGAATTTCGATTACTTTAATACCAAATGTGTGGTTTATAAGTTAGGTGGATGTCGTGGATTGAATACCAATTCAGTTACTTTTTCTATTACTACACTAAGGTGATGGGTGGTGATGATTTCTGTATTCCAGCAGTTAGCCTGAACCTTTGTTTAGCGATCCCCACAGGCATTTCGAAGGTCTCTATCGTTTTTAAAGCGTTTTCTTTCAGGCTAAAAAATAAATACCCAACAGCCATATACATAGTTCTGACCCCACACTAAGATCGAGTCTTGTGTTGTGGGTATCAGGAACTACGAGAGACTTTTCGGTGTCACAAATATACATACCCGTGGATAACAAATATCTGTAGAACACGCAAATATTTGTCTAGGTGTAGGGATCGAACCCGCAGCTTCTCATTTCACATCCAGGGTCTAACTAACTAATGATGCCATGAAAGCTGTTGATATTATGCATGAGTTTTATTATGCATGTATTATTTACTGTATTTTATTTTATGCAATTGAACAACAAATAAATAACACCCAACAGTCACATAATGTATGACAGGACTATTCCTGACCCCACACTAAGATCGAGTCTTGTGTCGCGAGTATCAGGAACTACGAGACTTTTTTGAACGACTGCTATGAATTGAATGTAATAGTTTTATACAATTTTATTATTGGGTCCAAGCGAAATATCAGCGGGGTAGCGAGCCAGTAAGACTATTTGTATAGAAGCGATTGGATTGGGCCGGAAGATGCCGATTTCTAAGGTCGAGGGGTCACTTTCACTCCATACTTGGCCGTTTGTTGCATGCCACATATTTTCCATCATTTTTCCATTTTATGTAATTAAATACTTTTATGGACATTATTGAGTAAAATTCTTATGGTGACCCTGGAAACTATGGGAGAAATTCTTAGGTGGATAATATTGATGTCAATTGTCATTTATATTTTATGGTTATTTATACGACATACGTTTTTTCATCATTATTCTGAACATCGTAGTAAAGTGTACAAAATAAATTATGAAATATTTCCTTGAATTATGCCGGAGTTTTGCAGAAACATCACAATGTTACATTCAAATAAGCATTCATCAGCATAATTTGGATTTTGATGATTTAATTAATGCATCGTTTCATGACCTTTTTGGGGCATTAACCAGAGAAGAAAAAAGTGCGTGGTGGCCTGTTGGTAAACGGACTAGACGCGGCTGCCAACATGTTCACGGTGGTCGCGGGTTCGAATCCCAGGGCACACCTCTAACTTTTCGGAGTCATGTGTGTATTGATAATCAATCACCACGCACTAAAATGGTGAAGGAAAACATCGTTAGGAAACCTGCATACCATAGCGATTCATAAGAATTTCTATGGTATGTAAGTCCGCCAACCCGCACTAGGCCAGCGTGGTGGACTATATGGCCTAACCACTCTCAATCGTATTCTCGATTGTAGAGTAGGCCCGTGCCCTGCAGTGGGACGTATATGGGCTGATACAGAACCAGAGAAGGGTAATAGTTTTTTTTTACGAAAAAACTGATATTAATTAAAGAACTTCAAATTTAGATAGTCCGGAGTCTCAAATTATAGTACTAAATCGTCCTATAAGGACATTTGAAACACAGAACATTCTAGAGTGGCATTCAGGTGTTAATATCTTTCTAAATGCTGGTTGATTTGTGCACTACTTGTTGACCTTAGATTGTGTTTTACATCGGCTGCGCAGTGGGCGCGCGCTAACAAATATTTAGAGGTCAAATGAATATCTGTGTCGCCATTTAAGTATTTAGAGGTTGGACCAATGACAATCGCCGTCGGACGCGGGAAATCCTGATTTCGGTCTTATCTCATAGTTTCCAAACGTGCCAACTTGTTGATCGCATCTGTGGAGCGTCCTCCTCCGTTCCTAGTAGTAAATTTGTTTTGGGAGCTCCGGATGATGTCATCTCCAATGCCGGTTCTCTGGCATTAGTGTGCTCGTGACACATGACTCCGGTGAGCCCCGTGATGTCTGCTATTATACTACTCATCGACAATTGCTAGAAATTGCCTCTACAATTTGCAGCCAAAGTCGGAACCTTCAAAGATGAATTGAACAAAGTTACAATGAAATATAGCAAAAAAATAATAATTGCCTCCGTACAATGATGACGACTATAAAATTACTGCTAATTATGGTTGTCCTAAGCGACAAAGCGACTCACACCAGCAGCGCTCAGCACGTCGCGTCGTTTCAACCGATATGGTGTTGGTTATACCAGGCCCTAATTAGTATTAGAAAAATAATTGCGCAAGTTAAAAATGCCAATGTCAGACTGCACTCGTTTAACAGAAACGGAGACACCTGCAATACTTTATATGCACAACAGGACGTTGTATCTTATTATAAAATCGATTAGAAAAACTAAACCGGTTGTCTAATTAATAATACAATGCGCGGGAGTGCTCCGCCATGTTTGCGGGCCGACCAATCGCGGCGCGCGGATTCAATGTCGCGAGCAATGTCAAAACTGGACGCTTCCTAGTAAATCGAGTAGGACAGTTACTACGGCAGATAACATTCGGTGGCCATTTTGTTTTTCGACGTTCTTATCTAGCGCGATAGCGGGTTAGCGATAAAATTTTGCAGTTTAGAAACCGCCGGACGGCTTATGTGTGTGAAGTTATCGCCGCTACAACTTGAAATAAATGTGCTGCATTATTTTGTGCCACTTTAACAATGAGCAAATTGTTTTGTGGGACACACAACTGTCATTGTCCATATTTTATCAAATGCCAAATAATACAGTTATTTGGCATTTGATCAATGAATTCTTTGTTAATATTAAAAGATACATTTTTGAATTGTATAAATTTAACAAAACTGTTAACATTAGTCTTGAATCCGAAAGAATTTTCTATCAGCAATCTCTTAGTGCGTGGTGGCCTGTTGGTAAACGGACTAGACGCGACTGCCAACATATTCATAGTGGTCGCGGGTTCGAATCCCAGGGCACACCTCTGACTTTTCGGAGTCATGTGTGTATTGATAGTCAATCACCACGCACTAAAACGGTGAAGGAAAACATCGTGAGGAAACTTGCATACCATAGCGATTTATAAAATTTCTATGGTATGTAAGTCCGCCAACCCGCACTAGGCCAGCGTGGTGGACTATATGGCCTAACCACTCTCAATCGTACTCTCGATTGTAGAGGAGGCCCGTGCCCTGCAGTGGGACGTATATGGGCTGAAAAAAAAGAATCTCTTAGAAACTCCATCACCAATTTCCATATTGATAACCTTTAAAACGACGAGCTTTCATACAAGTTTCACTATTACGCCATTATAACGGGTAAATAATCTCAAATTCTTTTCCAGCGCTTACCTACTTTACTGCAGTTTTTAGGATTCTTGTGCCCAATTTCATACTCTTCTTATAATTTTAAGGCTGTACGATACTCATTGATTAGATTAGACTTTAAAGCTATGCTATTACAGGTTGGTTATTCATTTTAAAGATTTTATTTTTGGTTGATCACCATTGAATTAAAACTAAATAGATGTAACCATACAAATTTAACTGACTGAAATCTCAACGTCACCACAATAGAGAGTTTTGTTCAAAAATTTACTCAGTGTTATTACAGAAATTGCAAAATTAACAAAAAAATATTTCGAACAGAATTATGCCTCACTATATAGAATTACTTTGTGCTCCATTTAGTACTAACGTATGACATCAATATTTCCATTGGGATTAATTTAAGTGTGTTCTTAAAAGAAAGCTGACTTAGTAATAAAAGTTACAGGAAGTCACTGGAAGCAGACCGTTTCCTACAGGTAGCTTGGAGGTCTTTGGAGGAAGCCTACTTACAACGGTAGACATCTTGAGTTTAAATCAGATGTTTATATTTTTATCTTTAGTAAGGTTTGGTTCTTATTCGCACACGCATATAGTAAACCAAATCAAATGGAATATTACCAAAAAAACATCATTTTTTTGCCATAATAATCTACTACAAAACAAATAACGCAGCTAAAAACGTAAATTAAACATAGATTGAGACAGAAAAAAATAACTTTAAATACATCTCAAGCGACCAAGACTGGAGAGCGAAAAAAATTCAGCAAAATAGACAAAAAACGGCGCTGCAGTTATCTTAGCAGCATTAAAGGCTGGCCAGAAAAAGGGAAATATCTCTTAATAATTCACCTCGGGAGTTTTTAATAGCAAAGCTAAAAGGTGAGTGGGGATGGAAGACGCCACTTTAGCTCAAACGAGACTCGAAAACTTTCATGTTATGCTTATATTTCATTACATTTTGTGAATAGTGTCACTCAAATCTGCCTCTTCATTCGTGACGCGGCTCGTTTTCGTCTTACTTTGAACAGATATTTATGAAGATAAATATTGGTCACTGAGTTTCTGCTACTTTTTAATAATGTTTATCTAGAACGTTTTGGCCTATACGATTTATTATATGGTGACATTGTCATTGTTTAAAATACGTATTATAAAGATCTTTGGCTTTGGGAAATCACGTTCTTTGCAAAGCTTATTTATTTATATATGTTAAACAAAAGTTTTCCTGTTTTGTGTGCTATTTGCTCAGATGACAGAAAACACTGGTGTCGTTTCTTTTTTAACTTCTAGCTGATGCTACTTCAGACATTATTAAGGGGCTTCTTTCTAAGTACTTTCTTAATCTAAACATGTTAAGTCATCATTGTTCTCTTCAGTAGCTGTTGCTTATTGGAACTGATGTACTTAATAATAATTGAATATAATCATTGAATCAAACAATCCACATAATGCCAGTGATAGATTTAGCTCTACTCCAATGTTGATGAAACCCTAAATCATACATAGAGACCGTCAAAAATTGATAAAATGTTATAAATAAAAAATCTTAAACATTCATTTACACAGAACTTTGTGGAATGTTCATTTTCTAATTTTGAGGCTTCTTTAAAGTTCGATAAGAATAAACCAGGCGAAGCCGACTTTGATTGACATCTGGAGATATAACCTTATCTTTCAAAAGACCAACAATCAATGATAAATCAACAATATATCTTTCAAAAGAACAACAATGATCTGATTACATCATAATCAGGCCAAATTGGTTGTGTCTTACGGTTCAGCTGATAAATACATACATACATAAACTCACGCCTTTTTCCCAGAAGGGGTAGGCAGAGGTGCCAGGACACCCACATTTCGCCTTGTATGTTCAGTCCCACAATGTGATAGGTGGCGAGCCTACTGCCATATCGGGCACAAATTCCTGACTCTGGGCTGATAATAAATAGAAAAATCCAATATCACTTTGCCCAACCCGGGATTCGAACCCGATAAATAAGAAGTATGTATTATAGATACAGATACCTATGTAGAGTAAGTTTTATTGAGTGAAGCATATCAAATATTACTATACAAAAAATCTAAAAATAACTATTATGTCTTAGCCTTCATCAAGCCTTGTCTTATCTTATCACTGCGACAATTCTAATTATGAGGATAGTTTTATCACTTTTTACATTCGGTAGTCTAATCAAAATCAATGAAAAACAATATTTTATTGTCTAAAAATAACTCTTATGTCTAACCCCTGGTCAAGCCTCGTCTTGTCTTATCAGGACTGTTCTATTCTCCTACAAGATCCCGAAATGCAAATTGTAGAATTTGACTGCAGTTTTATATGAATTTATCAATATGTTTAAGAGATTGCAAAATAATCATCTAAAAACACTAAATATTTCTGAAGTAGAAATATCATATCATTCAATATCTGTGATAAGAAGATAGAGAGGTTAATACACAGAATCTTCCCAATTTCTTTAACATAAATTTCAAAAAGCTTCCTAAATTGGATTTAGGGTAGAATCTTCAAGCGTCTTGTTACCCAAACAGCCGACTCTTCTTGAGCTGCGTTCCACCTTCCCTAAACTCAACAAAACCCAGACCGAGAGCAAGTTAAACCAAACAAGAGAATATAAAACAAAGTATTTGAATAATACGCAATCATACTTTATAATTAAAGCGCAGGTATTGTATAATAAGTGATAAAAAAAACTGAAAGCACGAAAAATTGATAAAGGGTGGATGTGATAAGGTGGCAACCCCCGGCTATTGATCGGGGGCCGCCACCCCCGGTGCCACCCGGGGGTGTATAAGTATAAAAAGCGTAACAAATTTTCGTCTTAAGAAAAGGAAAAGAAAAAATGTATACAGCCACCCTTCGGGGCCGGGGTGTCCGTGGCCGGGGGTGGGGATGCATTTTTCTCGCGCTCCCGCTCACTCTTGCCTCCGAGAACGTAAGATGTTACAAAGGATTCTTTGTTAGCGGGCGCAGTTAATTAGATTTGGGGGCAGACCGATTTTTTTTCGGTCCATTTTTTTTCATACTCTCAATGTGTTATGAAAGCAATTGTTTTGCCGATTTGAAAACCGGCGGTGCTGAGCCCGCCGAGGTCACCAGAACTTGTTGCAAAAATAGTTTACGACTTCTTTTAATATTTTCGAGCTGACGTAACACTGGAATTTTCCATAAAACCTTTTCAAAACATTGGCTGGAGTTACTAATTTAGTTCGTACGTATAGCGTGGTGTGTTTTTCTCTTCATTAAAGTGAAAAGTTTGGTGAGATGCATCTAAAATATATTTTCGTCTGTGGCACAAAATATCGGTGCATCACTAGAGTTGATTCTGAGCACTTAAACACGTATTTGAGTTTATGGGTTACTAGGTCCCAAGTCGGCGGCGTCCCCAACCTAATCCACAGAACGAGTAAGTTATCTTTAGACACATCGTGCTTGTCTCAGAGACACAAAACGACGTCTCCGACCGGTTTCCATGGCAACCACCGAGTCCCGTGAGACCAATTCCTCCGGTCGCTGGATTGGGAAAATCAACTTTTACATTTATTTCATGCATACTACTTTGTTTTCTTGTATTTTCTTGATGCAAGTGTTTATTAATTAACTATTTAATATTATTTTATCAATTATAGTTAAAAGTTAGTTAATTTAAGGTTTTCTTAGTATTGTGTAAAACCTTAAAAACTGATTTACATAATATAATAAAGTCAAATTAATTACCACATTAAATCTGGCGAGGAATTCACAAATGACTCATTTTTTCTGAATGCCAAGGGTAAAATTACATTTCGCTTTTGTTTTGTTTACTTTTCAACGTGTGTAGATTTACTTCCATAGTATCAATAACATAAAAACACCTAAAGCTTCATAGTTCCTTTTCGTCCATACTGTAACTGTAACTGTATCAGCCCATATACGTCCTACTGCAGGGCACGGGCCTACTCTACAATCGAGAATACGATTGAGAGTGGTTAGGCCATATAGTCCACCACGCTAGCCTAGTGCGGGTTGGCGGACTTACATACCATAGGAATTCTTATAAATCGCTATGGTATGCAGGTTTCCTCACGATGTTTTCCTTCACCGTTTTAGTGCGTGGTGATTGATTATCAATACACACATGACTCCGAAAAGTCAGAGGTGTGTCCTGGGATATGGTCCATACTATTGTTAAATAGCCTCCAAATCTGCACGGTACAAAGTACAATATTTTGTGCTACATGTTTCTTCCGAAACGACTGTTAAGGCGTTTAAAAGGCTAAAAAGCGTTTCTGAGCGGCATCGGGCACGTAGGAATGTATAAAGGTGATAGGAACGCGGTCAGCCGGTCGCGCGGGGCAAAACGCTGAGACGGCTGTGACGTCAGAGCATTACAGACGATTAGAGTAGCCGAATTCAAAGTTCTCAAATTCGTCGACACGTTGCAACAGATTAGTCTCTTATTTTAGATTAGTCGCCTATATAAAATGTATGTATATTAAGTTTATTGGTAGGTCTCTCATAGTAGGCTGCCTGGGTAGGTACCACCGCATTTTCTATTCTCCAGTCAAACAGCAGTGTAAATGCACTGTTGTGTTTCGGTTTGATATTGTAACCAGAATAACTACTGGACATATTGAGACTTAACATCTCATGTCTCAGGATGGCGAGTGCAGTGGAATGCCAAGCATTGCTTTGTAATTCAAAGTGCTGTTTGGTTTTGCTACTGTTCATGAGTAGTCGTATCGCTTACCATCAAGCGAATGGCAAGCTCGTTTCGCCAGTCATAGCAATAAAAAAAAAACAAAGGTGTCAAATGCGTCGGCACTACCACAGATTATACCGGCTATAAACAATATCTGTATATTATGTTAAATATACAAAATAAAAATTTATATAGTAATCAAATTCAAAATAATTCGTCTAAGCATTGTGTCTTCGGCGGAAGATAATATCTTGATACTTGTTTTGGATTTGCACTACTAGTATTTGACATTGAAGTTTTTTTATGGTATAAATAAATAAAAAAATGGCTCGATTGTATCGCGTAATTAAGAGACGATAATTCCAGGTTATTTGGCATGTAAATGTACGTACATAAGTGTTTGTCTTCGTAAAAACAAATTTTATTATAGAATTTACTTGATGCAAGTGATGCTTGCAAATTTTCTGGGTTTCAAATCCGCGTGTAATATTATTAAAGACGATAAATTAAAAATAAATTTTGATACTTATTCCAAATACAGCGGAAGTACTTTTTCATAAACATTGTTGGTCCTTTGTCAACAACATTGTTCTAATTCGGTCACTATAATGCTAAGCATGCGAAATGTGATATGCTATTATAATTGATGTTTTAATTGGGTTGCGATTATTTATTGAGAACTTCAAAATTTATATTGAGATGTTATTTTAATTTATACTTGTGTCGCTCCTTAGGTTCCAGATCAGAAAGCACGGAATAGGAATGGGTTTGGTTTTCTCGTCGGGTAAACTAGTTTCAATGAATTTTCATACTTGAAAACTTGCTTTGCATGGGATATTAATTAAAAATACGTTTGGCGAGTGGATGGCTGTTGGAAAATTATAGGAGTAAATTTATTTTGATAATATATCTAAAAAAATTCATCGATCCAAATCAGCTATGGCATAAGTCTTTCAGAGTTCAGCCAATCTGCTTGGTAAAGTTGGTTCAGGCACAATGTGTCAAACTAATCATAGGTTAGAATCCCGAGACAAATGTTTATATGACCCTTAAATATTTATCTCACTTCTAGGTATTAAGAGAAAGTGCATAGTTTTGAAAACCGGGGATGCAAAACTTTATTATGTTATGGAAATGATGAGTGTTTCGATTAATGTGTAATATGCTCTAAAGCAAATATTACATTGACATGTAGCTATTTTTAAATACTTTTCAAACTCCGTAGGCCAATTTAACATTTCGGAAATTTCCTTATCTTTCATTGAAAATCGTAATTTTATAATTATAAGAATAAGCTATACGTAATTTACTTTTTGTCCAATTTGTACAATGTGGAGACGTGGCGGCTAATATTTCACATAAAAGTGTTTTTGTCGTGTAATGAAGCTAGATAAAAATACTTGTTGACCTACATCGAGCGAGGATGGCGGAAGAGCGATGCGTCACCTACCACCACCATATCGATTGCCCAAAACAGCTTGTTTACCGCTTTTATATGGGTTTTTAATTGCCTCACATGTTAAATTGGGTAATGAAGATAAAAAACTATGTTACCATTTACAATTAAGTCATAAATAAATAATACGCCCAACGCATCCCAATTGCTTTTTTTATGGCCGAGATAATTTCAGATGTTAAAGAAATGATGCTTAAAGGCGCCACTTTAGTTAATATTGAAATGAATATTAATTTTACGTATTTATTTTACTATATGTTTGTTGTTTAACTGGGTGAAAATTGGGTATCAATACACATATTATGACTGAAAAGTCAGATGTGTGTTGTGTTCCGCCAGTACAAAAAAAAACAAAACGATTTGTCTGGGCGCAGGAATCGCAAGTCGCTTCCCGTTTCATAGCTGAGTTCTTGCCACAAAGCTGTCACAATTTGTTCATCCATTTCATTTGGGTCATTGTAATAGAATGCAATTTTTGAGGCAATATTAATTATGTTTATGTGTTTTTTTTCCTTAGACACAGTTGCTTACTTTATCATATAATAGGTACAAATTAAGACTATAAATAATCACACAATTTGGACTATCTTACAAATGCATGGTCTTTATTCGCCAATAAATTATATATCGTCAGTTTGAAACTGTGAGGTCCTGAGTTGGAACTCAGGTCAGGAAACTAAATTGATATATTTTTTAAATCTCATTTCATTTGCCCGGCTATTATTTGTGCTCGATATGGCGACAAGCTCGAGCCTTAACACATTTGAGAAAGCAAATGTTTTGAGAAAATGAGGGTGACACCAGGTGAAACCAATTTTTATTGGTGGTAGCTCTCATTAGGCCGCCTGGGTAGTTAACACCGGCAGTGTAAATTCATTGTTTTTGCCGGGTTGAACGACTTTGTAACCAGGACTGCTGGACATATTGAGAGTTAACATCTTATGTCTCAGAGTGGTGAGCGCAGTGGAATGCCAAGCTTGCTTTGTATTTCATGGTGTTGTTTGGCTTTTCTACTGTCCACGATCGGACGTATAGCTCCCGTTAGGTAAATGGCATGTTTGTCTTGCCATTCACTGAATTAAAAAAACGCTTGTGTCACCTTCCTACCTTGTCAAGGATATACCTAGGTTTAAACGTAGACAAGTATACCGATAGGAGGAAAATTAGTCATAATATACGGTTTATATTATGACATATATGAGGTTAGATATAAGACTTATGAAGTCTTTACTCTATTTAGTTATCACTGGTGACATTTTGTTCAGGTTACATTCCAATTGGGTCAAGGAGCATGAAGTTAGGGAGATTAAGTGACCGCTTTCCGACTCAATATTAGGACATTGGTACAGTAAGAATGAGTTTATTCGTAAAGATTTCGACATCGGAAATATTGTCACACCTAGGATTTTGTATGCGACTTTTGATACTTTGAAGAAGCAACCTTTTGCAGCGTCTAAGTTATATGTGGTTACTGTAAGTGTCTCTGGCTTATGTACCGGTACATAAGCCAGCGAACATATAATTATCGAGCACAAAGAAAAACCAACCGATACTAAATAAATTAAAACGCAAGAGATCCGGACACCATCCAATATCCTGCGAGCAACGTTAAAATATTCACTCGAACCCGCGCCCCCGCCCCGCACCGCGAGGAGGGGGGGTTGAAAAAAACCACAAAATTCAATTTGTACAGAAACTACAGTTCTTACACTTGCAGACGTGCAAAATGAAAACATACTTCGGGAAAAAAACTCTAGGGTTTTTGTACTAGGAATTAAACTTAGGGTGGTTCGGCGGTCTAGGGTGGCTGTGGGTGCGGCCGGGACGCTGCGGGGTGGGTGGGGGTGCACGCGCGGTGGGCAGGGGGGGGGGGGTGAGGGAAGACGCTGGATGATTAATTATTAGTTTGTGTGTGTTGCGAAGATAGTGTGTTATCGCGGGGGTCCGCGGCCAGGTGGGGCGCCGGGCGAGGCACACGCGTCTTCTACATTTTTAATTAATATTCGTTACTACATAAAAATGGCTTTGTATTACTTATTGAAGTGTATTACCTTACGTGGAAACTCTATTCAAGTCACATTTATTAAAGTCTTTGATGCATTTTGCAGGTTTTGCACGGTATCATTTGAAATAGTAATTACCTTTGGATATCTCAGAATATAATTATTTATTGCTTGTTTCCAAGAGATACTGTTTTTATATTAAGAAGGAGGTTTTAATAACATGCAGTGATGACTGGGACTTTTTATGATTTTAGATTTTCTAGAAAAGTGCGTGGTGGCCTGTTGGTAAACGGACTAGACGCGGCTGCCAACATGTTCACGGTGGTCGCGGGTTCGAATCCCAGGGCACACCTCTGACTTTTCGGAGTCATGTGTGTATTGATAGTCAATCACCACGCACTAAAACGGTGAAGGAAAACATCGTGAGGAAACCTGCATACCATAGCGATTCATAAGAATTTCTATGGTATGTAAGTCTGCCAACCCGCACTAGGCCAGCGTGGTGGACTATATGGCCTAACCACTCTCAATCGTATTCTCGATTGTAGAGTAGGCCCGTGCCCTGCAGTGGGACGTATATGGGCTGATACAGATACAGATTTTCTTATTGTTAATTATTGCACTTAGAATTATTGTAGAAACATACTATATACCAATTCTTTGCTATTATCTTCTTCCTTTGACGTGCACTAAAGTCCATCGTAGGATATGCTAAAACAGACAAATTTCCAAAAAGTCTACACATCTAACAAAATCAATATATCATTTTCCATCCGAAAATGCGAGATAAAATATAATAGTACAGGTTCCCCAGAACAAATTTCATAATTGATTACTAACAAGTTGATTTTTCGTGAGTAGCTTCCTTTCGACTAGACGCCCAACTTTTTCCTTACAGTAACTTTGGGAAATGGTAGCTTAGTAGGGTAGCAAGGATGAAACATGTCGATTTGACGAATTTTTAAAATTTATAAGTAACCGAATTTTTCTTTGTTAATTATCGAGATAATTATCTAAATAACGTGAAAAACTATTTGTCCTACAAAATATAAGGTTTTATCACAACAGTCCCCCCTCTCCAACATGTATCATAAACAAGGTCATGGAAAATAATTACTAACCAGCTGATTTTTTTTTTATGGGTTAACTAATATTTGTATAGTTTACTACCCACAATGTCCTACAAATTGTGTGGTATGTCATCTTGGTCCTACGCTCAAAAGTTGTCAATACCGCAAGACTTTTTTTTTTATTAGTAACTGTAGGACAAATATATCACGTGATAGGTTAATATATTTTTCATCCAAATAAAACAATGTCCTACAAAAATAAAGGTATGTTATATTAGTCCTACAAAATTTGTAATTTTTGAGTATACAAAATAAAATGTAATATTCATTTATACTTACACTAGTACTCGTATACAACGACTTCGCTTATAATGACTAATCGGTTTTAACGACGATAATGTTTACTCAAGTTAGGGGCCCTACTATATTCATCGAACGAACGAACGAACGAACTAAGGACCCTACTATGTTCAACGAAACGAAGTTCGAAACTTCGGATGATCAAAGTTTATATACGATACGAATGTACCTACATAAAACTTATGGTCGTTATTGATTTATGGTCGTAACCATAGACTTATAGTTACGGTGTACGTTATATATATACATTCGTATCGTATAAAAAACTTCGTTTGTCCGAAGTTTCGAACTTCGTTTCGTTGAATATAGTAGAGTCCTTCGTTCGTTCGTTCGTTCGTTCGTTCGATGAATATAGTAGGGCCCTAGGTTTCATAGTATGGTACTGAGAAAATATCACCGTTTAGTGCGACCCCGGTTTAAGCGACCAACTGCTCATAGCGACCAATAATTACGTCTAGTTAAAACCACAGAATACTAACAGAAGTCAACCTTGTGTATGTACTTCACTTTTGTTGCCATACTACGCTCGGCGTTCGCGCAAAAGTTGAAACTCGCTCTCGCAGTGGTCTCGACTGGTTTGGAATATCATGTCGGTGAACGCTGTCTATGTGGGCGTTGATTAAGCGCGCTTTGTATGAAGCTTGACTTCTGTTAGTTTAGTATTCTGTGGTTAAAACGACGCGCAATGTTTTGTTTGCACAACCTATGCACCAATACCTCGGTGCCCCAAAGTTACCCCGCCCCGCGCGCTTCACCTCTCCTTATTAGTGCATGAATCCATGCTTAGTGTTTGTCACTTAAGACAAGTTCTAAAAGGTCGACAAAATAGTTATTTCGGTAAAATACCTATTTCCAGCTCCGGTGCGAAACGCATCTAAATATATACCGGGTATATCAAGGGTGCTACTGAATACGAAGCCGGATGGTAGTTTAAGTGACTACAAAAACAATGTAACTGTGTGTTGGCTGTCTGTATTTTTAGTCGTCTGTGGTCCACAGTAAACCATGCTGTGCGGATGCGTTTGTGAGCAAGGAAAGCAGTGTGCCTTAGCTACAATAGCAAAATATACAAAATATTTTTTTTAATTTCATGAATTTCAACTTTGTAACTGGAGGACTGGAATAACGTACCACGCAATTTGTAGGACAGTGTGGGTGGTAAACTATGCAAATGTTAGGTAAACAATAAAAAAAAATCAGCTGGTTAGTAATTATTTTTCATGACCTGATTTATCATACATGTTGGAGAGGGGGGACTGTTGTGATAAAACCTTATATTTTGTAGGACAAATATTTTTTTACGTTAATTAGATTATTACCTCGATAATTAACAAAAAAATAATCGGTTAGTAATAATTTTTTTTAATTCGTCAAGTCAACATATTTCATCCCTATTATCTTAGTTATAAACCACAATCGAGAATTTTCGTACAAGAATTACTTGGGCGTCTCATTGAGATGAAGCTATTCTCGAAAATTCAGCTTGATAGTAATTATTTTTACATTATGTATTAGTACTACATCTTTTGAGCGTAGGACCAAGATGACATACCACACAATTTGTAGGACATTGTGGGTAGTAAACTATACAAATATTAGTTAACCCATAAAAAAAAAATCAGCTGGTTAGTAATTATTTTCCATGACCTTGTTTATGATACATGTTGGAGAGGGGGGACTGTTGTGATAAAACCTTATATTTTGTAGGACAAATAGTTTTTCACGTTATTTAGATAATTATCTCGATAATTAACAAAGAAAAATTCGGTTACTTATAAATTTAAAAAATTCGTCAAATCGACATGTTTCATCCTTGCTACCCTACTAAGCTACCATTTCCCAAAGTTACTGTAAGGAAAAAGTTGGGCGTCTAGTCGAAAGGAAGCTACTCACGAAAAATCAACTTGTTAGTAATCAATTATGAAATTTGTTCTGGGGAACCTGTACTATAATTTCCACATATTTACAAACCACCTAAGACTTTTTCCTAAAGTGGATATTGAATCCACTACATTTCAATTCTCAACTGGCGAGCCACATTACACAACGCAAGTTACCCTCTGTACTGTAACTTTAATATTAACTATTAACATTTGTATGTTTGTATAGATATGTTTAAGTAATTTTACTCTTTCATAAATATTTTTTCGGACTAGACATTGAATGAATTAAAAAACTACGGACCTTAGACAGGAAATGAAAAGCTTAATTAGACAATAGACGCCTGCCAGCCCCGGCGAGGCCACGGCGTGATGTTATTTAAGTTATTTCCGGGGAAGACGCCGTTTTCGCCTCAAGTATTTTTATGGGGCGAGAAGACAAATCGAGGAAAAAAGGATTTTCCGTTTGGATTCAGATGGTCTTTGGATTTAGTTTATGTGGGATTCGTTCCAGATTTTTTTTGAACATAATATTATAAGTAATAAAATATCCGTAATGAAAATATATTGTCCTAAAAACACGCCTATTTACAATTTCTTATTCTAAATGAAAACGTCTCAGGAATTGATAAAAATATCTTCTTTACTAACTGGTATACATGTCCTCTCCAGCATTTATTGCAGGGAGACGTCGCAATTATTTTAATCACAATTAAGTGTAAACTGTAAATACCCTTTAACAATAAATCTATATAAATTCAATAAACAAAAAACCGGCTTTGTCTAGTAACAACTGCTGAGGTTGAATCCGAAGCTAAAATAAATATCTCAAACAAAAAAATATACTCGTAAAATGATTGACAATAAAATTCAAAGCGTTTGAATTGGATTAATTTATTTTCAAGTACACTGATGGTCTAGGGGTGGATTAAAAATAGATTAATATAATTACTTGGTTTTACAGTAACATAAGTAGAGGAAAACTGAGCGGCCTCATTTTTTTACCCTATCTTATTAAACTATTATATTTTTGCATTTTTTTCCTCAGACTTAAAAAAAGTTTGATGATTAAGAAAAACCTTGTATTAAATTTATTGAGGAAGGTAGTTGTACAATTTTGCCTTCAATCACTAGTATAGCTCAGCGCCATCTCACGGTAAACAGCTGTACTTCGAAATTGTTTACTATATTTTTGTACTAGTCAATTCAAGATTGACAGCTTTTTTTTGTAAACATAAATTTTTTAAAAGATATTTTACAACGAGATTATAGCTTATCCAATTATGTATCACAAAGGGTTCGGTAGTTCATTAATAAAGTTAAGATTTTTTTCTATAGAAGATGTAGGTAGCACATCATTAGTTGTCTGTCGCATCCAGTGTTGGCTAGTCATTATGATATAAATAATATTAGAGCAGAATATTAAATAGTACATGCTAAACTCGTTGAATAATTTTCATTTTCTTTAGCTCTAGACGTAGTTCATTTCTTGTAAAGATTGGGACACACTTGGGCAGCGCTGCATTTTAAATACAATTTTATTTGACACTCGGTATTAACTATTTATACATTTTAAACTTTGGGATTGCTTAGTAAATGTTATTGGTAGATTGACAAATAATCTTGAATGATTATTTTGTGAAATGATAAAATCAAATTCTAGATGCCAATAAAAGCTATCAGCAGGAGTCATACTGTTTTGAGGTCAGTAGGGACGGTCATTGTTTGCCCTTACACATATTACACAATACAGCGGTAAGGCCTTGAATTCCATATAGGAGTTAAACCGGTTTATCAATTCTTATTGCCTTTAACAGTACAACATTCTATAGACGGAGTTCATCTGCTTGGGTTTCCTTTTGTATTGTACTATCTGAACTGTATATATTCGTCATCAAACACGCTGGATTGGTCTGTCTTATGAAACGCCACTAGGCTCGATCTTCAGCCCGTCGTCTCCAACCGCTACCTGCCATCATACGAACATATATATTGGATAACTGTAATTCAGAATATTGTTGAATTGATCACAAAAGATTTTGGTTTTAGATTACTGATTATCCTGCAGTTCACTCGTTGTGCCTACGCCTTGTCTCCGTCGGTCGCCGCATTTTTGTCTTTCACGGCTTCAATTTAAAATTTTATTTCCCCGCTTGACCCAAAGGGGAAGTCGGCCCACGTCGGGTGGCATGGGGTGGGTCTGAAGACACTCATTATGACCAATTTCACCCCCACTCCTCGCCGCGCTACCATTGTTTGCAGTGATGGCTCATTTCTGGCCGCATTCAAAGTTTTGTTAAGATTTTGCTCGGCAACTTGGTTTTTTCGCGTGCGTACTCCTGTCGTCAATTAAGGTAATTAGTATCGGACGGTTTAAGGATTCTTCGCACAATGCTGCTGTAGTTTTGGGTTGGGGTGTGATTGTTAAAGATTCAGTAGATATTGTCCGGAGTGGTGGGGTAGGTTGTGTTCAATATACCGTAGTTTTTATATTGTATTTTTAGAAAGTGCATCACTATAATCTATATTTAATATATCATGTTAGTTCAATTAAAGTTGAATCTCTCCCGTTTTTTTTTGGAAATTGTTCAAGAATAAAAACATAGGTCGTAATTTTTTCACAATAGCCTATACTGAATAAAAAATATAACTATTAAAAAGATTCAGGCCAACAAGATTTTAAAATCAAATAAATAGTCAAACGCTTTCAAACCGGAAGCTAATAGCCGTGGTATTCCCGACAAACCCCGAATATAACGTGACAGACATCTAACTTGTTTAACACCGAGTATATTTCGGGACCAATTCTCGAATTAATTTGCGCCACCCTCTTGAAGGTTTTATCCAGTGTCTTACTGAATAAAAATTCAAGTGTTTTTAATTTTATTAGTAAATACAATTTTGTTTCAAATTTTAATGTATTCGAATATTAATATGATGTTCCGGTATTTGCATCAGCCCCTATACACCTCGCTGCAGGGCATGGGCCTCTTCTACAATCGAGAGTACAATTGAGAGTGGTTAGACCATATAGTCCACCACGCTGATACATGTATGATATTTACATTCTGAAATAGGCAAATAAATAGCTAAATGTTCTCCGCATGACATAACTGTCTCAGTGACGCAGTTTTCCTACGGTCCATTACAAAGCTGAGGTCTCGGGTTCGAATCCCGGGTTGGGCAAACTAATATTGGATTTTTTCATTTTATCATTCCGGAGTCAGAAATTTGGAATTTGTGCCCGATATGGCGACAGGCTCGTAAATATCGAATATTATAGAAGACGAAATGTGAGTGTCCAGATAGCACCTCTGCTTACCCATTTTGGAAAAGGCGTGAGAACATGTATTATGTAAATAAATACATAAAGTATTTATTTACATCGATGTAAAGTAACCTCTGCCCAGCAATAATACGTTCATAAAAAAAAAACATAATGACGACGATAAAAAACACAAAAACTCCAGTCCCGTTTACAATTAAATACGTGTTGAAACTTACTCCTTCAGCTCGTGCCAAAATTTGAAACCATTTCTAACTCTTATCTTATTCTCGTATGAAAACTTTTTATTCAAATCTCTCCAAAAATGTAGGAACAGATGTCCGCACAAAGTTTAGCGAATCCCAAAGTCTGAGTGCACGTGAAATAATATCTGTGAAAGAAAGGGTAAGGTAATGAGAAATCGATGGGTGTGGAACAGCAAACAATACACGCAGGCTACCTAGCACAGCCTTGATCTAAATATCTGGATATGCACGTGAATATGTTTGTGAGTTGTTATTTGTTACACGTGTTTTGATTTTATTGTAAAAGTAATTTGTTGTTTTTATATTTTGAAGTTTTTCTTTTCGCGATTATATGGCTAACCTCTTAAATTCTTTTTCGGATGTATATTTGCTTTTGTATTTACAATAATTATCATTGCTGTTTAACCCACAAATTTCTAAAATAGATTATATGTCTATTAAATTCAATTAACAATGCAATGTACTTCTAACCGAATCACAACAGTGTCTTTACACTGTTGTTTGTCCAGAGAAATAGAAATTGCGGTGGTACCTACCCGGGCGGCCTCTCACATATGAGAGTCCTACCACCAGTAAAATAAATTAACATTGATATAAAAATATGCATCGCATTAAAAAGCTACTAAAACATTTAGGACACTAGACTAACCTTTTAAAATCCGACACCCAAAAAAACAACATTCAAAAATTACCACTTCAGACATACCTTAAAATGACCCTTATGTCACAGCATTACAAAAGGCCCCAAAATGAAAGTTTAATATTTGTAAAGTAGCTGATATGAACCCCATTCAATTGTGTAGACGGGCGAATACGAGTACATTGTGGGTAGCAGACTGCCTAAAAAATCAGGGATGACCCGTGGCGCGGCGGACATCCGTCTGAGACGAAGGGTCGTGGGTTCTACTCTTGCGCGAGACTGCCTCAGATAATCTTAAGAAAACATAAAATTGTCTATGTCGTTTTTTATTATATGCATCGTTAACGTTCTGTAAGTTTTTTAGTATACTGAATTAATATTTATGTTTCTTTTGGCTAACCTAGTCCCTATCCCAATTTGAAGAAAGTTGCAGTTGAAAGTGACTGTACTATATGGGTTACAATTTTACGTGCCGACTGACGTCAAACCATCGGGGAAATTAGAAGTTCTGAAACAATGAACTTACGCAGAGTGAATTTTCTAATGTAGGTTTAGTAATTCTCGAACCTAGGCATTGAATACACAGCCTCGTAGTCCTCACAAGTGACAAATATCTAGATGCGTATAAGTGCGTTAAAATTCCGTGTCGTTTCCATACTATGAGGTCAGAGCTAACAAGCCAATAATGAGTTTGAAATTCTTTTGTCTCGGCTCATAAACATCTAGATAGAAATGAAGTGGACGATGCACATAGCCGAAAAAGTCTTATCCCCGTCATCTCCGCTTGGTGGGTAGGGGAGGTCGGGGTGGGGTGGCACCGCGCCTGTGTGAAAGAATGTCGGCGAATCAATACATTGGTGAACATTAAATTGGCCCGAGGGGTGCTGAGGGAACGGGGTGCATCGTTGACCCCCATTTTTTGGAGGTGGGTTGATATTTTTCAACGTTCTTATGCGGGTGTAATTATCTCAGTTTCGTCTAGGGTTTTTTAATGCGCTCCAAGATGTGGAAAATTTTCGCGGAAAGTTAGATGGTAATTTAGCAGGGAATATCTGATGCCTTGTCGCCAATTATAAATTATTTCAACGTTGATGGAATTAATTTATTATTATTTAATATTCCTACTAATATCACATGATATAAAGTCTATGTTATTAAATTATGTGCTACATTCCGAGATTCGGCAGTTAATTTGGATGGTCTCGCAATTACGGGTAAAATGATACGCCCGGATTGAACATTATTCAGTCTGGCGTCAAGTTTGGTCTTGTCACTTGATGAAAACAGAATATCTTGACGAAATTAAATGCTTACTGCATTCACACGTCTTCTTCGCACAGTAATGTATGAAACAATAAAATTAGAATAAAAAAAGAAAGACATATTTCAAATACTAAAAAAATCCGGAATAAAAATCCTATATTTGCTATAATTAAATGCAGCAAAGTTTTGTAAACCAACTTATAAACAAATCTATCATAATATAATAAGTTTTCAAACGAATTTCACACCGTCTTCTTCGACGTTGTCCGGTTTCTATATACTCGCGTCTACAGCTTCACTAAACAGCGGCTCTTTGACGCCCAGACAGGATAAAATTTAAATAACTTATGGATCCTGGAGCGTCTGTTTACAACAGCTAAGATTGGAGCTTAGTCTATCAGCTTTTGATAGTCTACGTGAGATGGTGGATCGGGATCGGGCTGAGAAAATATATTAAAGGGTTTTTTATTGTCTGTATTTAATCAGTCGATATGCGTCCCACTGCAGGGCTGTGCGTCCTCTGTAATCGAGAGTACGATTGAGAAGAGTTAGGCGGTATAGTCCATCATATTGGCCTAGTGTGGCTTGTTGAACGTTACATACCATAGAAATTCTTACAAATCGCTATAGTATGCAGGTTTCCATATAATGATTTCCTTCGCCGTTATAGTGCGAGGTGATTGACTATCAATACACACATGGCTCCGAAGACTCAAAGGTGTGCTCTGGGATTTGAACCCGGTACTACCGTGAGTATTGCAGAGCTACAAGTCTCCACGTTAGGTTTCACCTTAAGCCTATAATTTGTAGCGTATATTTCGTTTTTTTTTTTGGCGACACGAGCAAACCTTTCGTCTGATAGCAAGCGATACGAACGCTCATGAACAGTATCAAACCAAACAACACCTTGAATTACAAATCAATGCTTAGGATTCCACTGCGCTCGACATCCTGAGACATAAGGAGTTGTCTCAATATGTCCAGTAATTACTTTGGCGTCAATGTCTTTCACACTGAAAAACAGGGCATTTACATACATTGCTGTTTGACGGGATAAATTGACATTGCGATGGTACCCAAACGGCCTCTCACATATGAGATACCACCAATAAATAAGTTATCCGCGATACCGGTTTTACTTTGATCTTTCTCTTAAACCTGGGACCTTAATGCAGTTATCTGTAAAAGGCGACCTTAAATTGCGGCTTCCGGTGGCTCTGGACTAAAACCACGAAGGTTCCTAACGTAAAATTTATTTTTTCACTCTTTAGTCTTACCATTTGGGTTACGTGATGTATCATGTAAGTAATATTTTAGAATACTACCAACAAACGTCTGAATTATCTTTTGACATCGTAATAATCGATATTCAAAAATATGTTAAATGTAGAAGAAAACGAAATACAGTGTTAATTATATAGCTGAATTAACCAGTTTATAGTAAATTCGTATACTTTTAATAATTGAGTGTCGAAATAATTAAAATACGTACAATAATGGGACTCGTCTGTCCCAACGCGTCTCATTACGAATGTTTGGGAATCTGCGGATAACGCTAGGTCAGGAATCGGGACTTGGATCCTCACCTATAATTCATTATTTAATCTATATTATTACATAACTTATTACACACTTCATTGTTTTTTTTTTTTATATTTCTCTTTCTCTCTTTCTTTAGCCACACAAAGTCCACTGCTGAACATAGGCCTTCTCAATTTATATTTCAACATATCGATGTGGGTAACTAGAAATATTTAATTTTATAAACTTTTGAGGGTTAAACACGAAGAATGTATTGTAGCATAGCGCAACGGTTACTATGAAATTAACAGTAAAATAGTAAACGAATGACCTTCTTATGTGATGGAAGTGGCATGTATAATACTTGGATCTAAGTTGCATTACCGTTCTGTGCCACAGTATCCCTATATTGATTTAAGGTGGCCACAGTGTTGCTCTGCCGTTTTTCATGTGTCGCAACTATCAGACTCTTCCAATTTTAATTTGTCTTGTAAGTTTTTTTGCCAATGTATTAACTCCAATGTATTTCATGACAAGTGCAATGCATACACAGGGTTACTTGCCGACATATTATATCGAACACAGTCTGAACCCGAAAAGCGACAGTCTTTTGTCATTAGGATCTGCAAACGGTAGTCCTTATCCAGATACTAATTCCGACCAGCAAAAGCAAAAGATGTAAATGAAGAACAGGAGCATTCCAATCGGCTTCAGGTGTGAATGTTTTAAAATATAAGTTTTAAAGGCCATGAAAGGTCACAGAGACCAGCATGCTGAACGCAACAGGTCGCGTCGACGTGGGCCTATTCTGCGAACTGTGGCCGCGGTAATGGATACTCTTTCACTGTGTACTTTATTGAACCTCTTTTGTTGAACGCTGCGGCGCCGCGCCCAGCGCCCTCTATGTGTGTCACTAACTCGCTTTGTCAAATATATATACTAACAAATACGCCTTATTTGAGTACATTGGTTTTTAGTAAAATGGTATTTTTTGTATTTAATTTTAGATCATAAAATATGAGGCAATTAGCAATATTTAGTCCTGGTAAGGTACTCTGTCTCAGTACTGTAAAATTGTTGCAATGTAAAATATCTCCAACAAAGTACAATACATACACATTCAACAAAAACGTATTCGTCCAAAATAGGGACGTTATAAAAACCCATTCACACAAAAAGGCATGCACAAGCGGCGACGTCGGCAGAACTGATAAACTGGCCGTGCACGTGGCAATAAACTTGTATCAAACGAAACTGCGCCAAAACTAACCGGCTCCGGTGCACCGCTCGCTGCACGCTGCACCGCGCCGCGCCGCGCTGCCCGTCAACAAAACAAAAGCTCCGCCGAGCAACAGGTATCGCCTACAAACACCAATCTGTACTTTAACTTGTCGCAGACTACAACTACTTCCTGCAGCCGCCTCGCGACGCCCAAACACCAACAGTCACCAGTACACAAACAACACGCCGACATACCGACTGCCGCCGCCGACACTCCGGCCTCTGTCGCCACCTCCACCTGTCACATGCTCATACTAACTTCCACACTCGAAATTTAAATTCAAACATCTGATGTGATGCGATTTTATTGCGCATTTGAATTTTAAAAACTCGTTCTAAATTTGAAATTGCGCGAAGAGAAAGTTAGCACGTGTTTTCATTTTTTCTCTTGTGTTTATGCGTGATTTTTATGGTCTGAATCATCATGGCGAGTTTAATTCATTCAACTGAATTTCAGTAGCGGCGCATTTACATATTACATCAGACACGCGCATTAATGTGACAAGGGAACTTTGTTTTGTTCTCATTTTGGAGGTTTATACAAAACTGCATAATTTCGAAAGGCTCGAAAGTCGATGGCAAAAAGAGACATTTTAATGTTAACCTTCCGACAATGAGACGGCGCGACCAAAGTTGCCGCCTATTGAATTTTTTTTTTTTTTTTTTTTTTATTAAGCTTCATATACAAATGTATACAAGGCGGACTTAATGCCTTCGCGTACAAAAGGAAAGTTTTCAGGAAACGTACCCGGGTTACCGGCTGGAGGCCCCGTTTTATATTTTAGTGTAACTTTGACGAAAACGGATAGTGTATTCAATTAAAGTTTGGCTACGGACGATGTTACGCTTTTGAATGAATTAACAGTCACAGCGGCGCATTCACTGCGACGCTGGAAGATACTCAACTAAATGGCAACTGATAAACACTGAAATGTAGTCGACACGTGCTGCTTGTGGAATCTTCCCGACAATTTTACAGATACTTCATGTTTCTGATTCTATGAGCGATGATACTAGAGAATAATGATAATCCATGCAATACTCTACGTTATCTTTTTAGTACTGGCTGAATAGGAAATAACAAAAAAGCAAGAATATTCCAGACGGTGATTAGAAAAGTAATCAATTTATTTCTTATAAAAATTAATAATAGCAAAAAGACGATACTGGCCACCGACGAAAACCGTTGGAAACTAATTAAAAACATCAATTCCGCGCGCAACGCTACGGGGGAATATTTCAAACGCACGCACACACACGCACCGCCACCCCCATGCACTCACACACACTCACAACATAAGACGCACACAACAGTTAAAAATAAGTCCCGGGCCATATCCGCGTGAGAGAATGGCCCCGGCATTGTCCAGCGACGGAACCCGGCATGTGACGGCCGCCACGACGCGACGCTCGACCACGGACCACGAGCACACCTCACTCCACAACTATTCCAATTGTCCGCCTGTCATTAATGCGCAATCTAGGCGACCAGTTTTATTCTTAAAAGGAAATAAATGCACATAGTTTTCGCGTGATGGTGTGCGTTCATTATACATAGCTTTATCTAAATCTATGGCAGACAAGACCTTCAAACGTATTGATTTTTCCGCGCTCCCGCATCACTGGAACAAATAAGTTTTGTGCACCGATTCTGGTGCGCAGTTATCTATCGGCCACTAAACAAATTTTCGATATGTTTTGGTCGGAGATAGTTTTAATTAGTTTTGCATATCGCAAAAGTCAGATGCCGTGTTGTGGTAATGAACAGTTGCCCAGTTCTAGAACTTATCCGGCGGGAGACGGGGATAGCCGCGTGTCTTAAGGCGGAACGGGACGGAATGCTGAAACCGAGTTATCGTAAATTGATCTAGGCCGGGGGTGGTCGCACCCCGCTCCCCGCACGTCCCGCGCGCGCCCCGCCGCCGCCCGCCGACGCGGTTCCAAATTTGACAGCGATGGAAATTGGCGGGAAAGATTATTGGTTGCGGCGCGTTCGCTTTTTGTATCTCCATTTTTGAATTTCGAATTCACAATTAGAATACATTGCATTTGGATGTCGTGCACCGGCGAGATTTAAATTCCAAATGAATTATTTGAATTTGGAATTGGATATTTTTCAAACGTCGTCGGTGCGGCGTACAGACTAAAGGCGACAAGTGGGTCGCGTAGCTCGCGTAGGTCGGAGATCGGATGAGAGCTCGTCATTTATTTTCGCTACGCTATTAGAAAATTCATTACGAAGCAAAGTGTCCTCAATGCGAAAATCGCCGGCCGCACCCGTACCGCGGTTCGGCGAATGCCCCTTTGTGTCTAAGACGATCCTCGCTCACGTACAAGCGGCTCCATAAAAGCTTGCACACACCAACATCTTAATAACAGAATCCGAACGCTTCGAGCGATTTTAAAATAAGAATATCATAACTGGCCAGCGGGGGGAGGGGGTGGTGGATTTCGGAAGAACGTTCGCACCCGCCTGGCAAGTTTTTAAAATAAGAAAATTTCGGTGGAGCGTGATATTTTTAAAATAAGAACCTCTTTCGTGGCATATTCCGTGGAGAGAGATTTTAAAATAAGAATAGTTTCGCGATACCCCCCCGTCGGGCCCCGCGCGCCGCCCCCGCTGTTCGTCTGGAGTTTGAAATAAGAATTCGGGGGCCAGATTCGGGTGGTTCGGGTATATTCGGTGGGTGTCGGGGTGTTCCTTGATGAGAGCGGAGGTTTTTCGTAGAATTTCGTTAGGTGCCGGCGGCGGGTCGTCGACCGGCGGCGTCGATACTTCGATGAATGTTATAGTAATTGGATCGCGCTTTGTGTTCCGTTCCGAAAGGTGACAAGCGTCGCTGGTTGTCGGCTGGCGCTGTATGGCGCTGTGTGGCGCTGTGTGGCGCGGCGTGGCGGCGGGCGCGCATGGTCGCCGCAGGAAATAGCCACTAATGAAGTTTCAGTTTCAGAGACCAAGTCGCTTTTATAAAGGACATCTCGCGAAATCACATTAGTCTTTGCGTCGAATGTTTTAAGCTCGTTGGCGAATTTTTAGGGGAGTAGCTTTATGTCTAATTCGCCATCCCGTGGGACAGAAGGCTTCACTTAATTCCCTGTTGCGCACGTTCCCGTTGCGAGAATGACGCGTGAGCCAATTTATTTTGAAATGCAATATCGAATTCGGGAGGCAAATAGACACTTCTCTATAATACTTTTAGCGCAAGCTGTAAATTATCTCATGATCAGTTTTACAATAACTTCCTATTGAATGGTTGGCTATTGCTGCTGAAATACCCGCTAATGAGTCTTTCCAAACTTAAGGAAATATAGTTCTAGGAAACTAGTAAGGAAACAACAACGACTGATGTAATTTTGTATCATGGTCAATCATCACCGCATCATCCTTCTAATGGTCGTTGATAAATTATTCTGTAAATTTCATAACATTGCGTATTTAGCTCTACATCCTTGTTTCTATAAAATGTTTGTATTAAACACGGTCATACGGAGCGCCCTACATCCGTCTACACTACGAGTACTTGGTCTCTAATATTAGTATATTCTTGCTTTTATATACTACACCTTCTAAATGAAACCAGAAAATAATATGCTTATCTAAAAAAGAACCTAGTGGTCGGTTTCAGAAGTAATAAGAACCTACATCATTTTGTTAATTTGATTGAATAAAAAACTTTTTTCGGTTTTTTTTCTGCTGGTCTCAATCTTAGCGAAATCTAATTCAAGAATCGGAAGGTGTCAAAATGAACATTTAATTAAAGTTACTACCTTTAATAATAATGAACGTAAGGGAACGTTCTATTGCATGGCAAACAAATAAATATCTAGATTCTAGACGCAATATAATCGGATGTTCCAAAGTCAAATTTGAAGTTTGAATAAGTAAAACAAACTGGAGGTTCGGCAGTGGGTGTAACGTCCGCGCTTGTTGCAGGGTTGCCGCACGTGTGCCATGGCGGAGTGTTCGTTCGCGCGCTGTCAGCAGGAACGTCGCGCGATACGCAAGGAGCTCCAACGCTGGACCAAGAACATGGTTTATGTACTCGGTGAGTCACACCCCTACTATTGATATCAATGTGTTATTGTGTTCTGTTTGGTACTTACCTCTAGGGTTGCACCTACACGTGTCTGCCGGGGACTTCAATTTAAGGTTGTATCTCCGCCGTCTCGAATCGATTTCTTATCCACCAGTTGAATATCAGATAGGGTTGTGTCCTATTCCATTCTTGTTATTTTTACTGCATCGTTTTGAATGTTTGCAATTGAGATTGTGTCTATACTATTGGAATTTTCTTATCTTACATCTGATGGTGTTGCCACAAATTTGAGTGTGATTACTATTTTAATGTTCACCATTTCTTCTGAATTATTGACGAAACATACTTAAAACTAGAGACTTTATATTTGCACTTTAAACATTAATTACATTTAATATGATGATGTAGATATTAAGTTAATTAGGGTTATGCTTTACAGCATTGATATATTCGATTTTGGTAACAATGCCAATTAGTTCATTTGATTAATACCGGTAAGCGGTAGTGTTACATCTACATCAATAAGTTATTGCTTGTCGGTACACAGCACGTTGTCATGTGTTGCTTACTAATCGATACCATAAACTACATCTACAAATTAAAATTATATTTAGATATCCGAATTCTAAGAACACGGTGTAGGGTTGCCTCTATCCAGATGTACGATTTTCGGGTTAAACGAAGGCACTTGTACCGTAGGGCTGCCAACTGTAACAGCAGTTTGGTTAGTCTAAAACGAATTGTGATTTTAGACTGTATGTTGAATAGTCTAGCTAATTGTAACTTGTAAGTCATCTACAGTCTTTTTATTAGTGGCAATTATTAATGTAGACAATGGTTGTAATTAAGTGAGAAATCTATATGACGTAAAATGAATTGAAGTAATTAGTGTTGCAATCTGTCGTATTTTTAAAGTACGACCAGTATACGTGGACCCACACAAACAGTTTAATGTTGTAATGTCTGGTTTGTTCGCGAAGCTTAGTTTTTTAGTGCATATCTGTGCGGGACTGTTTGTCTTTGCGAACAAAACGCATTCAGGTATCAAAGGCACCGTGGGCCGGCTGTTCTGCAGCTTTAAATATAAGTTACGAATGCAATTTCGTCTTCCGGCAAAAACGCAAACACACCACACTGCATTTGACTCTGCTCAGATCTCCCAATACAAACACCAACTTTGTAACATACACCCGCGAGCGCACGCACGGCTACCCCCGACTCCGTGCGACCTAATTACACCCTTATTCCGCACCACTTAGAGCTAATATAGCGTGCGCTCAACCGCCCACATTGACGAACTTCGCGCAATAATCCCTCACCTTGCAGTGAAGTTTTGTTTTGCCTAAAACTCGTTTCGCAATAACGTGAATAGAAACAAATAAAATGCACTCAGAAACGTGATATTAGGGTGCGTTCAAGTGTTAAATATGGGTACGTTGGGCCCCCTTTTTGTGTGGAAAATTTGAGGAAATTTTAGTGTCAACCCTCCAACAGGAGGTGAATATCGGAGGTATGAAAATTCTCGGTATAGTGACTTATTTCCCAAGGTGGATGACGTCAGCGGGAATCGATAGTTTGTGCGGATGTGCTGGCCCTGTAGTAATTTAAGGATGGTCATGGTAATAACTTTACATACTAAACTACATATTAAAAGCACACTTAAGATAGTAAACAGTTTTTGATGACATCGTACCCCTGACTTGTGATGTCCTAGTAATTTGTTTGTAGAATAAGCTTATAAACTAGGTTAATGGCCTTTTATTCTCTGTGTATATTGTTTTAGAGTTGAAGTTTTAAATTATTTGTTTTTATTAGAGTCCAATTTAATAAAATCATGACATAATAGTATTCTCAGCGAGTGTGATTCGAAACCAATTAAAACTATTGTTTCTAGAATAATAAAAACATTTCAATACGGCCCAATAGTATTGTATAAAATTCAAAAGTACAAATGGCTTTTGATGCCGTATATCTGTTTTAAAAACAAAGGCAAAACAAAAATTCGCCGGTCAATTACTAGCGTACTGTAAGTTATCGCGCGGACGGATTAAGCTCTGAAATATCAGTGCATTTGTATACACGACTGACCTACTTCACGAAAACATGGTTAATATCTCATACATTCACTATTTCGTACTAATAACTAGTAACAAAATATAAATTGTCTATTATCCTGTGATAGCAGTTAGTCAAAAACTAATTCAAAAACAAGAAATATGTTGAGGTAATCTTCGAGTCAAAAACAAATTCAAAAACAAGAAATATGTTATGTTGAGGCATTCGAAAATAAACTATTCTATTTACGATAAAAATATTTTTTTTATTTAAAAAAAGAACAGAGAAATTTTAAATTTCGCACGCCGCGTCCTGAAGCAGTTCTTTTTTAATCCTCTGAAAAGTTAATCAATGCGTTGATTACAGAGCGATTGTAATTACAATGGTAGATTACAATTGGGCAGCGCGAGATAAGGCGCTAGGCAGCGGTATCTTGTGCATACTTCTACTAGTTGTTATACACGCCGAGTGCCATGCAGACGGCGGCGCCACAATGGCCACAACTGATAAGGGGATGTCCGGACTGTCAAACAACCCTGAAGGAATTCACGAAAAATATTTCCTTTATTTTCGATGAAATCGATTACGGAATAATTAGTAATGTATTGACATGTAATTTGGATAATTTTTTTGGAGGTTGGATTTTCAGTTTCATTTATTTAAAAGTTATATACCAATGTACAAGAATGTACGAATGATTCTATGCACGATTAAGACCAACTTTTAACTTATATTATATTTCAAATTTAGCAAAGCAATCCGTAGGTGTGTGCGTGCGTGTGTGCTGTGTTTGCGGACATTGTGGCTGCGCCGCGGCTCGTCGGCAGCGCGCATGCGCCCTTCTGCCGCTCCGCCAAACAACCTGTTGCAACTGGGCCGACGTGCACTAATGCAACTTCTCTCCTACGATATCAAGTGATCAATTTATAAAATACAGCCGCTCGGCGTCGGCTCGCGGATCGCGATCACCTCAACTAATATCCAAATTTACAATTTTACAAACCGGAACCGGAACCGATCGCCCCGGTTCACAATTTAAATTTCAAAATTCGAACATCCGTCGAGCCGTTTCTTGTAAGTGTTCCGCGTCTTGAGACTGAGACGATAGTGATGTGCCGTGTGAATTGAAAATAGGTGCTTAATTTTTTTTATTGTATTAAAAAAAAGTTTACCGTAGTTCCTGTTGACTGACTTGCTTGTGGCTTTAAGTAGTGTTAAAAAAAAGTTATATGTCAATTTTTGAAAATCGAATTAGGAATCGGGCTCGCGTCGTGGTGTGAATAATTGGGCGAGTGGATAAGGGAAGTTTAGAGACGTCGGTTGCGGCGAAGTTGGAAACGGCAAGCAACAAGTGTCCGCCTGATGCTTTACCCGGTAAATGTGGCAGTGTTATGCGAGTTTGCATGCTGCTCTCGGCGGATTACGTGCGCGCGTCCCGTGCGGCCGCGTGCGGCGTGCGGCGTGCGGCGTGCTGAGCGCGCGCCCCGCACTGCACTGCACTGCACTGCACGCCGATACACGGAATTCGTTTGTTTTGTTTGTTGATTTGCTATACACCCTCTTCATTACCGCTCTCACGCGTCTAACGCAGTTTGCCAAACTTTTCTATTGTTTTTTTTTCGTAAATCGTGGGTGGGGCGTTTTTCTTTTGTTTTAAGTCACCGTCACGCGCCATCTTAGGTCGTCGACAAAAAAAGTGTCATGGCGGCCCCAATAGAAGGAGTTTTGTTTTAGATTCGCAACAAGGAAAACTTCCTACTTTTGTCTCGGCGCTTTTGAAATACAAGGCTCGCTGCAATCTGGCTTCAGCGATCTGCTTTCTACATCCAATACTTTCTTATTGTGTACTTGTAGTGGTTTCTTTAAAATTAGAACACAAAAACTGAAAAATAGGCCACGCAAATTTTCTATATTTTTCTCGCAAATATTTGGAATTTCTTAAAATAATACTTATTTTTTATATATCGGTTTAGGAAATGAGATTTACCAGGACTGTATTGATCCTAGAACATGTTTTGGAGCGTTCTGATAACAGAGTCTTACGCAACAAGTGCTTGCATTGATAAAATTGTTGTCAAAACAGACCCAATAAGAAATATATTTGTAAATATAATGCAAATGTTTTTCAGTTACTTAGATATACTACAAAACAAGAACATATTGGTATGTATCAAATAATATTTTAAATTTCACATTTTAATCACGTGAAAAATATCAAATTCTGTATTTTTAAATACTTGTATATATTTTTATTTGTGAAAATAATATAATCTATGACACAATATCAGTGCATTTTTGCTTAAATGTTAAATTAATGCCTTCATTTACTAAATAATATTTTATAAAATACTTTTACTGTTAATTTAAAACCATTTAACCTAATTATACAAGTAAGTATAACTCTCAATCTTGTTCATTCAATTTCTGAAACGTCCTACTTTACCTTCATTTTGTTGATTATAGCCATAAGGGTGAAGAAAAACATCGAAGGGAAACCTGCATACCATAGCGATTTGTAAAAAAATATATGGTATGTAAGTCCGCCAACCCGCACTAGGCCAGCGTGGTGGACTATATAGCCGAGCTCCCTTTAACCGTACTCTCGATTGTAGAGGAGGCCAGTGCCCTGCAAGTCGGACGTATATGTGCTGATACAATACATTTTTTGATGAGAAAATAGTCGTATCCATCAAAAATCATAGTACACAATGGTACAAATTCCTTCATAACCCACACAAGCATATTTCGTTTCGAGTTAAGCTTGTGTACATCCGGGTTTAACCCTGGTATTATTGTGTATATAAATTATTTTAGTTCCACTGCACTAAATTTACCATAAATTTAAGTCGCAGTAGTACAATATAAAAAAAAAACTCTTCTCCTCCGTTTTCCTTCCCGTTTCTCCGGATTTGATGGCTCGGCAACAAATCTATGGTCCAAGTGTTGTGGATGTTCGGCAGTGATCACTTACCATCAGGTAACCTGTCTACTCATTTGCCTGACATCACTACATAGTATAAAACAAAGTCGCTTTCTCTGTCCCTATGTCCCTTTGTATGCTTAAATCTTTAAAACTACGCAACGGATTTTGATGCGGTTTTTTCAATAGATAGAGTGATTCAAGAGGAAGGTTTATATGTATAATACGTACATATTATTGTACAGAAATCTATTTGTACCCGGGCGAAGAGGGCCGGGCCGCTAGTATACAATAAAAATATATCCTTTACTTTGTGTCTAATCAAAATGAGGAAAGTGGTAGAGCCGTTTTGTAGTTATTTTTGGCTCTAGCCTAAGCTTTAGACCAGTTTGCAGAGTTAGTGTACTCGTATAACAATGAAATAACTGAAAAACAACTTTATTTCAAATATTAACTTTCTCAGAATATGAATTTAACTAAAATGTGGAGTGGCGTTTGTAGTCTGTTGCGAAACATGTCCAGAATCCTCGCATATTTGTACGCTTGTGTTTTGTTTTTGAATAACTTGTACTCCTATGAAAAGTTTACGCAAGTCTTTTACTCTAAAAATACTTTTTTGTATCGCTATTGACAGTGGCTGTACGTTGCAAATGTTAAATGCAACGCTGCCTAGTTAGACTCTACTTTTCCGATCGATACTAGATTTATTGAGGGATGATAGCATTTCTTGCCCATATTCGGTTATGCATGCATCCCTGGCACCAGCCGGGATAACGCCAGTTAGAAGAAGAAGATACGGTCATGCATAAGGTTAAAATCCCGGAGTAGCTACCGAGGAAGAGTATGAAAGAGGATCTTATAAGTACACGTATATTTACGGATAAATTAATTTGATTTTGATTTGAATTGATCATCTTGTAAAAACATCTAAATTTCTGAATATACTATTATCATTTTCATTTGTATTGATTAATCTGTTTGGCCAATAGAAAACCTTATTCTGTTAGCTGAAAGTATGTATGTTTGAACGACAAGAGACCTGTCTCTACCACCTTGTGCAGCGAGCAGAGTTTGTCTATTCGAAAAAATATACAAGGGATTATAATAATCATCGAAGTATTAGAGTAGTATCAAGTAGATATCAGAGTCAGTGGCTTTATAAATGAAGACATTCAATATAAATGAAATAGGGGAGATAGGGGTTAAAAAGTCCTAGAGACAATAGGGTATTGTCACGTAGGAAATATATAGACTTACGATGTCTTGCATGGATGAAGAGTGAGAAATATGTCAATGTAGGAAGTATATCACTTGTATCGCTAGTAACCTTACTTTTACTTTACGTTACTCTATGAAACAATACGAACTTCCAATTTTTCGGTTGTTCGACGTCCGGAGTAAGATATACGTTTTCCACTTCTAAAAATCAATACTATTCTCTATTATACTTATCATTTTCTCTGAACTTAGTCTATAGTTACGACGAACGATAGAGGATTCCAACATTTTGTAAAGTATCTAGACATATTCGTGAAGTTTTACGTACGGCGTTCTAACATTCGAAGTTCGTATCGTTTCTTAGAGTAACCCCCTATAGGGTTCTGTATCAGCCCATATACGTCCCACTGCAGGGCACGGGCCTCCTCTACAATCGAGAGTACGATTGAGAGTGGTTAGGCCATATAGTCCACCACGTTGACCTAGTGCGGGTTGGCAGACTTACATACCATAGAAATTTTATAAATCGCTATGGTATGCAGGTTTCCTCACGATGTTTTTCTTCACCGTTTTAGTGCGTGGTGATTGACTATCAATACACACATGACTCCAAAAAGTCAGAGGTGTGCCCTGGGATTCGAACCCGCGACCACCGTGAACATGTTGGCAGTCGCGTCTAGTCCGTTACCAACAGGCCACCACGCACTATCCAACAGGCCACCACGCACTATAGGTTTAGTAGCATAAATATGAAAGAAATACGTAATACACACTTCAATAATGGTACGTTATAAGTGCTCAATTATTTCCACGATGCCCTTAATACTAACCTACTTAACATAAAAATAAAACTTGCAATTTCTTATTAAAATATAACGTAGTTAGGTCATTATTTTAAACACTACTGGGAATGAGACTTGGCTAACAAATTAGTTTGAGTTTTTGTCGTTGGAAGCTACGTAGGTTCTACTTATCAAATTCTGAATTGCCTTTTTGTCTATCCTGAACCAATTTATTCTATTTTTGAGCTCATCATTTTTTTTTAATATTGCCTAATGTTATAGCTGCTGATAAGCCCTGTGTATCCGGATAAAGATCAGTACAAAATGGGGGATGGCTTGTCACTATGACCTATTCATATCACAAATGTGTCGCGTACTAGGTTAAGTCTTAGTACATCTGATCCTAGCAAACCAGCTTTGTGTGTATGTATATTATTTGGACTGCAGAGCGTTTACTATCAGTTAAAATACATTGTTGCTATTTTGGCGTGCTAAAAATAAATTTGACACAGAATAACATTAAGATATCTCCAGAGCATACAATTATGTAAGCGAAATTCAAAACCTTGATCAGGTCAAAAATCTCGGCCAAAAACTCTAAATCACAATAATTATACAATTATTACTATATCTAACTAACTAACTTTAACTGGTGGTAGGTCTCTCTTATGTGAGAGGCTGCCTGGGTGGGTACCATCGCAATGTCTATTTCTCCCGTCAAACAGCAGTTTAAATGCACTGTTGTGTAACAGAGTAACTACTGGACATATTGAGACTTAACATCTTGTGTCTCAGGAATTGCTTTGTAATTCAAGGTGTTGTTTGGTTTTGCTACTGTCCATGAGCGGTCGCATCGCTTACCATCAGGCGAACGGCATGCTCGTCTCGCCATTCGCAGCAATAAAAAAAATCTTATGTATCAGGATGACGAGGAATGCCAAGTATTGATTTGTAATTCATGGTGCCATTTAGTTTTGCTACAGTGCATGAGCGGTCGTATCGCTTACCATCAGCCGAATGGCATGATCGTCTTGCCAATCATTAAAAAAAAACCTAATACACAAGCAACACCAAAAGAAGCAGTTAGCGACAAATTATTTTTTATACAATATCTGAGCAGGAAAACCTAAATGGCTTGTGTGAGTGACGCGCGCTCACGGCTCAGTGGCCAAAATACGTGGGCAGCCTGTCCGTGACAGGTTCGATCCTATACAAAATCTAACAAAAATGTCTGAAACAATTGACATGTCCATGGACAAATTTAATTTATTAAAAATATTCGCAGAGGACAATACAATGGCTGATAGCTATAAAAAGGATTTGTTTTGTTTTTGGTTTGTGTATCACTAATACATATTTGGATGTTTGGTGTGGTTAGGTACTTTAATGCCAGTGTTTTTGTATTTTTTTTACCAAATTTCCTGTTTTGTGTATTTTATATGACCATTTTTCTTTTTTTAATATTTTAGTGATGTGTTTTACGAGTATTTTATTTTTTGAATTCTGCGACTGTAAATTTAATTAAAATTATTATGGACCTTATTTATCTTAGTGAGAATTAAAACTATCAAATGCTACACTATATTTTTTTAGTAATATTATTAAATATTTCATCGACACGTTCCTCTTTTATAATCGAGAGTTCGATTACGAGGAGTAAGCTATAGTCTACCACGCTAGTCTAGTGCGTGTTAGCGGAATTCACAAAATATAAATTATTGTAAATCCCTATGGTATGCCGGTTTCCCCACGATATTTTCATTCACTGTTAAACTTGACATTAATATTTGTCCATAAATATATTGATGTTATCATAAATATTTTTGCCTGAAATACTGAAGATTGTTAAATATAAAATGATTAATTTTCAAGTGCGTGTTGAGTAGTATCGTAATATTTATCAGTGATTGCACACCTCTTTGCACTGATGTTGATATTGTTATATTTTGCATAACTATGCGAAGAGTACGTTTCACTGGATGTGACCGTTCTTAGTTTTATATATTCTACTACTGGTCACAAGTCTTTACATTCTAGAAAGGTTTTGGGAAAATTAGCAAGGTTTTAATGTGAGTATCAGTATCAGTATCAGCCCATATACGTCCCACTGCAGGGCACGGGCCTACTCTACAATCGAGAGTGCGATTGAGAGTGGTTAGGCCATATAGTCCACCACGCTGGCCTAGTGCGGGTTGGCGGACTTACATACCATAGAAATTTTTATAAATCGCTATGGTATGCAGGTTTCCTCACGATGTTTTCCTTCACCGTTTTAGTGCGTGGTGATTGATTTTAATGTGAGTACTGATAACCTATTTACCTCTACAGTTAGATAATAAAACATTTGATCGAATAATAATAATATTTTGTTGTGTTGTATCCTGGAAGGTGACATATATAAATGGATAATACTTAACTTCATAAATGAACACATTATCCCTGTAAAAGAACTCTTTACAATATCCATGAATATAGGTGCATTGCCTACATATACAAATTAATGGAACGGGAGAAGAGGAAATAAGGATAGCTTGTCAAATCTATCAAGTGATACTTCCAAATCAGTTACAGTGAGACAGAAGTACCATAATAATCATAACTCCCAAAGCCCAGTAACCATTTCCCCCACTAAATCAGCCAGTAAGAAATCAATAGTGTTTCGGAGATGGTTTGTGCGTGTGGGCGGAAGCCAGCCGCAAGTAGCACAAGGACGCAGCTCGGACTTTGACAGATATCCACACAGTTTTACAGGTTTTAATGTCTAAATATGAATTCTATTGTTTATCATCTAATGGAGAATATAAATTAATAATAAATAACAACCAACAGTCACATACATAGACCTGACCCTACACAAAGATCAATGATTGTATTGTGAGTCAGAGGAACTACGAGAGACTTTTCTGTCTCACAAACACCCAGACCCAAAAGTAATATTTGTGGGCGGCACAAACATTTCTCTCGGTGCAGGGATCGAACCCATGGCCTATCGTTTCACAGGCGGCGGCTAACCAACTGTGTTACTGAGGCTGTAAATATGGATCTATAATATTTGGTTCTCAGATGAAGTTTTTAAAGTTTTAAAAGATGATTTCCTAAGGGTGTTTGACTGAAAGCTTTGATCTCAAGTCGGTTACAATACCGTAGTATATTTTCTTCCACCATATATTATTTTCTGGTGTTTTCTCTATACATTAGTGTAGCATAAGAAGTTATCATGAGCTGCAGGAAGTCCAATGCTGACTATAAGACTTACCTAACATTTGGATAGTGATTTATGGAAAGTAACTTGTATCCAACGACTTTCTGCAACCTCTATTCAATATGTAAATTAATATTTTGCTCATGAAATGAAATGTCACTCAGTGGAAATGAATTTGTGTTTTATCAGGGCTCTTCTTAACATTAAATAAAATGTGATACACGGAACGGTCGCACACATATTTCCCAGACTTTCTTGTTATATTAAACATAACTAAACTTTAAATGTCTCAGGTTGATTATTTGGTTTTGCTACTGTCCATGAGCGGTCATATCGCTTACCATCAGGCGAATGTCAGGTCATTTCTCGCCATTAATTGCTATAAGAAGCATAAAGTTTGCTTCAGTTCCGGCATTGAACCGGCTTTCTCGTTTAACAGCTAACTTCTCACTGCACTGTACAGGCTATCAGTAAACAAATAATATCAAAACCTATAGAATTGTACTAGCAATTGTCTATTATAGTTCAAATATCAATAATAATTGGGAATTTTCCATTGACCGCTACTGACGAAACAAAAGTACAATACAACTTTGGTAAATTGATTGTTTGCCCACATTTTTTGCTACTTTTTCCTCGTATTACATTTTTGTATATTCGTGATACAAATTTTAAATACCAATATCGTATTACAAACACACATGGATTGTTTGAGGCTCTGGGATCGACTCCTAAGTCTTGCAATCCAATCATAGTATTTTTCTGGTTCAATTAAGGAATATTTAAATTGTAATTTGTTTTGTGCTCATCATTTATTCATTTAGGAGGAAAACACACCGTATTATTAATACAAGAATATTAAGATGTCCCTGTGGAGTACATTTTACACTAATATTGCAAACCTGTAATTGCTAATTATGACATTAAATATAACTATGAGTTTATTAAGAAAAAAGACATAAAGTTTTTAATTAATGACAGCATAGTATATAACACAATGTAGAACACATAAAATATTCTTATAATAAATATACCCAACAGTCACATACATAGTCCCACACTGAGATCGAGTCTTGTGTCGTATCAGGAACTACAAGAGACTTTTCGGTCTCACAAACACCCAGACCCGGAAGAAATATTTGTGGGCCGCACAAACATTTCTCTCGGTGCGGGGATCGAACCCGCGGCCTCTCGTTTCACAGGCGGCGTCTAACCAACTGCACCACGGAGGCTGAATGTGGTAATTCTTTTTAGTTTTCTCTCTATCTCTCTCACTTCAGATCCAAGAAATCAATTGCTAAACAAAGAGTCCCTTAATATTTCGATAGTGACAATTCAAATTAATTATTATTCAATAAATAAAAATATCAACTCTGCTCAGAAAATTGAAACATGTACACTCATGGCACATTAAAAGGGCTAGATTCCACGGCGCCACGTATCTCATAAGAAACGCGGAACTACTGAGCCGCGTGCGATGTGCACAGCATCCGATGAATATGTGCCAATTATATTATGTCTAGGCGCAGTGAGTGGGACTACATGGGACAGTACAAGGTTCATGTGATTAGTAGTTTTATAGATCGATTTTCGGATTTTGTTTTGGGGGTATGTTTTGTTAGATAATAATAATAAATGTAAATAAATGCACCCAACATACCATACCACCCATACTACGTATATGATACGTAGTAACGACCCCACATTAAGATTGAGTCTTGTGTCGTGGGTATCAGAAACTACGATAGACTTTCGATCTCACAAACACCCAGACCCGAAACAAATGCCCGGGGATCACACAAATATTTGCTTCGATACGGGAATCGAACCCGCATCCTCTTTTTCCACAGTCGGCGTCTAACCAACTGCGCCACCGAGGCTGTCATAATATAATGAGTTCTTTTAGTATAATTTATTAACCTTATAACTAGACTTCTCTTTGAATTAGACTTAATCATTATTTTAAAGCTGGATAATTTTTGAATTTGTTTCATTATACATAATATTACCTATATTTGTAAAATTATACGAGTAATACGATACAAAAAAAAAATATTCCATAATTTATCTTTACATGAAATAGGTTGTTTTCCAGATTTAAAAAAAATGTGCATTATGTTAGATTTTACAAATCACTTCCTTCCGTAACGCGCACCACATTCTACAAATAAAACAAATGACAATAACATGAAAACAAAAGGCAATCTTTAATATGGGATCAAATTTGGACACTACAAACACATTTAAAAAAATCCTAAAGCTTGCATCACTTTTTATAAGAAAATATTTAAATATTGGCAAATTGTGTGAGAGATAGCAATTGTAATTCAGTTTTTTGTTATTCAGGAATGTAATATACTGAACTGTGATTTTTATTATTCAAGAATATATTGAATTACTCTGTTATTTTCGTCTTTTTTTTAATTCTATTTGATTCTCTGTAAATATAATGTTTCGTAAAAAATATTTATTTGCAACATAACAACTGCTTTTACAGGATTAATCCTGATAAAATAATAATTCAAGGTGATCTACTTATGCTACTTACTACTATAATAAAATAGGTTACACTGAAGTCATTCTACAAAACAAAATAAAACTTATAATAAGTGCCTAGTGGTAACTTTGTGATATTACTATACATACATATACAAAGTACACAAAAATACATCCAGTTATTCGGAAACATTGCAAAATAATTCACTACAAGAATTTGATCTACGTATTCCCATAAAGCTCAAGAGTCAGTATTTCCCAATATAATGAATTCACAATGATTTGTAATTATAATCCCTATCCACCTCTAAACCGGAGTCGTGATACGAAAGCGCACAATCGCACCATAACAGTTATTCTCCACTACTTATAAACAGTTTATATTCCCTGCCGGCCCCTCCACGCAAGTCGTGATGAAAGTCCGCAATACTATTAAAAACAATGCGTTGTTTCGACACAGACGGGGATTTTAAATTTAATTTTAGACGTACTTTTTCCCTATTCTATGATTTTCCTTGAACAATTGTGAATTATTTCAGTTCATACAATGTGTGAAATACCCGATGGCCTTGCATGTAAATATGTATTTATCTATGTAATAAATTTACGTATACAACGGTCACACATATTATTATAAAGATACCATCAAAATACCCAATCTTGTGGTGGGTATTAATAACAAAGAGTGATTTTTTCGTCTATATACACATATAGGTATAGCTCCAAATATAAATTACACAGCCCGTGTAATATATAAAATATAATAATTCCAAATAATATTAATGATAAACAAAATGGGAATTAAGTTCTCATATTCTAACCACAAATATAATTTGGTCATTTTGATTACATATTTTGCGTTGTATTAATTTTGTTTTGAAATTTCTGGCATGTTGCATCATCCTACAGAATTTACTGGATTTATTTAGTCATATTGCATTATATCTTATGTGATGCCGGGTACCAATTCAAGTCCTGGGCAAATTTCACACCGATTGGATTGCTCTACCCAGGATAAGAACCTTGGATCACACGTTCACAGCTCATAATTTCTATTATACACATGAGACAATCGATAAATTGCATTGCCTCTTATTTTATATAATTTGTTTATAAATGGTTCTACCACTGTGTCAAACAAAGTAATCAGTTAAATTAAGGTTAAATTAGTGAACGCTTAGCTTAAAAAACCTTCTCAATTTAATCTGGATTATAAAACTTCAGTAGATAAACGTCAATGTTGTGAAAAAAACATTGGAATTCCTAAACTTTATAAAAAGGCCAATGTCCTTTAACAGCGGCATTTTTACCAAGTATTAACATCTAGATTCTAAACAGACTACTTTATTTTCATTAAAATAATATAGTTTAAAAACTATTTTAACTATATATATCACGGAACCTATATTTATGTATATACCTTGCTACTTATACTGATTTTATATTATAGTTATTTTTAGCAAATTTAAATTACTGAACACAGGCTCTCCTACAAAAACTCAAATTATACGTTTACCTGTAAAGAGGGTAAATCCCAGAATATAATCGGTTCAATATAATGTGCTGCTTCATGAGTTTCAAGCTAAAAGAATATTTTGGTAAACCAAATAAGAAAAACCGTGTCATTAAAAAAAAAAACAAAAACACTAATTTAATTTTATTTATCCAACATGCATACTCAAAGGACCTGTATAAGGAACTGCACGTTCCATTATTGTAACCTACATTAGATCGGAGACGTAGAATAATGGTTCTCGAAAAATATAATATCCCCTAATTTGTTGACGTCAGACAATCACGAATCTAGTCAAATCATTCTACAATACGAATACCTACCATGTTTCGTTAATTCCAAATTAAAAATGAGATGAGACAGGCAGACAAATATTTCACAGTTCTTAAAGAGCAATTGAACTTTAAATATATATTTTAATGTTTATCTAACGGCAGGTAACTACACACAATAATGGGTCGACCTCATCGAAATAACTATAGAAAAATATATTTAACAAAGTGTTATTTGCTGTTATTATGTGAACACATGGCTTCATAGTCAACTTGATAAGTCATTATTATACAGCCAGCTGGTTGCATTTAAACAAATATTTGAACTGAAAACAAACAAAATGCAGGCGACACGAAACTCTAAATAGACTCTCCTTGAGTTCGACAAAACGCTCCGATAACGTTCTCAGGGTCACAAATGTGGGCGGCTGTGTCTTGCACCGATTTATTCCAGCTTAAAAATATAATGCCACCACAAGTTTAACACGATATCTGACTGATGATATAAAGCATTCAATAACAGTATTTCCAAGGACAATATCGTTTTAAATCCCTTTCCGTCTGCACCAAATTCCCGAAAATGTTTGGCGAGACGCTCTGCCGTTACCCGTCGGCAGATTTTAAGAATTCATCCCTCCGAAACTTACAAAGGAATTTTTCTCTCAGTTCCGCCAAAGGCATACAATTCTTTTCCTAAAATGCTTTAAACAGTGTATGTGCACGGTGTCTTCGACGCAGTGTTCACCTGCTGGCCGCTACTATGTTATAAAAGCTGTTTGCGGCGACTATTTCCGATTCTAAAATAGCCCCATTGCATTAACATTTTTTATCATTTTATTGCAAAAACTCGCGCTGAATATATGCATATAGTTGTTTCGCAACAAGTGTGCCGTCGAGTGGCTTTATCTAATTCTAATCGTTCTGATAACTTATTAACGACAGCTGAAGAAAATCGCCATCCCTGCACTATGCAACGTCACTTGAGCACTCGTGTGTGTTCGCGCGAATCTCAACCTTAATAACCCCACTATACTATGGAATATTGTTCGCAACAGTTGTGACAAATTTTTGATCGCAGATCCGGAGGCTCGAGTGTCCGCCGCGGCGACAGCGCCATCTCTACGGATTCCGACAAAATTTTTCACTGAACCATTTTCTTATAAGAACTCACTAACACAAACGCGCCGCGTGTGCAGTTATGACACACACCGGCGCGACTTGGAAATACACAATCGAACGAACCCACACGCCGAAGAAAAAAACGATAAAAAAGTGCACACAGATACATCTTTATTACACACACGTTAGACAAGGACGGGGCGCGCTCCATTTTTTGAACTTAAAAAAATTACAGCGTTCTAAATTTGAATTTGGCGTGATGTAATGAGGCGGGAATGTGATGGTGTTTGAATTAATACAAAGGGCGAAGATAAGAAATAAAACTGAAATGCACAAGGTTCATACAGGCGCGCGCACTCACACAGCCGCGCCGTGTCCACGAGACTGCACTTCTGTACGTGTGCGGTGTGTACTGCGACTGCGTCGTCTTGGCACTTGAGCGTTACTTTCCACACGCCGCCGCGCTTCCTTCTACCTTAACGCGCTGCTATTTACTAATATACAAATACTAACAAACTCATACGTTCATTATAGTGACATAGGCGAGTAATTTAGTGAAATACGTGTGATTCGAGACGAATGGTGTAGTTTTGTGACCACAAAAAAAATATTTTTTCCTGTTCGACATGACGTTGGGAACAGCTTGAAACGCACAGAAATAAACATAAACGATGTGATATTTCCCTATGCGGTCCGGGGTAGTGTGTGCCGCGCGCGCGAGGATCAAGAAGTGTGGCGTCGCGCTCGCGCTGGCAGTAAATACAAGGTAATGGCTAAGTACGCACGCGGTCTAGTACGGTGTGCGCCGTCTGTGCAGTCCCGCCTATGCACAATCGGTAGAGAGTCGCATTTCCGCTCCCGCCACACAACAGGACCACAACACGCGACATAACCGCTAAAAACCTCTCGAATATAAACAACAAGCGTGATTTAAACAAAACAAAAAATAACATATTTTGACCACAGACTATATTTTATTAAAAAATAAAAAATATATTCATATCATTCGCGTAGTGGTTTCGACTTTTAAAAAATTATTAAAAAAAATATTTTTGGGATTTAGTGAGTTTATCTGAATTTCTCGTCGTATTTAAGTGCGGTTGAGTTCGCTGCGCGATGCAAGACACATATCACATGGAAACTTAGGACCCTAATATATAATTTAGCGATAGTTGACATATGATAAATATTTTTGTGTACAGTGACTGTCGTGATGTGTTGCTACATATTATCGTGTGCCAGTGTGACCGCCGTGAAGTACGGCTGATGGATCGCTAGTTACATGAGCTGACGAGCTGCCGCGTCCCTGTGCGAACTGAGTTTTATTTTTTTTTACAACATTACCACCGAAGTGTCACACTGGACCGACGGAGAGGCGGCCACCCCTGACGCATGTGAGTTGCAACTTATCATAAACATACGCTATTTTTTTTTTTATTTCAAAGTCAATAATGCGTGCCCTTAATCCTGCGTTCTCCTTGACTTATCCGGCGGCGGTGTGCGTGCCTTGCATATGTAAAGTTACGCATACGGCGCGCTAGTGTGCGTTGGGTTCACGCACATTTTTTTGTGTGTTTTCTTACGTGCGCCCCCCTCGCCCCGCACGCCCCCTCCCCGCCCCGGGTGCTCGGTGTTGCCCCCCTCCCTCGCTCCACCTATACTCGTTATCGTTTATCTGTCCCACTCTTTTTCTATGACTACGCCGTTTTACATTGCACCCATAGTGACGTGTGCGTGAATTGCGCGTGTGTGCGTTAATAAATTGCAACCTATATTTTGATCGAAGGCCAATGACGGCATGCAAAAAATGATATTTATTACTCTATGACATAACAATTACTTAAATTTTTAAAAATACACAATGTTTATTAGAGATATTTCGTAAAAATTACCAAAATTGGAAAAAAAAGTTAATAAAAGTCGAAAAAATTACTTGATTAAGAAATTATAAATGAGAACAGTTGTTAAATTAGTTACTTTAAGTTGTTAATTAGTAAAAATTAGTTTATTAATAAATTTATGCATTTATTATGGCCGGTGAAAAAGTGCACGCGCGATCGTAGGCTAAAATAATGCCGACGGAACTTTTAACGTGCGTCCGAAATGTACACATTTTATAAATTGACTTAATTAAAAACTTTTTCTAATTATTCTTTTCTTCAGTTGTTTCATTTACACAAATCACACTTCTAGTCTTATGTCCGCTAAGAAATAAATTAAAAAACATAAAATAGTAATGTATTCGCAAAGGAATTATTTATTCTCGCTTAAAGCTATAATAAAAATAAGTTTAATTAAAATTGGCACATTATATTGAAATTAAATTGATTAATGAACCAATTTTTAAAACACCTAAATATGATAGTGCTTTCGTAGATATGTTAGAACTGTTAGGCTCTCTTAAAATTATTCTGTAAAAATATTAAGATATAAAAATCATCACAAATTGCATTGCATGCATACATGGCATATATAATATAGATTATATTTTTACATATAACCGAGTTATATATTTGATAAAAAATCAGCAAATAAGTACGTGTCACCGAAAAAAAGTGGAACGGAAAGACATTGTTTAAAAAAATATTTACGAAGTGAAACAAGGTTATATCTGCATTCAGGAAATGCGATATGACTTCACGTACGTAAATGTTACATACAATTTAAATTTAACTTGAACTGTGACCTATATCAGAAAGGCATATCGTTTTTTGGCGATATAATACTTATTTAAAGTCATTACCATCAATTTCGATTTAATTATTACAACCGTTTACTTTAAAATGGAACAGTAAATAATTGGCGCGATTTAAATCCTATGTGTTACTCACAGAGTTGTTGAATAAATAGGTTGAATACTTTTTAGTGTGAGACGATGCTGGCAAGTGATGAAACTATATTAAGAATAATAAATTTGAAAAGAACATTGTGAACAATCAAGTTCGCGCCCTTGGTCGCAATTCCATTCGGGAGCGGTGCGCGGCGCTGCGCACTCGCGCGTCGGGTCCTTGCGCGCATGCGCTCGGCCAAGGCGAGCGTTTACACAACTCCAGCGGCGACTGTCAATGTTACTACACAAACTACAACCGCTTTAGTAGCTAGTAACTTAGCCCAACGGCCGCCATCTTGAGTTTAGAACTAGTCGTGTGAAGGCTGAACGCGCTTGATGTCTTAGTCCCCGCCGCGTATGTCTGCGTACAGTTATTAATGGAAACGTACTCGACAAACGTTTTATGATCTTAACTTTGAAGAATATTTATTGTTTCTTCAAATGGTGTGCGTTTTATATTTTCAAATAAGGAATTGGGGCAAAAATTCAACCAGTATTATTACTGGCATATGTTTATTTTGATCATGATTTCTTCTTTAATAACGGCCAGTTGCCTTGATTTTGAAAATGGAACAGGTATGATTCCTAAACTTTACAACTTGGTCGATGTACATGATCGTAGCCAGCCGTGGGATCAGGGTGGGGCAGCAGTCTTAAACCATATGTAATTAGCAAACTGTACCCACGGTATTCTTCTATAACACCCTGTTTCTGTGTTTATAATTCGAATTATCCTAAATACTTTGTTATTGCTCACATGCCCAGTACTTTACCTAGATAATTTATTTTTTTAGAGTTGGTTAGGTACCTGACAGGTCAAAGCCAGGGTGGGGCAAGTGCCCCACTCTGCCCCACCGTGGCTACGCCCGTGTCGATGTATGTTGATGTTGTAAAGGGTAAGCAGACGTTGGTTTAACCTCTCATCCAACCTTTTGTGTGCGATCGGGTGTAGTGGGTACAAATCACAATGAAACTGCCATGTGAACGGGGCTCGGTTGGCATTAACCGTGGAGGTGGGGCGAGTCGCGGCCAAGGCGAAAGTCGCGCGCGCAATCTGCCCTGTTTTCCACTGCCGGTATGATAAATAGGCACGTTGGCGGATTCTGAACGTTTGGGGGCATTGGGGAAGCTTCGCGGACCATAAATAATTTATAGGAATTAATTTGCTAATAAATCAGGCAATAAGAGAGATATTTATATTTATTTGGGTTGAGAGTAATTTTCTATTAGTATAATACACAATTTACAAATCATACACAAGGTTTTAAGAATGTGTGATATGTTATGACACAACAACGCATTTTATTTTGGACAGCAGCCAAATCTTAAACAAACAGGTTCTGTGTTTACAACCTACTGACACTGTCGAAACTCAATTCAACATTATTATAAAACAAGAATTAACATTACAAAAAGCATAAGAAATGCAATTTCGTTGCAAAAAAATGTTCCTTGAGAAAAAATACATAAAACATAATAAAGCTGTTTTGATCGTAAAAAAGTCATAATTTAAAATGATAAATTATACTCAGAGATAAAAAACATACAAAGTTTTATAATAAAAGTACATATAATATTAATTAGATGCCTTTTAATAGTCTAGCTTTTATCACAACTTAGTCTATTCATTATTACATTGACAGCCTCCGTGGCGCAGTTGGTTAGACGCCCCTCCGATCCCCGCTTCGAGAGAAATGTTTGTGTGGCCCACAAATATTTCTTCCGGGTCTGGGTGTTTGTGAGACCGAAAAGTCTCTCGTAGTTCCTGATACCCACGACACAAGACTCGATCTTAGTGTGGGGTCAGGACTATGTATGTGACTGTTGGGTGTTATTTATTTATTTATTACTCTCCAGACCATAGCGTACTTTTCTAGCACTAAAATATTTTTGTACCTTGTAGCTAATTTTACTCTGCCATAACCATCTTCATCCAAAAAGTACCATACAGTTTCTTTATTGTAAACCCAAAGTAACTATCCATACTATAGATACACAGCTAGACACCCTCAGTGGTGGAGCGTGAAGATAATTTGAACGCATCCCGTCAGCGACGAGACAATTCAGACCAATGTCAGTGACGCCAGCGCCGCTCGTTATTTTAGTACCCGACGCTGTTTATCTACACCAAATATATTCGAAACAACTATAAAGAAATGGCTGTATAATATTTATTTAATAAGACCAACAGCATTAACAATATAATCGCACAAGGTTAAATAATAAAAAGCCAAATAAACGTCTCCTCTGTTAAGCAAAACATTATCAATACTGGATCAGCCCAAATACGTCCCACTGCAAGGCACGGGCCTCATTCACAATACAGAATCCGATTGAGAGTGGTTAGGCCATATAGTCCACGACACTGGCCTAGTGCGTACACTTTCCATATTATAGAAATTCTTATAAATCGCTGATATGCAGATGTTTTCCTTCACCGTTGAAGTACTTGGTGATTGATTATCAAAAATTAAATATTATTAATAATTATTATATTAAGAAAAATGTAGCACTAAGTGTAAGGTAAAAAAAAATGGTAATAATTAAACTAATAACATCGCATCTACATTGGATTCAGTTTAACCAAAGCTACTCAGTTAAAAGACACCAATATCACTCAACTCATCATGCTCGAGAAAAAGTCACGACTTAGCATCCGCCTCACTGACTTAAAGCTGGTGAATAATACCAATATAAGAAATAAAAAATATAAGTTATTACTATATTGAAAGAATTGGCAAGGTGGAAAGAAGGCATAATGAAGGCTAAGGGAAGTCCGTGGATGCAGACGGCTTCCATCAGGTTGCTGTGTTTACGGGTATGGTCTGCGGTAGACTTCCAGTGCCCGAAGCTGATGATACTTGTACCCTGAAAATGAATCACAAAAAAGGGTTAAAAATGCATTAACTAAACAAAAAAAAATGATTTTATTATGATTAATATTTAAAAAAAGAATATCATTTTTCAAAATTTGATAATTATTGACCATCGTTTTAGCTCTATCTGTAACTTTAATTAATTTATGGTACTATCTTATACTTAAAAAATATTGATTTAAACATTAGCTCTACCTGTTACTTTAACAAATATAAGATTTTATTTAACACCAACAAAACATTGATATAATCTCTACATTTTGCTCTTATACTTAACATTCTATAACCTAAATCCTTCAAGCTCAAGAGGTTTTCATTCATTATCATCTTTAGCTGCAGAAAGTCTTCTGTTGACTTTCAGCTTCGTCTTTGAATTTCTACAAAGACCTGATGAAAGACGATTTCCTGTACTTTATATCAGGCCGTGTCTACATTTTTAGTCATTGTTTTCTATGAAGTCGTCTCTACATTTGTACCGATTGTTTTATGAGTAAACAATATTATAATTTGAATTCAAAGTGTCATTGATATCAGAAATTAAGGTACTAAAATAATACATGACCAACAAATTTATAATACGCATCATAACGCATAATTAAATTTTCAATAGCCACTATTTATTTAACCGCAATAGGTAATCAATATATTAAAAAAAAACCTGCTTTTGTACAAAGAAATGTAACCACTGAAGACATATTAACAATTTATTTAAAAAAAGGAAGTTGATAGAGCTAATAATCATTAATCAACAATTGAGAAATCTTTGTAATTTTATTTTGTAATGTTCCATTTTCATATAGTATTCTTTTTATCAATTATTTACGTCATCCCACTGCTGGTCAAAAATTTGCTCTCTTCCCTTCTTTCATAATTGTCACCTTGAGGCAACTCAGGTCATTTGAACTCAAATGCCTCTTTTAATAGAAGCTTTAGGTTTTAGAATAATGTTATTCCAAAGTAGTTTTGAGTGCATTAAAAATAGCATTTAATTAGGTTGAGTTAATTAACAAAGTGTAGGCACGCACTCCGACAAAAAGTGGGTGGATATTGTTTTCCTCAGATTATTCATAATGTTTAAAATAATGAACAATTAGCAACTTAATAACAAGTTTATTGGGCTGAATGTCCCATTGCTCCGTACAAATTAACCTTTATTAATATTTCCAACTATTCCTTACAAAGAAATCTTGTCTGAGAGCAACTCTCGGAATTGCCTTTCCATCTATATTTTATTTTTTCATCTTGAAGAAATCTTACTGCGTTTGACGACAGATAATTGCCAGACTCTTCAATGTTTTCTTAACTAAGATATTCTACGATTTGGTTGCAAAACTCCAAGTGTTAGTACTTAAGATGTTGGCATAACTAAGTTAAATTCGAGAGATCTAAGTTAGGAAGTTGTACGTGCATGTCCCCACGCGCGAATCAAACTTAACACTCCAGTTTTACAGTCGTCTGCTGAACTTCAAAGCTGCGGACAGTTTCTTGATATAAGCGGAAAAGTGGCATAACATATTGAGACAAACATGCATTTATGCCTTATGTTTAGGATGCTTTATTCAATAAAATATACGAAATATAAGAAATTACAAAAAAAATTATCTTGGATTATTTCGTAGTATCAAAAACAGCATCGCAGGCCGACATTTGTGCTGAATGTCAGGAGATAGATATTGCCAATTGGTACTCTTTCTTGACGTCATCATCATATCAGATGCAACCCAGTAGCTTTGCCGAACCAGTAAAAGGCTGAGGCCAGGCTGAACTTCACTCTTGTCTGCAAAATAGATAATCATTAGTTATTTGATAGGAAATAACAAGAATACCGAGACTGTGTGCTATTCGCCTGATGGTAAGCGATACAACCACTCAAGGACAGTAGCAAAACCAAACAACACCATGATTTACAAAGCAATGATGCAGGATGAAGAATGTCCCAGGATGGCAAGCCCAGTGGAATGCCAATTCCACATAGATGTTAAGTTCTCAATATATCCAGTACATGGCTACAATATCCTTCAAATTGGAACACAACAGTGCATTTACACTGCTTTTTGGCAGTAGAAATAGACGTTGTTGTAGTACCTAGCCAGGCGGCCTCTCATATAGAGACCTATCACAGGCAAAAAAATATATTTTGATTTGTAGAATATAACTATTTTTTTAATAGAGCCATCTGTCAGGCAGCGAATTGAAAATAAATTTTAATGTTCGAAAACTATGTTACTTTAAAACCGGCTTTAAAAGAAGGAGGTTCTCAATTCCGAATATTTTTATACTTGGTAGAATGTAAACATCAGCTCTTCTAATTACCTCAAAATATGAATAAAACCGGATTTATTTCGAATCTTCACTACATAGTATAAAACAAAGTCGCTTTCTCTGTTCCTATGTCCCTTTGTATGCTTAAATCTTTAAAACTACGCAACGGATTTTGATGCGGTTTTTTTAATAAATAGAGTGATTCAAGAGGAAGGTTTATATGTATAATACGTACATATTATTGTACAGAAATCTATTTGTACCCGGGCGAAGCTGGGCCGGGCCGCTAGTTGATTATAATGGAAGAAATAGTGTTGATGAATACGGATTTTTAAGTCTTTGACTATGTTATATAATAAAGAAACTTGATGACACTTTTCTAATCACAAAATATGAAATGAAAATTAGACTATTACCGAATGTGTCGTCACATTTTTATCTTATAAATATTCGGTCATATATGAAGTAAATTAATGTTTTCTAATTCTGTTTTGTAAATATTATTTTGTTTGATCAGCTTTTTTTCTATACTTTTAAACGGTGTTAAAGACCGATACCATCTATTTTGTGAAAATATACAATTTTAAACATAAACTAATATGAAACTTGCAACGATATGATTTAATAGTACAGGTAATACTTTAAAAATAACCAAAAGAACGCAGATAGTTAATAACAAAATGCACTAAAAACCTATGGAAAAATTTAAAGGTAATTTAGGCCATTCATGATGTGTAAAACATATTTTAATGCCCAAACGGCACGCATGGGGTGTAATCGAAAATTGTTTTACGTCAATGCAAGTATTAAACTATAAATTTTCACTTTATTATCAAATATTACTTTTTGTAACGTTTAGTTTTGACGTCATTTCAGTGGTAGTTATTTAAGCATTATAGCTGGAAGAAGTTTATGCTAATTCTTTAATTAAAATTAATCAGGAACCGATTTAATTATTATTTTTTCTGTTATTCTTCCCTTCTCTAATGAACACGAGTTAAATCATTTCTTTCAATTATGAATTCAGGAAAATATCACTAATTTTCTGTTGGTAGCTTAAAACTCTGTTTAAAATTGTGAACCAAACATCCTTAATTTTTTGTAATATGTCCTATGAGACTTATTTATTTTGGTTTTTATCACTTGGGATGATATAGATGGAAAGATTCAGGAAGTTTCGTAGTTGCCTTAAAGATTTCTTCTAACATTTACAGAAACTGCTCATTTATTTAAAGTAATATAGCTCTAGTAGTAATAATTTTTACCAATGTATGTATGTACATCACTCATCAATGGATTACCATCAGGCGAACAGAACGCTTGTCTCGTCATTCTTTGAAATTAAAAAAGAAAATGAAATAAGTTACTTGATCTAAAAATATAATCAAGTCATCCTTAAAGACTTAAGGCCTAATTCATACATAGGTTTAAAACCTATTTTAGCCATCGAATACTTTGTCTTATAATTGAAACGCGGACCTAGACTTAGTATGATTAAAGTTCATACATTATTTGTACAACATGAAGTTACGGACTTGTACCCATTTAAAGTTTACCAAGAACAAGTTTCTTGTAAACTGGATTACTTCGACTTTAATTTAGAAAATTTAATAAAAATTATTATATTCGAGTCTATATACGTACGTCCTATTGTAGAGGATGGGCTTCCACAATTAAGAGGGCTTAGGTCCTAGGTCCTAAGCCTTAGGATATAGTCCACCACGCTGGAGCCTAAAGCGGGTTGTCGAAAGAAGTCGTAAATTTTCCACGTCTTAAAATTAATATTCTTCTTTATGATACTTATCATTTCACTCTAAACTTAGTCTATGGTTACAAAGTACAATAGGGGGTTCAAACATTTTGTGGAGTACCTAGATAAATTTGTACAGTTCTACCTACGATGTTCGAAAATTCAAACTTCGTTTCAGATTATAGAGTAGCCACGGAGGTGTCTTTACGATATATTCATTCACGATGACATATTTAAACATCCACTATCAATATATTGATAGTCAATCATCACGCACTACAACCGTGAAGGAAAACATCGTGAGGAAACCTGCATACCATAGCGAAATTTAAGAATTTATATGGTATGTTTGCCAACCCGCAGTAGGCCAGCGTGGTGGACTATATAACCTTACCACTCTCCATCGTAGTCATAGAGGAGGTCCGTCCTTGCATTGTGGGCTGTATATGGGCTGATACAATCATCATCATCTCAGCCACAGGAAGTCCTCTGCTGAACATAGGCGTCCCCAAGGATTTCCACATCGACCAGTGGGAAGCGGCCTGCATTCGACGACTTCCTGCAACTTTAGCCAGGTCGTCCGTCCACCTACAATACAGACTATCAATGCAAGATTCTTAAAAACAATCAGTATACCCTGAACCCCTGATTTCGTAAATGGACAACATATAAATGTCCCTACACATTATAATAGGTGTGAGTAACATGCTGATGAGTTAGTTCGCACCTGTACGTCCTCGGCAACATTTTACGACCTGCCCGTACTAGTTTATGTACATTTCTCTTTGAAATCGAAAGTGCTTACTGTTTTGTACACACTGTGCCTTCTGTTAATATACTTTATTGTAACTAAAACGTTTTATTTTCAATAATATACAAATATTATTTCAAAATGTAAAAATTAAAGCATATCTGCAATAAAATTAGTTAAAAATATGTTGTCTTTTTTAATTCTTTTCTTTTTTTTTAAGTGTTATATTTGCGTAAATCTAAAAACCTCTAATTTACAAATTACCAATGTCTGTGAAGGAATAAGCTCACTTTTAACCGACTTCGAAAAAGGAGGAGATTCTTAACTATTCGGATTCTTTCTCTCAAAATGTGTTAAGTTTAATATTCTACGATGTCGGAATTATTTTTTAGTTACAACATATAAAAATTAGCAAAATTCTACAGCTGACTTAATAGGATCGTCTCACAATAATGTGTATTGACAAAGTACTTGCAGATTAGTAAATTTTTGAACTGTTATACCGTTGTAGCAGTGTCTTAGTCAATGGTTATTTATATACGTATACAAGAGAAATAAAGCAATACACCATAAAGCTTAAAATAAATGTGTTATTAAAATCCAAAAATAGATTTCAAGACCACATCGAAAAACAAAGCAAACAATTTTTGATATTTATCCGGGTTCGGTTACCGAAGCTACCGACTTCGTGAATCACTACGCAGTTATTCAATTATTCATAGTTTGTATAAATTTCGTTGGATAACAGCCGATGTCGCGTGTTTGTCAACACGTTACAAAACATTATTACTAATAGATATTTTTTGTACTGACTATGACTACTTTTTGCTGTAATGTTTACACATGATTTGTCCATACCGAGTCGGGAAGAATTTATGCAGTATATCTTAAGATATCATAATAATCGGCCTCAGTGTAATAATGGTAGGTTAAAGATTTCTGTCTGTGGATTTAATTATAGAAAAAGATTAACAATTTTCCGATCTTAAATTACATCGTATGAAGCAAAAACCTTGTATCAATATGTTATGTTAGGTATTAAGAGACGCAGCGGTGACTAGTTTTATGGGACGTGTCCCAATGAAGGTGACATAAATATTTATATTTGAACCCTCTTAAAAAAATAAAGAGAAAAAAAATTACCTCAAAAAAAAGTTCTAAAAGACACACAAGAAAAGTTATGCACCCTATTAAAACTTTTTAACGTAACATATACATAATTTAATAGACTGACCACATAAATAAAACTTCTTAATATGATTCGTAGAAACCCGAATGGACGACTACAGAAAAACAATCTTAATGGCAGGAACCCGGTCTGTTTGGTCAAATAGAATCATAACTGATATTGCCTATACAACAAGTTCTACTAAGAAGGCTTAATGTCTGAAGCACAGGTTGTAGACCTAATAGATAAAATGTCGCTTAATGCGGACTATGAAAATATAAATGTTCTCGTATTTTGCTGATATTTCTCGTCCTGTTAGCATCAAAGCCAAAATCACTCATTTATAGTAGTGTGAACCCGGTTTTGATTCGGCCGGCGTAATTTTGTCAACCAAGGCAACATAACATGTCAGAGATTATACTTTATTTGGGCTGTTCTACTGTTACCATCTAGTAACTTTGTTGCATCACTTTACAAAATAAATGTGGGTAAACGGCTAAGCTTTTCGTGTCCAGTTTTAAAGTTAATGCCGATCGAAGAGTATGAAAGATAAAAATTAATATTCGATCAAGAGTCCTCTTTTACAAAATATATGATTGGATCATGTCACAAGATTGAAAAGAGCAGATGAATAGATAAAAAGTAAATACATCTGTAGTGAAGAGACTTTGGGCGTTCAGTCAAATTGTCTTTCTCGAATGATAAATTATGATGTTAGGTTGTTGCTAATCTATTTTCTATATGATCAAGATAAGTAATGAAGGTCCAACTAGTAATTTGAGAATAAATTAAAAAAAGAGAAAATATACCAGGGAGCCACTGATGATTATATGAAATGAAGGTGTACCAAAGAAAAATGTTTTGCAGAATTTATTTTTTCAAACCTATGTAGGGGAGGGTCGGCTATCTAACACGGGCGAGTTCAACAGCTCGCTTTTCTAAATAACCCAGTGGAGTAGTCAACACTATAATAAGTGTAAACTGTAGATAAAGTACGCACAACTCAAGATTAAAATGTAAAATGAATTTAAAAATATACACACAAAAATAAAAAGTGAAGAGCTGCGGTCGTGATCGCAAGCAATAATTTCAAGTAGCAAAACTAAAATCAAAATGGCGGCCGCGGGCGTAGATCAGGTTATCTATGGCAACCGGGCGCTGCGAAATATATTCTGCGAAGTAAAAACTGACGCACCTCATCCGTCCGCGGGCGCACTTGCGAGATGGCGCAAAAACTCGAAGCCCGCGCCCCGCGCTCCCGCCCGCCATCTTATTTGTCTATGCGCTCATGAGATCTACTTTTTTAATAATTTGAATTGATGAGAGGAAACATTGTCATTGATGACATTTGAAATGTTATGTTTTAAATATTTTATTGTATTAGGAATGACATCCGGTTAAGACTTTTTGTTACGTTTCTTCAACACGTAAAATTAAACTACAAAGGATATTTACTCTATACTACGAACTTAAACAATAGTTAAAAGATAAATTAGCTTCAACCGCCGTCATCCATTTGGATTGTACTTATTAATATTTGGTTTTAAGTTACATATATCAATCCATCAGCAATTATGTAAATAAAAATTGGACGCACTGAACTGAATAAACCATGCGCGTACCGTTTAATATTTTAATAAATTCTCTATACATTAAAGTTAATCGTCGCAGGCGCACCGAAAGCTACCGAACCTTCTCGCACATCTCACGAGGGTTGCCAGGGAAAACTTGCCAATACCATGGGTAATTTCAGATATCTTGGCTAGTTAATTTTTCTTTTGAGGAGAAAATTGGAGGAATAATATTAAATAAAAGGAAAATATAAAGTTTTGGAAATACATATTTATTCTAAACTTTATGCCACTGCGCAAAAATATCAATCGAAAGCTAAAATCTTAAGCATTGAATATTAAACCGAATGTATTTTCTATTAATGAAAATAACACATTTTGTCATTTTGATGGATCCTGCATTAGATCCGAGGACGCCTATGGCGCGCCGGCAGCCCTGCCCGCAAGAATCCAGTTACGGACCAGTTTCAAACGTCATACGGCAGAGTTATGTTTTATATGAACGCACTTATTACGTATTATATACGTGTGTATTTAGTTTGTGCGCGGCTAAAAAACAAAATAAATGTCGGGTGAATGAACGCACGTTGGTCGCGGTTGAGGCAGGGCAGGTTCTCGACGTGGCCGGGCAGTTTGACAGCTTTTGAGGAGCGTTCGCTTTTTGAATTGTGGGCGTACAACTTTTTTGCGCGTTCTTTTTTCAAATTGGCTCCGGTTGCCAGTTTTGGTTTCGCTGATTCGTAGTTTTTTAAATGCGCTCGCACCACTCGCGCTGTCAGATTTAATTTTTGTTTCATTCGCGGTTTATGATGCGGCCAGTGATAACGTTGTCTTTATTCCTCGCTTGTTGTTTTTTTATCAGCTCCGACTGCCAGTCTTTGTTTGCATTATATTACTTTGGACGGAGCCTTGAATTTGATAGTTCTTTAGGTTTTCATTAGCTTGGTCTGGCTTTCATTTCCCATTCTTGAGGCAGAAAGGTTTTGTCGTTCATTTTAAATTCTGTGGGACTAATTACGGCTTTATTTAAAATTAGGTACAAATTTGTACCATTACCGTAATTGCTATTTTTAAGTATCTTCGTAAACACTTCATAGAATCCATTATATTTTATTAAACTTGAAATGTCGTTCCACCCACCACTGTTTGTAGACATCGGATACGCCATCAAACGAATGAAACTGTTAAAATTGGAAGTGCAAAACAACGCGTCTTGAAAGTACATTATATTAAAATGGAGATGTTTACTTTACGTTATTTTTTATGATTAATTTTGTAATATGTGATTATTTGCGTGCGTGGAGAAGTAGAGAGCAACAACCGCAATAATTCATCATTATTCATTTTCAATAGTTGGATACGTACACAGACGCGCTGCTGAGTCATAAAAAGTGTATTGAACTGATAAAACTGACTGCATGACCTTAAACGCACTGCAGTCGCGACCAAAACACGTCGTTAATTTATTTATTGTAGTTCTCGTGTGGCACACGGGCGGGAATTTAAACGCTTTGATGCGCGGCTTTGAGGTGTCCATTTATAACTTAAATTTTCAAAATTAGAACAGTTCGTTCACAGATTTCACAGCTTTTTAACAAACATTCTTTAGAATATTGGTTAATTTTTCCATTGCTCGTTTTTATAATACAAATTATTTTTACAAATTTAATATATCGCTTGTAAAAATACTCATTCACATAATAATTATAATCAGGATAATATTAAAATTACAATGAGTATTTATATGAAGGAATTGAGCGTTTAAATAATCGCTCGTCTACAAAATCCAAAGGAGATGAAAAATGGTGTGTTGTTATATAAAAACTAGCAAATAGTGTGTGAATGATATATAAGAAAACATTGGTGCCAGCTGCCAATGTTTGCTGTATTGAAAACAAACAACTAAACGAAGCATTACTTTAACAAAACACACTACATCAAAGTACTTACTAGATCTTATTTTATAAAAAATAAAATATGTATTGTCGTGCTAATAGTTTTTTTTTTTAATTTTAAGAATTTTTAAATGTCATGTCCCTAATATTTTCTATGGAAGTCGATTTCCAGAACTTTATTTTTTAACTGAAAGTGGAATACCAAGATCCAGCAAAGTCTAGATCCATACTCAATATTTACCGGGTATGTCAAGATTGCTACCGAAAATGAAGCCGGGTGGTAGTTTTAGTGACTACAAACACAATGCAACTAAAAATTTCGCTAAGAAACGCGACAATTATTTTTATTTATTTTTTAAATAACATCATTTTTGGGTAGTAAATCCATAGTTTTTGCTGAAATAATAATTAAAACTTTTTAAACCTTAGAGTATTTATAAATAAAAGGGTCCACACTATTATTTTAGGAAAAAAATGTATTTACCACCCAAATACGACCATAGGAAAAAAGTACCAATAACATAATTGTCGCTTTTCTTTGCAACTTTTTCTGTTGCATTGTGTCTGAAGTCGCTTAAACTACCACCCGGCTTCGTTTTCGGTAGCAGTCTTGATATACCCGGTATATTAATTAAAACACTGTTGCACGGACCGCATCTTATTAATAAGCATACACAAGTTAATAAAATAGATTTTTTAATATTATTATTATTATTCAATGTTTAAATAACATATGAATGTATTGATTACATTTGCTGTAGGTACGTATGTTTGTTATATTCAATAGCTCTATTATTATAAGTTTAGTAGGTTATCGATGATGACGTAATAAATATTCAATGTCAACGGACCCTATTTGCACTAACCTAAACATAATTATATGAATATTATTCCAGTAATAAGCTTGGCTAAACATAACCACACATATATTTAAATTAAATTGACCAATTAATTACACGAATGATATATTTGAAATTATTTTATGCCTGTTCATAAAATGATATTACGATTTAAAAACTTAGATCATAAATTAATATATTTGATTTTCTTTCCTTTATGAGTCATAATTTTTACAAAGCTATGAGTCTTATATGCTGATAATTATATGGTTTTTAATTCTTGAACTGAATACGCATGTTTGCCGGCAAAAAACAATGTAAGAAACAGTTAGTTTCTAAAAGCCTTAATTAAATTAATATTATTTTATGCAAAGTCCGTCCGAAGATTACAAAGGAAATCTTCAACTAAAGATACCGTAACCTTAGGATTTAGTATGAATAGCATTTGACCAGGCAATTGTGCTAAACGGTACAATAGACAAAACATGGCAGTGCTTTCGTGTGATATCTTGGAAGTAGCCGCTGTCTGTCTGTACGTACATCGATATTTGGAATGCCAGTGCGACGACCCCGACGCTAAAGGTTACGGAATGGTTTTAAAGACAAATTTTCTTCAAGTACTATTTAGTCTACAATAGAAACTCATTTTATTTAAACTTGTTTTTTTTTTAATTTATGAATAGCACTGCACGTTCCTGATTAGGTGCATAGTATTGACTTTTTCGTGTCTGGATAAATAGCTGAATCGTAAAATTAAGTATAAAAGTAAAAAAGTAAAATAATCGCCGTAACAACAATTAAATCGTTCTTAATTTGAAATTTTAATAATGAAAATAATTGTATACACGCCTCATCTGTCAATTATAAAATTTTTGAATCTAATTTTTCGAATATTGCATTTCAAACAGCTATTATAATAAATAAGACTGCGTGGGAATCGTGTCGCGATTATTACCTCCAAAGAACATACTGAACTGAACTCTTACTGAGAGCTGAAAAACTGCACTTGTCATAATTAACTTTCGAAGTTAAATAGAGGTAATAAATTTAACACATGTTCATTTCTTTTAAATTTTAAAAGCTATTATTTTTTACTGTTAAATTAAGCTGAAAACTTTGACATTAAGGAGGATACGCCAAATTGACTCAACTTGTGATGAACATATAATATTTAAAAGTATTCAATCACCAATGGACATTAGTTTGTTCATTATCTTGTATTTCTATTTCACACTATTGTGTCAAGAGAATTAATTAAAATATAAAATTCTAGACGAAGTTCCCTTGCGTTATTTTCCATAAGAAAATCTAGTGCGCTAGCTTTTCTTATGTTGAAATAAAATCTAACACTTTCGGGGCATTCTATCTTATCAATTTTGTAGCATTTAACCTTCAACCTTTCCAGGAATTCAAAAACACCCTCACTAAATACCACAAATGTTCACAATCGAAAACTCATCTAAAATCTAAAACCTTTTAAAATCCATACAGGCACACCCAAAGCCAATAAATAGCCAATATAATGAAAGTCCAATGACAATGCATCAAGGGAGATGCGTTATGGGTTATGGTATGTAAGGCAGTAGACGACAAAGCCGGCGTCCGAGGATCGATACCCGGGCACCGGACTCCACGTCGACCTATAAAACTGCTAAGACGATGCGCCCGCCAACGATGTGGGAATACGCACTGGTTCGGATGTGGCTTATCGAGAATTAAATATATTTAATATAAGAAAGAAAATTAATTTATTCGTCACAGTCACAGGATTAAAGTAGCAAGTTACATTGGAAATCAACTACTACAACTAATAACAAGGTACAATTAAAATACGAAAAAATTAAAATTATGACAAACCAAAAAAAAACACACACACAAAAAAAATATGCAATATAAACAAGATAACTATAAAGTGCTGTGGGTAGTAGTAGTATGTCTTATACGTCGATTATAGTACATTTTAAAAGAATTTGATTGACAAATGAGGTGAAATTTACAAAGGGTGTGATGAAATTAACATTTAAAATAATTGTTATTTGCAACTAGTATTTACTTTGATTTGATTTCATAGTGAGAGATCGTTTCTTGTACAAAAGGTTTCATAATTATTTTTCCCTCAATGTCAATCATACACGTGTAATTCTCGTATGCGTTATATTTTGTTTACTGAATACTTTAAGTACAAATATCGGAAATTCTTGTAAAAATTAAAAAGTATGTCATTAACTTGATAACAGCACATTTAAATAGTTAGACATAATTGTCGTGTTTTACAATTTTAAAATTACTTCGAGGTCGTTGCTTCTTATATACACATGTAGACATGTTTTTATTTCATACTACATTTAAAATTATTCATAACTTTCTGTTTACTTAAGATTTGTGGCAACTTTATAATTCTCAAATTTTTATAAATCTCAATCCCCTTCATTCGTAAAATTTTCAAAGTATATTACTCAAGAATTTTCAAAAAATTAATATCATATGTAGACTATTTTTTTTCTTAATAAACCTTCAATAATCCATAAGGTTCAATCAAGATTTTTGCCAACTCTATAAAATATTTTAAATTATTTATAAGTGGGACACTCATTCTACGTATATTACCCGGGAATTTTCAAAAAAAGAACTCTTCAAAATTTTTTATAGTCGTCTAAAAAGTCCATATAGTCGTCACATCCAAAAGCGCAGTGTTTCTTGAATGGCGGTTGTTATCTAGACGGTCAAAGATCCCGGCGGGGGAATGTGTCTCCCGGTTAACTCGAACTTCACACACTCCGCTGCTCTCACACTCATTATTACTATACGACACTATAGTAACACGAAAAACTATTATATTAAACGCGAAAAATGTAAACTGTGTTTATATCAATTAAATTATGTTGATCACAACTTCAATAAATAAATATGAGTAAAATAAACACCATTAAATACGAAAAATAGGATCGGGAAAAAATACTGATTTTGATTTTTTTAAGAACCACGCCGAAAACATTTAATTTAAATACCTATACGTTTATTTATTTTAGAAATTTTTGCCTTTTTTATGGTACTGCTAGAATCATACCTTGCTAAATATTTTTGTATACTAACAATAAAAAGTGTCTACAGTACGATAATCAAGGGAGATTGTTATCTTCCTGGTCGACACAATAATGCCGGCGCTGTCGAAACCGGTTATACGCAGGCTGAACCCGAAACGCGATACATTGAGAGTAGAGGGTCAGTTTGACAGGTTTTTCTTCGTGTCAAAATATTTTCTTGATCGTATATTTGTATGTATTTGAGACTCTTCTTTTCTAGAATTTATTGCCTAATAGAATAATATAAATCGTACAATAACTATATTGTTTATTTGATTTTTATTCTGAAATTGACGTGATAACCGGTATAAGACCAAAATAATTTAAAATTACTTTTCTGGACGCTCATAAATTGCTTTTTTGGTGCGTTCGGTTGTGAAGCCAGTTCTGTGAAACGAGCGCTGATTTGCAATGAGTCAAATATTTGTTTGACCTTTAAATATTTTCTCTGTGGTGTGGATTTTGAGACAAAAAATATGCCTTAGTTTGTTATACCGTCTTGCTTATTGCATTTCATTGCAGGGGCCAGAATTTTATATTTTATATGGATTTTAATAGTAATAAAAAAATAATACAAATATTTTTTTTCGACATAACCAATTAACCCTCAGGCCAATGAACTGACGAGTATACATTGTATAATGTATTTAATTGTCGGCATTACATAACAGATCAACAGGTATGCGCGGTTACGTGTGACAGTCAAACAAACAGAGTGCTAATAGTAACAAATTAGAGTTGGCGGCCGGCCAACTGATGCTGGAGAGTGAAATCTGTGCGAGAGTGAAACCGCGCGTCGGCAGATAACCACGTTTCACAAGTTTTAGTTTCTCTAAATATATTTTAATTTGTCGCTGTGTTTGTCATTGGCCAAAAATATTTGGTGTGCTTTGGATGGTGATTTTTTTCACTGCAATGAATTGCGAGACGTGCACGTTCGCTTGATGGTAAGCGATACGACCGCTCATGAACAGTAGCAAAACCAAACAACCCCATGATTAACATTACACAATCAACTTACAATGACTTTTTTATAGGTGTACTGTGGCGCATGTAACTGCCTGTATTAATTTGTTTTATTTATATTTATATAATCTTCCGATACTTTTAAGTAGCGTATTAGTATATTTCCGTTCCTTTTAAGTGCTTCCTTGTCTTATTTCGTCTAGGTTCTCCTTATCATGTAACACAGAACGTGCTTGCATCCACCACGTGAATAACTTTATTGTTTTAATATTATCTATCTATGAGTCAGTATTTTTATTACACGTTGATTTAAAATTATTTGTAGCTTACATTATCGTTACCACGTTAGGCCATCGTGGTGGACTATATAGCCAACTCTCAATCGTACTCTCGATTGTAGAGGAGGCCCGTGCCCTGCAATGGGACATATATGGGCTGATACAGTATATTTATTTTGTATCCACATGTTTGCTTGTTATAATCCCGGCTTCTGTTTTGATAGTGTCAAGAAGCATTTTTTAGGCTGGCATAATTTTACCCAATGGTTGGAGATAACTCTCTATTTCCTATAAATTCTTTATGTAATGGGCATTTTAGTTTACCAGTCTTTTTTATAGTATAGTGGGCAAACGAGCATACAGGTCATCTGATGGTAAGTCATCACCTCTGCCCATGTACCATAATGTACCAAAACCATAGGGCAAAAAGATTTATTGCCGGGCCTTAAGGTGGGAATATTTTGCGGCGTCTTAACTTTTTTTTATTTTATTTGTTTAACTTTTCTAATTTGTTTTATAACTAACATATCCTAATAATTGTCCTTTAATTATATTGTTGATATGGTGAAACCTATCTACACTTGGCAATGATAGTGGCAGGTGGAAATTATGCCTAACCTTGGCGGACCCTTATTGAATGTAAATGCTTTTGCGCTAATATAAAGCAATGGTGGTTGTCAAACTATTAGATTATGTTTAACCTGATTTGAAATGGTTTTAAGCAAATAATTGTTGAACATCAAAATTCATATTGATATTTAAAAATCAAGAATAAAACGGCTCTACTCGTGCTCACCATTCCTTTAAACAAATACACGAGTACAATTTAATATAATCGCCAAGTCAAACTACAGCGGCTTTTGCCAGTAGTTAAAATAGACATACCTAAAGTGTCGTATGTGTGATAATGTGCCGAATCAATGCGGCGCTAGTGTGCGTACGTCAGTGATAGTGCGCCGGCCCACTATTGGTGTAACCCTGAAGCCTCTTATCACACGCACTTATCTATTCCGCGCCGTTAGCCATGCCCCGCGTACTTGACACTATGAATTTTTACATACCGACATAGTACCAAAGCAAAACTATTCAAAAATATCAATTTTATATCATCAAATTTAGTCGATATTTAAAAGCATCGATTGTTTTAATACCGATAACGATCGATTAAATCGATTGCCGAAGGCTCGAGAGAGCATCGTTACTAATGATAACTTGTTTTAAGTTTAGGGTCAATTGGGGATTTAAACTAATCGTCTGTTTAACTTCACGTTGACGAATGGTTTTGACATATCGATTAATAACTATGACACCACTAATGGCGGCTATAAATCTTGAACTATCGATTTATAATATGTTAGCTATAAGTAGGTTACTGATATGCTAGTCTTTGCTCGAGTAATGATATAATAGATTACATCGTTTTCAGCTTTGAAGTAACAAATGAATTAATGACAAGGAAGTGACTAAAACAGTAGCTTAGCTGTTCACTAAATTTGCTTTACCACTACTATTAAGTAATGGATGACAACTCTTGTAGGTCAAGTTCATAAAGACAGTTGTGGGTAGACCATTATGATTTATGGTAAACGATTTACTGCGCAAAATTAAATTTACTTTGAAAGCAGATAAATCAAATTTAACGTTTACTACTCAACAACCTAGATACTGAAATGGTATAAAATTAGCAAGAAAATAAAGAGATGAAAAAATGTTAAGAAATAATTAAATAAAAATAATAGACATTATCACTGGCATTGTTAATTTGAATTTCAATCAGTATTCAGTACTATTAATTTATTCTAGCGAACACTGGCCGAAACTATTGTCATTGGTACAGCAATGACAATTAAAATTCCAATTTCAAAATCGGAACGCGTCATTCGCAATTTAAAATTCAAAGTCGATAGGAACAATGCAGCGCGCGAGTCTAGCGTTCTATAAACAAATAGTTGCGAGCCGCCATTTTGGCTCGTGAAAAACATTTTAGAAGGCGGAACTAGGTTGGGGTTTTTGTTCAAATTTCGAACAGCGGCCCTCCAATGGCGTGCGCGGGCGGGGCCTGTCAATTCCGCTGACTTGATGTGGACAATGACCTTTTTGTTATTTTTTTAAGCAGCCAGTTTGATGATTCGGAACTCGAGACGTTTTTAGGTTAACCTTTTTGTGTTAATCTGTGACAATGCTCCACGCTTCGGTAGTCTGTGGCTGATGTTGGCAAGATTGTATTGGTTTTTTTTTTATTTATATGGGTCTTTTGTTGATGATATTTCGTGTAGTGACTGCTGTGACAATCTTTGTGAAATATTAACTATTTTAACACATGTTTTGAAAGATTATGTTTATATTTAAATAAAATACTGTTCTTTGTTTAACGTTATAATATATACTGCCGTGGAATATAAATATTTAATGCACTAAATACGTCCCGACTGGTGGCACAGTTTTATCTCTGCGTTAATGAAAGTAGATAAAATGTGCAATTGTAATTATTTTGATAAATGATAAGTATGCCTTTAACCTTCGACGTTATTAACAAAGAGGCTACAGCCGTCAGTATGAAATCATACATATTTTTATTTAAAAGTTCGGTATAATAGAAACATGTATAATAATATTTTACTCAAAACAGAGTACATCGTCGGTCATCGTCCGCTGTATTTTTGTTACATATCGGCGAAACGAGGTTTTCCTGTTTTCAATATATTCCATTTTCTGCATTAAATTATTACTGCCAAAGTACCAATCTTACTAAGTGTACTCTTAAATATTGCGATGAACTTTATGACGTACGTTTAATTTAGTGTAGTTCAACGCCATCTATCGATGAAAATGGGAAACTTATGTTAGCTTTAAAACTACAAAAGTATGTATCGATTAAATAATTTGCTCACACACTCTTTATATCTAGATTATTCATCGTAATTTATTTAGTACTTTTTAAATTTTACCTTATATAAGTGGCCACGAAAAATCTTACGTCTGATACGGCATATCTTGAATTTTGCCACAAAATCCACATCAATCAGTTACTGTCTTGCACATAAAACAGTTGGCGAGTACTAGTCGAGGTGCGAACGAGCGCAATGCAAATTCAATTGCATTACGTTAATGTGTTTGTCCGTGGTCGTGTCGGGCGCGTGTCGTGACCTACTGGACGGCCGCTCCCACACCGGCCGGTATCACATTATGGGATAAGCTGGTCAGTTTTGTAGGTGATGATAAATAGGGTATGGGGTATGATGACTATACAATAATTATATTAAGTCTTACCGAAAACGAAGCCGGGTGGTACTTTTAGTAACTTCAAACGCAATGGAACTAAATATTTTGCAAAAAACGTGACATTTGTTTTTTGGGATTTTTTTAAATATCATTTTTTTGGGTGGTAATCAACCCCTTGCGTTCCATAGCGTCTTTAAAAGTAAAAGGATGTAAACTACTATATTAGCAAAAAATAAGTATATTACAATAAAATGAATATGCCAGCCGGCTTCGTTTTCGACAGCAGTCTTGATATACCCTTCAGGTCGTCAGTTGTAAAAAATATGCCGTGCTGATTGTATCTCGATGTACACAAGATAAATACGGGCCATTTAAGATAGATTCTTAAAAACTATGTCGCTATCCGGGCACTAATATAATTGAAAAGATTTACAGTATTGACAACATCTAATTTGAACCATATACAAAAGGGCGCCTATCTTAAATTAAAAGGTATGGCATATATTTATAGGTATAGGTCACATGGTAAAGCGGATACATTGGTCTATGAGACAAAAATGGACACATATACCATATTCATCTTATGTTAGCCTCAATGTTATCATATTCAAGTTTGTTTTGCCTTCTAAAGATGTGCTTCGGTCCTCTGTCAATGAAACTACAAACATAATATATTTCGGTGCCTTATTATAATACCTAACCCAAAAACATGGGATTCATATTTAAATATTTAAAAAGTAATAATGTAGGTACCAAATACCATCTCACTCCAAGAGCTACGCCAGCCGTGCCGACCCCATAATTTGTCGCTTAAATTAAATTTTAGTCCACGCATATGGTTTGTGATACCCATATGCCTCAATTGTTTGGTGACAACGAGGGGAGAAATGAATAGCATAAGATTCATACAATTTGTCTGTCTGTTCATACGTGGCGCAAGGACACCCATTATCCGTCCAATTAGTATTTTCGTATACATTTTTAATCTTATATTAGTTCTATGACAATGTAATTAGTAAAAATATGATGTAATAGTCTTCATGGCTAAAACAAATTCTGAGCAACGAAAAGCCTGCACTTGAATTCAGTTTGAGATTGCATGATTAAATAATATTGATTTGTTCCGGTTCTGAGTTTCCAAAAATCCATTGAATTATTTATATGATTGTATAAGCTACATTTATAAATATAGTATCGAAAGAGAAAACACGATATATGAAAATTATTCCATCAACATCAAAAATATTAATTCAAAATCCAATCAGTCATTACCCGAAATCAACGCGACAAAAACAATTTCGCGTCACAAAGTGATCAGTGTAGGAGTCCGCGGGGTTCGAGGTACCACGGAAAGGGGAGAGGGAGTAGGGGGGAGGGATATAAAAAGTCCTCGTACACACCGGATAGCGGATGCGAGATTTCTCGGACATCGTCGCCGGATCCGGCGCGGTTCTGTGTGCGTGTATTTCGCGGGATTATTTATACAATATATAGCTAATATTTTATACCAGTTTGGTGATATGTGTATTTTACATATGAGTTGTATTTTAAAAAAGTGCGTGGTGGCCTGTTGGTAAACGGACTAGACGCGACTGCCAACATGTTCACGGTGGTCGCGGGTTCGAATCCCAGGGCACACCTCTGACTTTTCGGAGTCATGTGTGTATTGATAGTCAATCACCACGCACTAAAACGGTGAAGGAAAACATCGTGAGGAAACCTACATACCATAGCCAATTTATAAAAAATTCTATGGTATGTAAGTCCGCCAACCCGCACTAGGCCAGCGTGGTGGACTATATGGCCTAACCACTCTCAATCGTACTGTCGATTGTAGAGGAGGCCCGTGCCCTGCTGTGGGACGTATATGGGCTGATACAGACAGTATTTTAAAGAAGTCTGACTTTTTGGAGTCATGTTTATTGATAGTCACTCACCACGCGCTATAACGGTGAAAGAAAACTACATACCTACAACAGTTTTTGCAAATCAATAAAATATTCAAGTTTTTCCAATACCTACTGTTTTTTAGGAATTCAAATCCAAATTTTTATTTCTATTTTAAAATATTTTTATCTGATTATGTAAAACAAAAAGATACACTTAGCAAACACGAACACACGTTTCAATAACTATTGGGGTTTAAATAGTCCCCCATATTTGAGCCTCGAATGTCGTCGCGTTTAGAGATCAGACAGTTATAGGTACTTTATTATGTCAATCAAAATAATAAATCTATATTAAAAAAATTGCCTGGAAGAGATCGCAGCTAGCGATAAGTTCAATTGTTACCATGTCTTTAATTTTAAGTACTATGGTGTGGTGGTAGTAAGTGTACAATAAAGTTTATATTTAAATAAATAATATTTATAAATGTCCAGCAGTAATATGCCCTTATAAATAACTCGTACGAGCGTTGACATGGGTTCTGGGTAGACAGGACACGCTCACTTCAGCACGTCGAGACAATCTCGCCGCGACTGTTTCGACAATCACGGAATTAACAACGGACAGACGCATGTCTTGCACGCACTTGCCAGATACAAGTGGGGGTGCTGACCCCCCAAATGGCATGAGTAAATTGCGCATTGATTATAAAATATTTTAAGATTTCGAATAGTGAAATGATGTACTGGACAGCGGGATTTAAAATGCCTAACGCCTCCAAAATTAACGAGACTGATGAATAATGGTTTCTTAGATTTACGCGAATGTTACTCATTGAAATAAGACTATTATTTACGGATGTAATCGCGGATTTAGTTTAATTTTTACATTTTTTGAATTCCCGACGTTTCGATCACTTTACAGCTTTCGTCAGTCCGCCCCGTGACCACGAAAGCTGTAAAGTGATCGAAACGTCGGGAATTCAAAAAATGTAAAAATTAAACTAAATCCGCGATAAAATCCGTAAATAATAGTCTTATTTCAATGAGACTGATGAATTTGAATACAGACTTGATACTATTATCAAACTTTCATGAGTAATAATTTACGTATAAAATTTTCTGGCCTATGTTTAATGGATATTTTGTGACTGAAGAGAGAGAGAGAGAGAGAGAGTTTCAAATCAACATGGTACAATATTTGAAGTAATATTCAGTAAACCACTCCAGAACACCCCTTTCTAGACAATTATATTTCCTAAAGGAATATGATACTGACATTTTTTTGGTGTGCATCATTGATAATTTCACGAACATGTATGATAAATACATAATTGCCAATCCTCTCTTAATGCCTATTTTTAATTCAATTATAAATAATTCTAATGACCTGTTATCAATCAAAATCTCAAGTTAAACTAAATGTAAGGCTCCGAGACATAGTAGGCTTGATAAGACATTTTGAAACAAGTCTAAGGAACATTTTAATGTAACCCACAATTCGATTTTGGTAAAAAAAAAACGGATAATTCACCATCATTATTACATCATTAAAAAAAATCTAAGAACACCAACACTTGCTTCACAACTCGACTAAAGAGGCAGCGAAAAAAGTGTAAGCGTACAAAACACGTTGAGATAACATATTCGGGTGCAGATGATGGCTCCTTCAGGCGGGGTGAAGTGCAGACGTGTTTTGGTTTTCGCCCCCTCGCGAACACTCGGTCCGGCCGCGGCTGTAATCACTGAATTAAGACAGCGCGCGACCCCGCGCACGCAACCCGCGACGCACTGCGCTCTAGGGTACCCAAGATACTTGGGACAAACCATTTATAAAATAAATATTGCCTTAAAATTAACAAATAATACAAATTAAAGCAATATTGTAGCCAGTGTAACTACTGGACATATTGAGACTTAACATCTTATGTCTCAGGATGACAGAGCGCAGTGGAATTTTGCTACTGTTTATGAGCGGTCGTATCGCTTACCATCAGGCGAACGGCATGTTCGTCTTGCCATTCATTGCAATAAAAAAAAACATAATACTATCGAAAGACAAAAGGAAATTAACATGTAACTTAGCATGTGCTGACCGTACCTAGAGTTTAAAAGAGCGCTGGTTTTCAGTTTTCATCTCCCTATGGTCTTGTGCGGGAGTTAGCGTAGTTAATGGCGTAATTACAATGGAAAAATTAAATTAAGAAAACTAAAATAAAATAACTTAACTAGAATTTAAAGGGTTTTGTATATTTTATGTCAAATTAATAGGCGTTGATTAGGGTATTTAAAAAAATATTTCATCAAATTATAATGTCTGGTTTACTCAAAAGTTTAGTCTTGAACAGTTTGCCTAAAACATTATACTCAAAAATTCTGCAAATAACCAAGAAAACATTATGGTTTCTTTGATTTACGGGAATATTACACATGGAAATAGAACTATTTTTTTATGAATTTTATCGCGAATTGGGTTTAATTTGACCTGTGACCACAAAAATTGATTTGATATTTTTAAATCGAAACGTCGGGAAGTTAAGAAATATGAAAATTAAACCAAATACGCGATAAAATCCGTAAAACACCGTTTAATTTCAATAAGAAAACAATTCTAAAAATCCTTTATAAAAATGTTACAGATAAATTAGCTAGTGTAACATTTATTTCGAAAAATTAATTCTAAAACGCAAGCTAGTAACGGTAATGTAAGGCACAGTAGGAACTAAGCACATATTACCTGGCATCTATCTAGTCGCATTCGTGGCCGTCCAGCCGTTATGACGTAATTTACCAATTAACAACCAAACATATAGTACTGTGTGCGTTACGAGGCTTACACTTGCCCATTTGTTAGTATACGTAGTTGTGGGCAATTAAATTTAACAGATTATGAGAAGAGAGATTTTCATACAGAAACTATATTGTAAGACGCTTTAATGATATAATTAAGTTATTCCACAGTGACCCTAATGAATTGTAATTTTCATAAATTGCTTCTTCACTATTTACTTTCTTATATAAATAGTAATTAGTGTAAGAAATTACCTAATGTGATAAGGCCACCACTTGTACTATTATTTTTATTGTGTAATTTAGAAATAATATATCTGTATAGTGCAAATATAATACTAAATAAATAATGATATTTAGGCCATTTACACTATGAAAGTAAGAAAATATTTATTATAAATCACAAATAATTACTCGTACATGAATTTTAGTATGTTGACATTAAAAAAAGAGCAAAATATTTGTAATTTTCTGAGATCATTTGTACATTGTAAATCATACAGCCTGTACCGAGGGGTCCCAAAATACACTAAGTTGTGAATATAATGGGTATAAAACTAATTTTCAGACATAAAATTTCATCATAGCGAATTCGTGTTTTCCATCTGTGACTTTACTCAATATACACACACACACCAACACACACACCAACACACACAGACACACACTGATACGGAACCAGGAACTAAACTACAATTTGCACTATTATGTGATCAGAGCACAGGAAATTGTCGCGCGTCCTCAAACAATATCCGAACTAGCACACCCTACACGTAGGGTGACCATCTTCAGGTATATTTACAGACATTTAATAATTCATTCAAGATAGAATCTGTACTAAATTTTCATTGAAAAATGGGAAAATGTAATGTGTGATCATTTACATTTAAATTGCTACTGCTATTTATATTACTTACTAAGCCACTTTAGATTTCTGAAATCTATTTAGTACAATATTAACTCAACCTACTATGTAATATTATCAATTTGCTATATGATGTGTTCTGTCCCGGCATTGAACATTACAGTTAGACTCTGCAAAAAATCTAAATTCACCAATCTCATTTTTTGTGAAATGACAAATGACGAGTATGACAGTTTTTGTAGAAATAAAAAAAATCGAATTTAATTATATTAATATGATGGTTTGCTCTAAATATTAGCAACGTGGTGCTTTAAAAAATAAATCGCAGATACAAATTTTATTTAGTCACCAAAAGCAACAGCAAAAAATGCTGAAAAATAGGCATTTCATAATTCCAAGATACAGACTGTCAAAAACGCCAAAATAATTGACCCTAAAATATGCTTTAATTTTTAAGACGACTATTTCAGGTGCAAAATTCCTTTCAGTTAGTCTTCCGTTAGTGTCAATTGTTACTGCTCTACCATATAAATTACTATTGGTTTTGTTTGCGATAACTTCAATATTTAAACCGCTGAATTTGTTCATAGTTTGTACATCTTATGTATGATGGATAAACCTTTCATAGCAGCCCAGATGTACCGTTTCGGATTCAGTCTAATTATCAAGATAATGCTCTATTTGAACCGCAGTGCGCGTCCTTTCAGCGGTATTATAGCCATTATGACGTGCCTGTGAAAAAATAAATTAAGTATGGAAGCAGTAAATAGGCATTTGTTTTAATAGCCACACATAGATTACCTAAATAACCTGTTTAGTGGCTTGTTGCGTGTTGATTCGCTGGCACGATGAACCACATCGTCGAACCTCAGGGAATTAATCATTTCTAACACAAAAACCTTTCTAGGTCCATTACACGAACTATGTGTAGGTTGAATTTATCTGTGTCAGGGTTAATTCAATTGAATTCTGTGTTTGTGTTAGTCACATGTTACATTTTAGTCGATAAGAATGCAAGTCACACATCGTCCCTAAGATTTAAAACAGTGATTCATGTCCAAATATGTGTAGTACGGAACCCGTCTCGCAATCTCAATGCCCACCCGTCATATTTTTTGCGTGCGTGCATCGTGTTAACGCACTCAAAAGCATCCGCGTCACGCACACACGCACACACTCACACGCGCAAAAATGCTGGAGCGAAAAATGGTCGCGGCCGTGCGCGGCGCTGTGAGCGTGCGGCGGAGCGGCGGCGCTGCGTACCCGCGGCCGACACGCACGCACCACGCACACGCGCCCGCCGAAGGACACGCCGCGAGGTCGACGACCCTCCGCTTTTTTTGCGAGCGACGCAGCCGCACCGCGCTGTGAGCCCCTCGCGCATTGCCCTGTGCGCTTTTTTATTTTTTCTCGCAAGATATTGAGTTTCCAATTTTTGTTTATGTATACTTTATGTTTTTAATCCTATCGGAACGCTTATAAACTCACCCTTTGCAACATTGAAGGATACAAAAAACCTAAAACTTATTTTTGTAAACAGCATCACTTCTAAAAAAAATTATACCAACACAAAGGTTATAACAAGAAAACCACAACCATTTTCATACAATTCATACAAGAGATCCCTATTGAATAGCCCTTTAAAAACTCTACAAGTTTTATATGAAACATTTATATCTGCGAGCATTAGGCAGACCGCAATCTATGAAACGGCCAAGATTGAATACACCTTGCGCCGTCGACATAAGACCGGCACATAGTGAAATCTATCCGGCCGCCTGTATTGGCGTTTTTTGTTTTTTTTTTTTTTTCGTCGAAAAGATCGTTCACTCGTCGGTTGGGCCGGTTGATACAGCGACTATTCGCACTGTGGGAACAGGGATATGATGTCAGTGTTTTGTTTTATTCTATTTCGAGCGCGGCCGACGTTTCGAGCCGTCTCACTTTATGTACCGTTTGTTTTGATTGCATATTTAATTGTACAAAGTTGGATGACATTTTTATCGATTTGTTTCTGTTTTTTATTGTGTCGATGACTGGCGCGTACGATACGCTTGAAATTCTAGATATGCGTACTTGTGATTAACATTATAATGAAGTTGCTTTTGTTTTTTGTGCGTAAACTATACACAGATGTTGTCCGCACCGAAACTAAATGATTATTTTTTGAGAAATATTATTTATTTTATTATTAAAGTAAGATGGACAAAGATAACTCATACGTGATTGATAAACGCGAACAGACATGCAGCAACAGTTTAACGATTTTTCTGGCGCAACAAAGTTGCATAAACATGATTTATGAAGAATTACATGTGCGTGTGCGAAATTTCAATACATTAACATAAAGAATCTCGTTAGTATTTTAGTTTAAATGCGTTTTATCACATGTTAACTACGAGTAATGGTTTAATAGAGCGACCTGTTCCAGTCGGACCGGTGGCCGTGGGTTTTTATGCTGTGCCGTTAACTCCTGTCGATAACTTATGGCATTTATGTATGAGCTTATCAAACCTAGATACTCATTTGCATGTAACCATTTATCTGGGAACGCTAGAGGTTTATTTAGTTTCAGCAAAATATGTGGATAAAGGCGTATATACTTGCGTTTCAGAAATAAAGACTTTTTTGTAAGATATTAAATGAACAACACAATTGATGCGATTTTAATATTGCATTTTTCGGTCGCACTTTTCCCTATTTAATTTTAACATTGCGCATGGCAAACCTAATTTAATTCATGGTAATAATATGTATTTCATAAACATTTAATTTCTGCTTTCTTGACTTATTTGGCTGAGGTCCAAGTTGGCTGAATACTATCAAGAAATTAAGGGAAAATCATCTAACACATAACTTATTGTGTACTTTAAAAGTCCTGACCAAATCTAACAAACCTAAATACATTGTCACTGCATTAATAAGGCAAAATATTTAGAAATATGTATGTATATGACCTATAAAGTGTTTTTCATATAGAGTATTTAATAACTTATCATAATTTGTGGTAGTAGGTTATCACATTTTACCTTATGTTTGATATCAAGTCTACGTATAAACGTGGTAAGCAGCTACTTTGAATAGACGTTTTGTTATTATTAAGCCCTTTGCTCGAAATACGTTGGCAACATACATATGTCTGGACCCCAACGCCTGCAATATAAGCGCTGACTTTATATCTTCAAGAAAGATATGAAGACTAATAGTCTTGCTATCTAGCATGTAAAAGAGCCAATCAAATGCTAAACATTAAGTGCGGCCTTGGCACCGGAATAACGCTAGGTAGAAATAAAGAAATAATACCCCAGAGTCGTACATAGAAATGACTTAACATCGAGTCGTGTCATGAGTATCAGGAAGTACATGAATCTTTTGGGTCTCACCAAAACCAGATCTAGAAAGAAAATAATGTTATATTTTTCTTTCATCGCCTATTCCAGTCCTAAGTCCAGGACGCGCCGATTGAGAGATCCCTGTCTATCTGCTTAAGTGGAAAAAAACGTAAACATGCAGTGTGTTATTTGAATAAGAAATAAGAAAGAAACCGTCGGGTGAACGAACTTATGAGAGCTATCGGAAAATGGCATCGCAGGTTTCGATGTTCACTAGAATACGTGGAATATGAAATGCTGATTATTTTTTTGTTTTTATATATTAAATGCGACACAATAAGGATCTGTTTTGTTTGTTCGGAATATAATGCGATGTAGGTTAATGGTCATTTTATTATTTTGTTCTTCTGTTTACAATTCCTTGATAACGCAGGACATAATAACACACTTGTTGTTTTTGGTATACCTCCTAATATTTTTTTAAAAGCGTGTAATTACCATCGTATCATTGTAACTCTATAATGTGTAGTTAATGATAAAAACTTTTAATTTTGTTAAATGCTGTTTCAAAAGCGTTCTGATGCGATAACAATAGTGTGTGGGCGATAAGAATGTTCTATTCAGGTATTGGAAATAGCATCTAACAAAATTAAAACAGATTATTTAACATCAAATCTAATTACATAATAAGCCATTCAAAAGACTTCTAAAACACTCCCAAAGGCCAATACACAATAGGTGGAGTATATTATTAACAACCTAGGCCAACATTCGGCGCGGGCCAGCCCACCCCAATTCCCTAACCTACCCCAAGCGAACGCACCGGCTATGTTAGTGTGCGCGCGTGCGTGACGCACACTAACGCCGCTCACGCGCTCCTGAGCCTGTGTGCGTGTGCGTGCGCCTTACGACCTACGACCACCGATTTACTTTCTTTATCGCTTTGATTGATAACAAATTTTCGGATTCTTTTTTTGAAGTAATTCTGCCTAAATTTTAAAATCTCCTTAGTTTTAAGTCTACAAGGTGTGAGTGAGAAATAAAGCGGTCTTTCGTTCGTTTACACGCTTTTTATATGTACAAAATGCAGTCTTAAATGACCACAAAAACATATGCGTTGTTATAAAATATTAATTAGTGTCTATTTAATTTTATGCAAAATGTTTCCTCGACTTATTTTATCACTTTTACATTGTTGCTTCATATACGTCAATTCAATGGGTCAAAGGTTTCATTTAAAAATATTATGCAGCTGCACTGTTTGCATATTTTGAGACGTTTTTGCACGGACACGAATGTAAGTAAGCAGTTTATTAGTCATGTTATTGTCAATAACAACGACATGCAATTTATTTATTTTTGGATTTATTATGATAATATCTCGTTTAGTCGTACCGTTTCATTCAAACTACAACAGAAATGAGTCCATAGCACGTACAATGGCCCTTTGCATAACAAATAATGAACAAACTCACAAAGGTTACGTGAAACGAAACATAATGTCAAACAGGATAATCCGATACAAATGTGATGTATAATATCTTTCAAATTACGTTCCATATTTAGAGGCGCGTTCGAACGCACGGCTGTGAGCCGACCTATATAAGAGGCAGTGGTGTGCGTCTGTCCCACATAAATACTATATGAACCGGCGTGAGACGGTGTGCGTGCGTGGCGTTGTGTGCGTGGCTTCTTCGCACGGAATTCCAAGTTTGAAATTGGAATGAATGACGGTTAGGTTACTGACCTACGCCAATGGCAGCGTTCCTTTTTTGAAATTTAAAAAAGTTTAACTGGCGAGCGAAATGTGCGTAATGGCGGCGGTGGTTCGAAATTTGAATTTTATTCTTTTTTTATATTTGTCGGGTACCTTGTGCTTTTCGTTCGGGGATTGCGACTGTTTCGTTCGTTAATCTGACGTTCAATTACTTAGAGTTTTCAAGTATGGAGGAGGGTTTCATTTGTAAATTACTACGTTTTCAAGTGTAAATATAAAATGTATTTGAATTACGAAGTTGGAAGAGATTAATGAACGACAGCTTATTGCAATTTAGTAATATTACGCTAATAACTATTCTACAGATTTGTAATTCTAAATTTTTCAAAGCTCCTTGTTTATGTTTACATTCGTGTTATTTATGTTTTAAAAAGAGTATAAGGAATATTTGGCGATTCAATATGAATGTATAAGCGAGGAGAGAGTTAAAAGTTGGTTCACAATGCTGGCTCTATGCAGGTCAGTGGACGATGTTAGACTAATGATCAGCCTAGTGTTAGAATTCTTAGCTCATTACAATTCAGACTTAGTTTACAGACATTAGCTGGCCGACTGACGGATTTAGTTGCTCTCAGGGCTTGACGCTCGATTTCTCCTGACTAAAATATTCTGTCATTTTTGTTTAATGATTTTAACAGATACCAAAACGATACCAGTATTTTGATAAGATTGAGATTTGTATAAATTACCAGAACAAAAAACCTAAATTCATCACTGGCTCTAGGACTAACAGTCGTGCGTGGCCAAATTAATAAAGCATTCTCTCAATGAATCCCGTGTAAAAGATTCGTCGTTGGACTTATATTGATTGGTGTATTATAGACATAGCCCTTTAGATAGAGACTATCTGATTTTATTAATTTCCCATCAATAGGACCTATATTATGATGAATATTAGTCCAGACATCGAACCCATCATGTACTTGACAACCTCCGTGGCGCAGTTGGTTAGACGCTGACTGTGAAACGATACACCTGGGGTTCCCCATCATTCATCCCCGCACCGAGACAAATGTTTGTGGCCCACAAGGATTTGTCTAGGTTGTGAATGTTGATGAGTCTGAAAAGTCTTTCGTAGTTGCTGATACTCACGACACAACACCAGAATGTGGGATCAAGACTATGTATGTGACTGTTGTGTGGATTATTTATTAAATTTCCGAATCACAAACTAATATGTGTCGATATATCCAAATCAATTGTAACAGTAGATCCAGCTGTGCTTTCATGACCCAGTGTCGAAATCCCGGCCCGGAATATTGTTCGCTACACAGGCTTAGCACTGAGGGATTATGCCGGGCTCGTGGACGCCCCAAACCATAACTACCGAAATATATTTGATGTTTGTTGATCAGTGTGAATTCTGTTTTGGTTGATTGGTGTGGTACACACCGCACTTTGCACGCTGATTTGAATTGGTGAGGCTTTGGGTTTGTTTCCTAAGTTTGGTGATTAGTTTTGTCCTAATTTTTTAAAAATATAAGTAATTCAAAAAAATATTGTGTGCGTTTCTCTGGACTGCAATTTCGTCTTAGCCTAGATGTGACTCATCACTTATCAGATCTTGAACTGTAGTAAAATAAAGATGACAACAGTGACATCTCTACCTACCCCCAAGACAAGTGAACACTGTGTTATTGTGATACTTGTGGCATATAACTGGTGGTAGGTCTCTCATATATGAGAGGCTGCTTGTGTTGGTACCACCGCCATGTCTACTTCTCCCGCCAAATAGCAGTGTAAATACAGTGTTGTATTCCGATTTTCAGGACATTGTAGCCAGAGTGAGAACTGGGCATGTAGAGACTTAACATCTTAGGATGGCGAGCGTAGTGGAATGTCAAGCATTGCTTTGTAATTCCTGGGTTTGTTTGGCTTTGCTACTGTCCATGAGCGATTGTATCATAACAATATGCGAATGGCATGCTCGTCTCGACAATCTCCCGCTTTGCATACTTAGTATGTGGGACGTCTCCAAAAAGGGATGCTACGGATTCGAAGCAAATGTTAACATCATAAACAAATGTCTGTATCGGGAACTGCTGAAAACGTCACTCCTCAACAACTGAGAGTTTGATTTGAAGAGTTCAAGTCAAAGTCCACCATGCTGGCACAATGTAGGTGCACAGAACTTACATACTATAGACAAACCTAATGTTAGTTTACATTAAGTTTTCTCTCAAATAAAGCAACTGCTTACTATAAGTATCATATAAAACATGATACAGTCACATGTATTTATGGCTTCTCGTCGCTATTCCTCACAAAATCAGCTTTGCCATTGCATAAATAACGTTGATTTTTAACTTCCACCGCTTTTTTATTTCAATTCATTTGCCCCTTGTATTCGATACCCCAACTTTACAGCAGTAATTAATGGAAAAAAATCGCAAAATAGTTTCCAAAATCCCGAGTTCCGGTTAAAATAAGAGGCATTTCCTTGACAGGGCTCTGTAGGTTGTTTCCCTATCTAAGAGGGAGAGGGACAGAGGATTCGCGCATTGTGACGTCAGACAAGGAAAGTGCGAGGGCGACGACCTTTAAAACAAATCGTTGGTGTAAAGGGTTCGGTTTCAGTACGGTCAGCATCCTAAATAGTTCTAATTAGTTTTATAAAATTAACGATCTTCGGGGAATAAAATAAAGTAGATAAATAAAAATAGTTAAGTAAGCCAACATAATTGCGTCAAAAATATGTAATTTTATGTCATTGTAGTATTATTATAAACTACAAAAATACATCGTAATGTTTTAATGTAGTAGTAAGATGAATGTTGGAGTCAGACGTTTGGTCGTTAACATAAATCTTTGCCAACAATGCTAAATACATAAAATATGCCGATACCATGCAAAGTATAAAATCAATTTTAATATGTATATTTTGTGTTATCTTATCTTATCTTAATGCGTTGTTATCTTACTGTCAAAATATAAGAAACGATTTTTTTTCTTTTGCAATTTAATATATTAAACATGTTTTCTGCTCGTATTAGGTTACGAGTATAAATGCTTTTTGTTTATATCATGTAAACATATGGGTTAAAAAGATTTTTTTTAATGTTATTTGTAGTTCCAAATTTCACCACACGCCAATTTTAGAAGATAGACTTATGCACCATTTGAAGGCGAGTGTTGATACTCTCAAAGTGCCTAATCGTAAAACCTCAGCATTTAAATAAATTTTATCGTTTACCTTCAAATTATTGTAGATCACGCATCAATCAATCCACACATCTCAACCCTGGTACGGTAGACAAAATATAAAATAAAATTCAGTGAATTGGCCGGAATGTTTGTAAACAAAAGTTTCGTATTTCATGGCGTTTCAATTATTAAATTAGTTACAAGAGTGATTAATGCTAGATATGTGCCAGATGGTTAATCATTGATTATATTTTAGTGAAATATGACGCGTGTGGTGTTTTTGTCATAAAAAATGTGCAAAAAGTGTTCAATTTCCCAGCTTTTTTATTAGCTCAAAATTAATAATCCAGATAATATTTGTCACATTAAGTTTATAGTACATGTTTAAAGTTCAAACTTCAATTCAATTTTTAACAAATAATGTTTGATGATTATTGCGCGTGCTGTCGGTACATTTATCTAGGCGCACCCTGTACCCTAGGCTCGTTACGAGCATAGACAGGGACCTAGGCAAAAATTACTAGGGTGCACCATCACATACAATGTGTGTGTGCGTGCCGCGCTAGTGTGGCGATTTTCAAAAGGTTATACAGATGTATCCGTCTGGGGTATGTGCTAAAATTCAGATCTGGCAATCGCTAAAGCGTCCCATTGTTCGGCTTTCGTCAGTCACTGTAATGTTTGAAAGATTTTTTGGGATATTTTGCTTGGTGATTTTTTCGGGGTGTTTTGAGTTTAATATAGTGGAAATGAAAGAGGAAACTAGATATAATTTGTTTTTGTATTAGTTTTGAAATAGTTTGTTGAAGTTTTTTTTGTTAAAATAATTACTTCCAACTTCCACATTCGTAAATTCTTATTTTTATTTGGCCCACTAATATCTGTCTCAGGTCTGGGCGTTTGAGAGACCGAAATGACTCCTGATAACTACAACACAAGACTCGATCATAGTGTAGGGTCAGGACAATGTATATGACTATTGGGTGTATTTATTTACATTTATTTTTCGACCCGATTTAAATTTAGTTATGACTCTCTTTGATCGAACACGAATACTTAAGCAAGGATCAAATCAACTATCAAGATGTTGATTCTATGTAGCGGATAATAATTTGAGAGAATTAAATTTATTTAATAACAATACTGGGTATCTCAAGACTGCTACCGAAAACGAAGCCGGGTGGTAGTTATAGTGACTACAAACACAATGCAACTAAAAATTTCGCAAAGAAACGCGACAATTATTTCTTATGATTTTTTAAATATCGTCATTTTTGGGTGGTAAATCCATAGTTTTTGCTAAAATAATAATTTAAACTCTTTTATACCCTAGATTATTTATAAATAAAAGGGTATACACTATTATTTTAGGAAAAAATGTATTTACCACCCAAATATGGTCATGGGAAAAAAATAACAAAAAAAAGAATTGTCGCTTTTTTTTGCAACTTTTTCTGTTGCATTGTGTCTGAAGTCGCTTTAACTACCACCCAGCTTCGTTTTCGGTAGCAGTCTTATTATACCCTGTATAATGCAGCGCCATAAAAAAAAACTGTTCAACCGTATTATATTTAAAAAATCATAAAATCTATAACAACATAATCATCATCCTCTATTCGCGAGCTTTTCTCTCACCCTCCGGACTACAGCACCAAGGCTAGGGCTTAGCAGTCGGGATTTAGGTCCAGGTAAAAACAATCTGTAATTGTGAGTATAAAAACTGCATGTAGAGTAATCCTGGTTGGATACGGAGGGTCACGCACCCGCGCCGAGCTGTAAACAAGCGGCTCAAAATATTAATAATATTCCAAACTATAGTGCGGGGAATTTTGGTCGGACACACAGATAACCGGGTCATCGATTTTTATATGGGCCCGACGGAATTAATACTGGCGTTTTGAGTTGTGTATTGAATGAATATTTTGTAAGAGATAGACCCTGCATAACATCGATCGTATTTTTGTGGTTCTTAAGACCTTTGCAAGTTAGATTCCTAGTTTCTTGGTCCAAATCATTGTCAATGGCTGTAATATTTACATATTCAAGGTCGACAACAGGGCTAGATGCTTAGTTCTTTGTTGCTCCTATATTCTTATTGAATTACTAAACCAATATTTTATTTTGACCTTTCATTGATTTGACCTTTAAAACTTGATTAAACATCACCGCGTTACCCATATTGATTTCACCGTACTGTCTAAAGCGTGAAAGGGCATATTACTTTAAAATTTAAATGAATATACGTCACACATTCACTTCTTGACACAATCCTTTACAAGTCTGTAAATTCATCACAATATATTATGTTCTACAGTTTATACAAATACATTTATATGCCACCCTTACGCGGAACCAAAATACCTCGGTCGGTAAGTGAACCCACGGTTTAACATAGTCATTACATTGAGTGAATGATCCGGCGGAGCACGAAGGTCGTCACCAAGTCCACAGATGTTTAACCTTTTCTCTTCATTTCCAATTAAATTGACTTTTGTACGGGCTCTGCGGAGAGAGCATTATCGTGCCGGAACAACGGCGTCAGTAGAGATTTCCTCAATTGTACAACAAAATTATGACAAAAATTTGAGGTAAAAAAATGGTAAGTTGGTACATCCACAGTAGCTAAATGAACTGCTGTAGGAATGATGCCACTTTGTTAGTATCGCTGTCTTACAAATAACTGGAGTAAAGTATGAATGAACATTTTACAATGAAACCTATATCGTTGCGAAGATTGTTGTACCTTCTTTTTTGTGTAGGGAAAAACATGTTTTCAATAAACATAAGCATAATTGCGACCCAGGCCCGGAGTTCTTGAAGAAATTAAGTTGAAGCTCAATAAAAATACATATTTTTTCTTCGACTCTATCAACAAAATGTAAAATGTGAAACCTGTCGCCCGGGATAAAACAGAAAAACGTTTAAGGACAAACGATAAAAATTATATAATGAATTTTTATGTATCGATATCGGGATCAACCATATTTTTAACCGATACTATGAATGAACATTCTCCTTTGCTGGTGGCGTAATAAGTATTTTCTTACTTCTTTCTTTTAGCCTTAATTTTAAGAGTCCTTCAAGACACCGTTCCACTAGGTTTCGTAGATGTTAGAGAATATAGGTATTGGCAATTAGCCAAGTTCACATGATGAGTCGGATTTGCTTTTGCAGGAACTATGCAAAGAATAAAATATACAACCCAGCAAACACAAAATGCTATACTCCAAGCAATTCTTGTTTCTTGAAAGGCATAATCTAAGTACACATAAGTAAATACTTAAAGGAATTCATCTTAGATCTTGCCTCAGTGTTGCGGGTTCGATCCCCGCGCCGAGACTAATATTGGTGTGATTCGCAGGTATTTGTTTCGGATCTGGGTGTTTGTAAGACCGAAAAGTCTTTCGTAGTTTCTGATACCCACAACACAAGACTCTATATTAGCGTTAGGTCAGGACTATGAATATGTCTGTTGGGTATATTTTTTTATTCGTAAATTGAACATGCGGACTTTATTTTACAGAGGTCAGCGCCAGACATTCTGACGTCATATAATTACTATTATAATGATTATAGTCCCGATTTGATTACTTAAACATGAACGTAATGTGTTCCATGATACCAATTTTTTTGTCGATTATAAAATTAGTGGAGCATACATGATTACTTTGCTTTAAGATAATTTCCTAATCCGTTTAACAAGCTTTTGCTATAAAATGGTAATTCAAATATCAGTTCAATTTAGATAATGTTAAGACAAACGGTTTTTTAAATTATTATTATTGTGTTTTAATGTAGAAGATTAATATGCTTTAATCAGATTGTTATAAACGTTAAATGATTACTCTTAGGCAATGTGCTTTTAATTTCACACAAATTATATTTTCACCTTTGTGTGATATTATTAAAACGACTCCTTTTATTTCTCTAATAAAATTCTATTTACATATTTTGAATAAAAATATTTCCCCAAACATTTCGTCTCCATGCCCTTCTGCGTTCCAATTCTGTTGACTAAATTGGCATTTGTTAATTAGATCACAACGGGGTTAATAATTGAACGTGAGTGCGAAAGGGACAGCGTATCGTAGGGGCCGCATGCTAGACAAGGGCAGACTATATTTGTGAAAGCTAAAAAATGCGGTTTTGTTTTGACGAGGCACGTATGACGTTATAAGATATCCCCATTACCGTGTGTCTGGAGTTTCCATTGTTTTAGCAAAACATTACGTAGTTGGCGTGTAATTTACTATCACAGATCAGATACTAGGGTTTTTAGTTTTGTAATAAAAGTTGTTTTGTAATAAATAGATTTTTGTGAACATTTTTGACGTTAGTAACTAAATTTTTTGTTGTCCTATATTTGGTCACCTTAGTTACTAAGTTAGACTAAAATTGATATACTGCCGTTAAAAAAGACAGACATGCTTCCACGAACTATTTCATTAGTTTGTCGTATAGTTTTATACATCATTCATTTCCAGGGTTTCTGATACCATTAATTTTCTTACCCAGACATCCTCCATCCATTTACCCTCGGTACAAAACAAATTCGGTAGTACAAAGTGTTCACACAGCGAAAAATCTTAGACAGTAACACAATATCTCGTGAATGGGCCCGCACAAAGGCGTCGACCCAAAAAGCAAGCCAACGTAATCCAACGATTGTGTTTCTGAGCTCACAAAACATTGGCAACACAGTGAAACTTCGCCCGATTTTTCCGTTATGAATGTGTTTAGGTTCTGAAAGCGAATACTGTTGTGCGACATTGTAGCTTAATAAACAACATAATGGATGTTCTCTTTGAAGTTTGATTTGTGAAATTCGCTTCTTCATTGGTAATGGAAAATATTCTGAGGAATTTTGTATGCTAAAGACATTTTACAATTTTTTGATTGAAGTCCGGCAATCTCCACTTGGTCTGTATTATGGTCTATGACCTAAGCTTTCAATCGAGTTCTTAATTGTGGATGACGCTTATGCCATACAGTAGGCATCGTGTAACTAACTTTAAAGTTTGGTACTGTATTTTATTATGTTATATTTTTCGCTATCATTTCTTTTTCTTTAATCGTTCAATCCAAAATGTAGCTGATATGCTTCCTTTACTTTTTATTATTCATTGTGACAATTATAGCCGTGTAGGGTTATCAAGAATAAATAATTTATTTATTTCTTTGTTATTATGATGATGACGATTGAGTAAGAGTCTTATAGCTCAGTCAATACGATTCATTTTCCTGGCATGTGCGTGAAAAGACTTTGGGTTGATATCAGCTTATACATACGTTTATTAACGAACATACTGAGACCATCTTTCAAAGTATATTTGGCAGTAATGAATTTGTATCTGATTGCTTATTATCATTATCTTTTTTTTTTACTCTGTCCTCCTTCTTTTAAATCCATCTCATGGTTTTCTGTATGACGTTGATATAAAGCGATAAGATTGCCATTTTTATTTTTTGATTAATTGTTTCTTTATAGTGATTTAGTTTAAGTGTGTGTACAAGAAAGATTTAAAAATAAATACATATCTTCTACCAAAAGCACACATAGAGACACTTCGTGGCCTGAAATTATTGACGTTAAATTGGTCAGCGCTATTTCAACGGGGAGAGTATCATATGCCACTATCGCGAGACAAACTCGCCATAAGATTATCATCATGTTTGACAAATTTAATTTATTTTAAATAACGCATCTTTTATATATCCTTACGATAATCGTATCTTTGAGGCGAGAAATTCTCCCCGTATAAATGAAACTCTACGAAACCTTTTAGTTTATCAATCGATACAATGTTAGTTAGATTGACCAAATTCAAAGTCACATATTATGGAAGAGGCTTGTGCCTTATAAGCTTACTTAAATACCCTATACGCTTGATGGTAATCCCGATTATACTACAAAAACCACATTGTATTATCGATACGAATACGCCAAAGAATCCGAAACTAAATAAAATGTAGCGAGTGTGCGCCGTAACATGCATTCTAATAGTCTCGTTGTATCATACTGTAACTCGCTTACTGCAAACCCGATTAGGTTTCAAATGTTTGGAACCTATCCACTATTGTTCTGCTACTTATTAGTGCTAGTTTTTTATGAGACCTGAAAAGTGAGTCTACTGCAGCGGATTGAGTGCATCACAGGCCAAAATAAGTATATACGAATGATACTGTTAAGAACTAAGGTCTATTGTAAAATGAATAGTAAAATGTTAGGATATTGACATGGCTTATTACAAGTCGGTTTATATGTAACACGCAAGGTGACCACAAATTCAGGGTGAAGCGTGCAGTGCTCGTGTAGCTAAATCTCGATTGGGCCCGGCTCGATACGGGCTGCCAAATAGAAGCAACAGTTGCAACTAAACGCCGCCGCTTCAACATCACACCTACACAACACTACTCATAGGACATAGAACAAGTGAAATTCACTCTACAATAGAATATAGAAGTTTATGAGAGAACAAGCCAAAAAGAAAAAAAGCACGTCTTTCTTCGGAAATCCTTTCCATGCATACAGAAACTAAAGAAATTACAAAGGGCCGCTAATCAGCCTCATTGAAGTGAGCGTAAAATTTTTCACTCCTTATTAATCCCACCACGATCTCGCGGTTCAAAGTAATCCATCTCATTAACCCGGCAAATGTTCTCGCCGGAGCTCAAAAACCCCATTGCCCCAATCGATTGGCACTGGGCGAGACAAGACCGAAGTCACTTTGCAAAACAAAAGGCTAAGTCCCAAGAAAAAGTCCCAATTACGTTTCCCAGTGAGCAGCCCCCCCGCTCCTCCTCCCTGCCCCCGGACCGCTGCGCCCCCCTCCTTCCCTCCCCCACACCCCTCCCCGGCGACCGCACCCCGCCCACACCCGCCGTACCCTTGTTCTCCCGTTTTGAGGTGCGGTGCGACTTGCAACGGGCGCACTGTGATTTATGCGTGACAAGTTTTCAATATCGCAATTTAAGAGTGTAAATATTATTTGTTTTGTGGGATGACACTGTTATGCGTTGTTTGAAGAAAAAAAGATTATGAAAGTTTTAGTTGAAAGTTATACATACTTGAACAAAACTTTAGGACAAACAATATTAACAGACTAAATACAACATCCTGGGTTATATACTACTTTAAGGATAAATCCAAACTTAAAGCAAAAACTTATATCGGTTAATAGTTTTACAATATGTGTTCCATCAATGTCACTTTCGTGATACGGGAAGGGAATGAATTAAATTTATCCTAGTAACTCCATATTAAAACGCAAGAGGTTTGGTTCACTGCAAGATATCGGATAAAAGTAGGAGCTATTATATTTTGAATTACAAAAGTTGAATTTAACTACATAAGGTTGCTTCAAATATTAGACTTCAATGAATTTTTCACTGCATGATATTTATTTTTAATATCTGTATCATCTGTATCAGCCCATATACGTCCCACTGCAGGGCACGGGCTTCCTCTACAATCGATAGTACGATTGAGAGTGGTTAGGCCATATAGTCCACCACGCTGGCCTAGTGCGGGTTGGCGGACTTACATACCATAGAAATTCTTATGAATCGCTATGATATGCAGGTTTCCTCACGATGTTTTCCTTCACCGTTTTAGTGCGTGGTGATTGATTATCAATACACACATGACTCCGAAAAGTCAGAGGTGTGCCCAGGGATTCGAACTCGCGACCACCCTGAACATGTGGGCAGCCGCGTCTAGTCCGTTTACCAACAGGCCACCACGCACTTCATTTATTATTTTTAATATAGAGAATTTAATTCTAATCATTCATGTTGAATCTACTATATTTTATAAGCAGCCTCATAAATAGGTTCCTCCTGTCGTGAGACAGTGAAGTCTTATAGAATTCTATATTATTTGTCCCTCGCAAACAATAATTAGACCCGACTTGTGAAACTATTTTGGATGTACATTTTTTGTGGCGACCACTTTTGTGCGGCTTTTTTAATAAAATGATATTGTGGAAGCCGACAAAAGTGAACAAATTGCAGTGTTTCTATTCATCATTTCCATATTTTAATCTTGGTATTAAAATATTGTGGGACGTTATAAAAACTAAAAAAATAGAAGCGACTTCTCCGCTGCGCATAAGCCCCCGCCTTTTCCCCAAAGAGTTTTATTGCGCTGTCCGAAGGAAGTAATTTTGTAGGTCCGACTTTTAGTTTTTAAGAAAGTTCATTTTCCTTAGCCCAGACACTTTCCTTCCATAGCGTACCTATATCCTAATCTGCTCTCTTGAATGTCTTTATTCGCGCCAACTAGAAAGAGGATTTTAAAAATTAAGTTTGTTCGGCGAAGTTGCTAAACTACTTTTTGGAAGTACATATCGGCGGTTAGAAAATTTCCGGCTGCTTAAGGAAACTAGGAAGACGGGAAAATGGAGTATTAGTAAAACAAAAAACTTTTGAACTGAAAGTGCGGGCTTTGTTGTGACCGCGTGAGGAGCCAAGAATCATCGCGATACACAATAGATATGTTTCTTATTATAAATAATTTTATTATAAAACTTTAATACGACGATTTCGTTTAATAACAGACTTTTGAATCAGAATTTAGATATTTGTGGCGCGGTGTCATGACAATTTCCATTATCGTACCTATGAACATCCTTTATAGAAAAAAAAACCAGGTCTTAATGACTCACAGACCTGAGTAGTAGTATATATTCTGTTTTTAGACTTTTCAACAGCGTCGAACGATTTATCACAACTCTGACACACAAGGACCTTATAAAATGTGGCCCAAAACACACACTTAACACAAGTGTTACAAACACTAAAATTTACCCAGTTCTTTCAAATTAGGGCAATTACTATACTTCGTTAAACACGAGTGGTAATGTGGTAATAATATCCGTCGTAGATTATGTCAATACTGGTATTGCCGAATTATTCAATGTCGGTGACCCAGTTCCAGTGATCGGCTCGGTTCATGGCCGTGACGTTTTAACGAAGCCTCGGAGTATTGTGATGAGAGGGGAGAGTAGCAAAAGAGATAGCGGATATGATGAGATGTTTTCTAAAACATACATCTCTAAATTGGTTTATTACGTGGTTGTGTTAGTCATAGTTGATATTTTTTTGTTTATTATACTGGGTATCTCAAGACTGCTACCGAAAACGAAGCCTATTATCAATACACCCTGTATGTATTGAAAATACTTTTTATATTTTATAAAGTGTATTTTAATATGAATTACAATGTATAAGTTGTATATTTCGTTTCAATTGATGATTGAAGTTTCTAGGAAAAACATTTAACTATTTATTCTAGGAATTTTCATCTTGGTATCAGCACTATTTCTGCAATGCTCTACCGGTAGAAAATATGAATTGTTCTAAATTACTTTACTTTGTCGATATTCTGATTAAAGCGACCGGCCAGACACTGTTTTGTTACATCCTATTTTGTTACATCTGACTATTCAAGTGGAACCCAAAAAAAAACGATTTCCCGCACGTAGTCTCCAGCCCATCAGTGCAAGTTAGCGTTTCCACTGATCGTTGTTTCAATTTTTACATTAACATAATTTTTATCAATCAAGTTATGTTGGACAAAAATTGCGTATAAGTCATTAATACTAATTCCTAAGTGACTATAAATTATAAATATAACATAATATTATAACATCAACGACTGCCTCGGTGGCGTAGTTGTACTACGGTACGGTTACAAAGCTGAAGTCTCGGGTTCGAATCCCGGGTTGGGCAAAGTGATATTGGATTTTTCTATTCAGTATCAGCCCAGAGTCAGGAATTTGTGCCCGATATGGCGATAGGCTCGCCACCTATCACATTGTGGGACGGAACATACAAGGCGAAATGTGGGTGCCCTGGCACCTCTGCCTACCCCTTCTGGGAACAAGGCGTGAGTTTATGTATGTATGTATGTATGTATTATAACATCAAATATATAATCACATCATCGTAATCGTAAGTAATATTATCACAATTTTTAATTGACAGTTATTTAAAAATAATACATTAAAATCGCTCCCTCATCCGCTAAGCTTATGTAACGCAACCACACCGCTTCTTTGTTGGCAATAAGCTTTATTCTCGTTCAGAACGTATTATGAATTCGGCCGGTCATTTTGTCGCATTTCCCCTGATTTGTACTCGTACTACTAATGAATATTACTGTTGCAATGTTTTCGCTTTCATTGACAGCTGTTTGAGCGTATTTATGGATTATAAACCATCCATGCCTCGGTGGCGTAGTTGTACTACGATGCGGTTACAAAGCTGAGGTGTCGGATTGAAAACCCTGGCTGGGCAAAGTAATATTGGATTTTTCTATTCATTATCAGCCCAGAGTCAGGAATTTGTGCCCGATATAGCGATAGGTTCGCCACCTATCACATCGTGGGACGGAACATACAAGGCGAAATGTGGTTGCCCTGGCACCTCTGCCTACCCCTTCTGGGAAAAAGGCGTGAGTTTATGTATGTAAGTATGTATAAACCATCCATACATTTACGCTTGCTTCTGGATTTTGAACATGTTTAGGCTATTTCCGCTTTCACGTACCTTCAATATACATTCAATTTTATTTAGGCCACCTAGGTAGGTACCACCACAATGACTATTTCTCCCGCCAAGCAACAGTATAAATGCACTTTTGTATTTCAGATGAAAAAGTTGTGTACTGATCAGTGGGGTAGTTATAAATACAATACAATCTTGTCAATGATTTACTAGAAAACTTAAAATTTATTACGATCTTATTCATAGAATGAATAGATTGATAGAATGTTTTGTCTTCTTCGCTCAAACTGAGTTCAAAAGTCGTTGGAAAAGGACAGAACATTTGTTACCTAAAATACGTAAAAATGACTATGAATAAGGTCGTACTATCTCTGGATGGCTACATGAGTGTTATGCAGTGCTTAACAATATGTTCGGAACGGTGTTGATTCAAGCGAGCATCCAGTTCGTCTCGTCATTCACGTTAATATAGAAAATGAGATATTTGTATTGGTTTTTGATATCATAAGTATTAACATTTCGGTGGGTTCAAGGCTGTTAGAGATCTGAAAATTGCGCTGTTCTTCACATTCTTTGCTTTTAGTGAGATTCGTTTTTGCACGCATAGGATGTGTGAGATTATTAAACTCCAATTCTCTCTCGTAAATAAAGTCTCTAGTAGTTCCTGATACCCTAGTCTCAAGACTCGATCTTAGCGTGGGTTCGGGACTATGTATGTGACTGTTGGGTCTTATTTATTTTATTTATATTTTTATTACGCGGAGAGACTTTCTCGCGGCGAAAATTGTATGCCATTATCGTATGATATAATTGCCATAGATTGCCAAATGTCGATGCAACTTTTTTATATCATGTCTATAGTTGTATCTTCGAGTCGAGAAACTCTCCTCGGTCAAATGGGGTTTTATCACACATCGATTGACATAATTAAGGCAGCCTCCTTAGTGACGGATTGAATATTGGGGAGTGTAACAGGGAGTGTGGCATCACCAGCTTTGTCTAGGGAAGTCAGGAAGTTGTGCAGGTTAATTTTATAGATTTAGTATATCATTGTAATGTGTAGCTTTATTCCTTAATTTAGTTTTAATATCAATATTTTTTTAACAGGGGTGGCATTATCACTCTGTGATAAAAAAAAAATTAAATAAAGATAAAATAATATACGGCAGCCTCTTAACTGGATAAGCTGATTCTAAACAGATCTAGAACACGGCACATTTTTTTATTATCTTATACTAGTCTTTCAACATAGTATTATCGCGTTATCCAGAAGCTCAGAAAATTCTACCAGCGACAAGTTATATGTAAAGTTACCTCATGCCCAGCAGTGGGACATAAATAAGGTGTAGGTAGTGTCAGCCCAGATCGGCATAACAACGGAAGTAGTTCAAGAGCGCCTCAGTGATAGCTTATCAGAGGACGTGTTTACTACATGCACCGGCTAATCTAAGATCGTTAGGCTCAATTAGATTTATTTAGTTGACAATTACAAGAATAGATCAATTAAAAATACATAGTAATATCGTAATATAGCAATTGATGACTTTTTTACAGTTGAAAAAAATACAACAATGCTATAAGTTGAGTTATGCCGTATTTGTGACGAGAATATTTTATTGTTATGTTAACTAATATTTTACTTTTGCTTGTCATACATAAGGTTATTTTCTTGTTTAAATTTAGACTACGTTTTTCATGAGGTTATGTTCGCAGTGCAGTGATCGCTGTAAATGTTACGATTTAATAAAGGTACATTAACCATGTACCTTTATTAAATATTTTTTTATTTGATTTGAGACTATATAGAGTACCTACCGGTGAGAAATGGTTATCTGTTCTACTTGACATAGTAACCCGTAAAATTATGTCACGTTTTGGATTTAGCTTGTGTATATCGGGTTATTTTAATTAGAGTATTCAAATTTTAATAGGAGGCTCAAAATCATGAAGTCCTTTAGTAGATTTTTTCAATTCATTTTTATCCCCAGACAAAACAGAATACTAAGACAATACGCACTATCATAATAAGCCCATTCATAAACTACACACACATGCGCGCGCATTTCTGAGTTTAAAGTCAACGATCATGCTTGTAGTAGTCGTAGATGTTCAATATACTTTAACAATTCATCAAGATATATCGGAATGGAAATATATTAATGTGTAAAGAATATTTTCCACCCTGCGTTAGTCTTATTCTCTTGAGTTCAATAAGCAAAATGTGTCGTTTTTGAAAAATAGCCCTGTATATGGATTCGACATGGCCGGCACGATTATATAAATAAATTAAACAATAAATAATAAATATGGATAAAGACGGATACCCCTCATCGATGAATCTTTTTAATGGCAGCACACTTGTCATCGGGTGCATTGTAGTACCTTCTATCTATTTTTTATTTTTTTGTACAACACAAAATGAAACATTATACAACAAAAAAATATCATCTTCATCGTGAAAATAATCTTCATCGTGCAGATATAAAAAGATTTTTCAAAATGCTGTACCATGCTAGAAATATTTTAATCGATATTTTTCTCGAAGTAGTCCAGACCTTAAATTATCTCATCCTAATAAAGTAATTATTTTCATCGTAGAATAATTTAAGTGGAATAAAATAATCTGTTATTCTGCTCTACAAGTTTTTCTGAAAACCGATACCTACATCTGTAATTAAATTTAACTCAATGTTCTTTGTGAACAAGAGAAGTATTTATTTTATTTATCATACTCAGCAAGTCTAGTTATATAATAATTAAAGTAGATAAATTAATCTAGGGACTACTTAATAGTTTCTTATTAGAAATAATTAATCGAATTGTTAATAATAAATTATCATTCAGCCGCGTAGGTTTTTCATCTTCATTCGTAGGAAATCTTTTGCTGAACAGTTTTGCCTATGCCTTCCCTAAAAATCCTTAGCGACCTCCAGGAAACACCCCACATCCAGCGAATTTCTGTAACCTTTATTAATTTATTGTCTATGGGCTGATAACCCAGGTTCGAATTCCTATCTAGTCACTACACTGTGTAAGTTTTTATACCATAAAGAATTTCGAGGTGGAATTAATTAATAATTGGTTGTTACCAGTTGTTTCTCTATCTGGGACCGTAAGCACATGAATGTGAATAAAATAATTTAAGACAGTCATATTCACATCATTCATAGTCTGATTATAACTCTCTCGCGTTACGCTAATTATTTCGGACTCATCAAGTGTCATATGACATCCACCCGTGACTTTTACCAAAAACTACGTGATGGCAATTGGTAACAGACCAGACGTGGCTGCCAACATTGTTCACGGCGGTCGTGGGTTCAAAACCCTGTGCAAACCTCTAACTTTTCGGAGTCATGTGTGTATTGATAGTCAATCACCACGCACTATAATGGTGAACGAAAAAATCGTGAGGAAAACTACATACCATAGGAATTTATAAGAATTTCCGAAAGCCGCCAACTAGCACTAGGCCGGGGTCGTGGACTATGATCTAATCACTCTCAATCGTACTGTCGATTGTAGAGGAGGCCCGTGCCCTGCAGTGGGACGTATATGGGCCGATACAATACTGTACAAAAACCTCCTCCACCAATTATGATTAGACATTTTGTCAAATCCATCCATTTTCCCTCCCACAAATTAATTCCCGGGTCCGCCTTTGTAGATAAGGTAAGTATGGCGTGTTATCAGCTGTGATAACGTTACATTACCACTCAAGTGCGTTTGACTGTTTGATGCGAGCCGATTTTCAAGAATACTGAAAAACTCATTTAAATAATCAGTAGAAATAAAGTATTAAATATTATGTATTAGTTTAATTTTATTTTGGTACGACAAAAACTAACTACAATTTGCTTGGTGGCAAATTTAGTGTACTAGTGGTAGGTCTCTCATATGTGAGAGGCCGCCTGGTTAGGTACCACTACAATGGCTTTTCTCCCGCCAAACAGCAGTGTAAATGCACTGTTGTGTTCTAGTTTAAAGGACGTTGTAGCCAGAATAACAGAGCCTGGACACACTGAGACTTAACATCTTATGTCTCAGGGTGGCGAGCGCAGTGGAATGTCAAGCATTACTTTGTACTGGTATTGTTTAATTTTGCTACTGTCCATGAGCGGTGGTATCATTTATTAAGAGGCGAACGTCATGTTCGTCTTGCTATTCATTGCTATAAAAAATAGACACACGATTCTCATTAATCGAGTCAATTATGCTGCCTAAAACGAAACTCCTTGTTTTCGAACAAAGGTAATCCAAACCATTACCTGCCGTAATGTAAAACTGAATTTCCAGCATAAAATTTTATAATTATAAAAGTACTTAAAAACCAAATGATAGTAAAATGACACGCGCCCTACAGTATGAGACATCGCGGTTCTTAATTCAGCGGCGTTGATAAGATAAGGCTGATAAGAGTAGCTCGCACATCAAGGTTCCGCGACAATCACACACGCATATATAGGGTAAATCAAGCCGAAAACGAAGCCGGGTGGTAGTTTTAGTGACTTTAGACACAACGTAACTAAATATTTTGCTAAAAAAGTGACGAATGGTTTTATTTTTTCTTATCGTCGTATTTGGTTTATAAACACTTACTATTTTCTTAAATAATAGATCCTTTTATTTTTAGCTATGATACGCAAGGCATATATAATTTTAGCAAAGCTATGGATTTACCACCCAAACACAATGATACTTAACAAAGACTTTTCTTTGCATAATGTCCCGTTGTGTTTGTAGTCACTAACGGCCGTTCTCTATATCCTATCTATCTTTAACAAGAGGTTAAAATGGATATCGTTACTATGTTAATACCACTGTATGCTTCAATAAACAAAGATAGACATACAATATTATCTTGCCTAGATATGTAAAAATATATGCACCTTATCTAAATATCTCTGTCTTTCTTTACTGCAGCAAAAAAATTGTAACGAAATTTCGAGAGAAATTTCTTGTTAAAGATAGATAAATTATAGAAACCGGTCGTAAAACTACCATCAAGCTTCGTGTTCGGTAGCATTCTTGATATGTCCGGTGATAGGTCTCTCATATGTGAGAGGCTTCCTGGGCCTGCCTCCATCTCTTACCAAGCAGTAATGTAAATGCACTGTTGTATCGCGTTACTGTGCTACTCTGTTACACATCATTGCACATGCTAGAAGCACTTAGAACACTCATCATAATTTTATTAACAGTGACGAAAGGTCTTTCAAAATTCATACTTTTGTTTAAGATTACGATAAATAAATAGTACGGCTTACAATATTTTTAACAGGTCTTGTTTCTTGTTGTTGTTAATATTTAAAGCATAATAAAGAATATATAAAGATTTAAAAAATATTTTGATATTCCGTTAATATGTTGCATTACGCCTGCCTGATGTTCAGTAATACAACAGCGTCGAATGTCACTATTGATTAACAACTCGTTATCTGCAAACCTTGAGCGGTGCATTTGAATTTACATAAGACTACAAATTAAATAATATTCATTAACTGTCTAGTTGTTTAGTGGCGGCGAGTTCAGTTAGTGGTCTTGGGTTCGAATATTAATTGAAAATCGAATTTTGCTTGCATGTTACCAAAAATGTCGTATTTTTACTGACTGATATTAATACCTGGAATTGCTATATTCATGGTGTGTCAGGGTATTTATGACTAATTGTATTCTTACGTTTATTGATGGCCAATCATCACGCACTATAATGGTGAAGGAAAACATCGTGAGGAAATCTGCACGAGGCCAGCGTAGTGGACTATATGGCCTAACCACTCTCAATCGTACTCTCGATTGTAGAAAAGGCCCGTGCCCTACAGTGGGAAGTATATGGGCTTAATTGCGATGGATTTGCCATATGATATATCTTGGGATTTAAATAACCTCGGGTTGCAATAGACGGTGCTTTACCTATCCCTTTAGGAGATGTAGGCGTGAGATGTATTATAAACTATTCTGTTACATGTGTATGTAATGTTTATTATCAGTTCGATTGCCTCATTGCAGGGAAAGATTCCCCCCTCTTTACTTCTTGGAAATTACTTCATGGAAGAAAACAAACATTGCTTAAAGTTACTGCGAGAAAGAAGTGTGCTGCGATTGGGTCTGTTATGACGTTTGTATAATATTCTTGCTCTCTCAGGTTTTCTCTCCCTCTGTCTGTCTTTGTATATATATCCTAATGCATAGTGCTGTGAAAACTTTTAAATAATATCATACAAGTCTTTACATTACGAAGCAATTTATTTGTCACTGGAAAACCCAACACGCAAAATTCTGGCACTAATATGTTTGCCAAGGAAATCCTAATTGGTTTCTAGGAAATATTCAAGTTGTTAATCATCTAATGACGGTTTGTTCCGTCTCCTTAATGATGCAGTTTGGTCGCTAGTTTTTGTTGAATAAAATAGACTAGTGGTGATATGCTCTTTTATTTAATACTGTATGTTTTATGGTAGCTTAAATGAAAAGTTGAATGATCTAATGTGGGGTACTGTGGCCTAACCCATCTCCATCGTACTCACGATTGTAGAGGAGGTCAATGCCCTGTTATATTATATATGAGCTGATACAGATGCAAATAAACTATTTCAGGTTAAAATTTCAGTTGAGATTTATTATCTAAAAAAAATTATTCAACTTTTTAATATCCAATTTTAAATCAGATTTAATATATTAATGGAAACTAAAATGTTAATATTAAAATTAAAATCACTAACAGTTAAATGATGACATGCATAATATTAATTATCAAATAGAAATGAATAAATATTACTCAATTAATATTACAAGTTCATTATGTTAGTGTTACTATGTGTTTGCATTTTAATATCTCGCTGACCCTACACAGGGATAAATAGGCGATAACGCAGGTCATATCCTAATGGTATGACCTATGTAGGTATGTATGTATTACCTAATTAAAAGCTATATATAAATACCGAGATAACGTTTTGTTTATTGCAAAAACATTCAACCTTTTTTGATCAGGTATTTGAAATAATGAACGAAAAATTGAGACCAAAAATTGATAAAAATAAATATGTTTTTGAATAGTTTTGTACCTTGTTGATATATAGTAAAGTATACTACTTTTTTAGCAATATACTTTTTTTTAATAAAAATTCGGCATTGCCGTTTGCCTCTCCTATTTTATTAAACAGGGATGTATAGTAATTATTAAAATTCATTAATAGAGTCCTCTGAGCTGGAAAAATAAAAGTTGATAGACTTCAAAATTCATGAAAGTTCATGTTCAAAACTCTTGCGTATGTTAAGTTTTTCTAATAGTTTCCCTCATATTTAAGACACTCATTGAATTTGACAGTATTTTTATTTTTTGATTACTAAGATTTAATTTCAAACCGTAATAATGCTTTCCGATAATTTTACTGACGTTCAATAATTTCATAAAGAATGTGCACTTTTGGACAGGAGATCACAATAATCATTAACTAACAGATTAAATAAATGTTCACGTTAGTTAAATATTATATAATTTGCATACACCTTAGTGCAGTAATGATGCATAATTCACTAAAGTTCAATACACTATTATGTAAATGTCATCTAAGACACACTTAACATCCAACAAAAACGAGCAGCGGTCACCACTAATGACCGTCCTCGAAGTTCACCACGTGATTGCAGACAGGCGAGTGGTGAGTGGTCACTTGCATCGCTGTCTCCAACATTTACCATAATAACAGCTATAATGTCCCGTTGTTTGTCATCCGCGGGCCGCACAAAAGCCGCTCTGTTAATTAAATGTCCATCAATATTATTTGTCCACGCAAACATTAATATATTAAACTTCCTCGCACTGCCAACATAAAGGAATGGCGCACAAACATTTTCAAACAAAACAATCCATGATAGAAGCAATTAATATAATAAAACCTTCATTTAGGCCAAACTACCGAGCGGTGACGACGAACGCACAAAAATCTCTCTTTCTCTGTCGGTCGTGCGGCGGTCCCGCTATCTGTCCTCGTCGCACGTTCGAAATACCGTAAGCGAGAGGCATGGTGGGCGGGCGCGGTGGGTATTTTTTCACGGTTAGATAACGGCCCAAACGGTTCGCATCTAGGCGCCTTTCCGCATAACGATGTTGACTTTTGGTGACTATAAAGAACCTTGTCATGTGTTTTTACAATCCAACATGGCGATTAGTCTGATTGGAAATTTAATTAGTTTAATCGGCTGATATAAATGCAAACGTCCCTGTTTTTTTTCTAAACGAGGTAATGAATTCTTGTTTTAAATGAAAAATCCATTACAACTCGCATAATATTTTATTATAAAGATTAGATAAATATTTTTATGCAGCCAGTCGCTGTAAGTTAATCTATTTTAGTCTTTAGCTATATGCAGCCTTCTTATTTACATTTTCAATTTGTCTATGCGAGTAAAAAGGCAACACTGCATTTTAATATGACAAAATATGTTCTCTTAACATCTGGCGTTACACAAAAAAATAAACAGCGAAGGATTTTCTATAAATTATTAAGGTTTTCGTAAAGTTATTTATCATAAACTTCCTGAACAAAACAATTCAACCAAGTGCACAGATAAAAAATGCCCCACTGACATTTCAATTGGCGGGAATGGAACACAACAATGATTTATAAAGAGGCGTGTAAATCAAGTAGATGCGGTTTGCAATATGTAAAAAACCACCGAGTATCGAATTAAAAACCTACAACGCAATATTAAAACAATACCTAACGCGTTATTTCCTCAAACGCGCCATTTTAGTTGTTTTTTGCTAAGCGCATTAATCATCGCCACTTGACCGTGGTTGGCTGGCCATTATTCGTCACATAACATAATTGGTCGGTTTTTGAATTAATTTTTTGCTTAGATACTCGGTTACCGCCTCGTGACCTTCGTTATTTAATCGCGCCAACATCCTGTTAAAACTAATGTTTAACATTTAAATTGTGTTACACTATCCGCATATACAATTAAGCTGGACGTTAACGTTTCCGTGTTCATAAACTAAACTGGGTATTTGCAAGTTTAACGAATCAATAGGCTATGCTATAATCATTAATCAACCTGGAAATTAACAAACTGCTATCGTACATTCGTTTTGTCTATGATATTCTAAATTCAAAAACGTATTCTAAAAATAATACAGCAGGGATTTTAATAGCAAATAAGAGATAAGCGTCCACCACGCAAGTTTGTCCAGCAGTTGTGTGCAGTTTACGTGGTGCAGGTGTGTCTCGCTGCGCGGACGGTTGTACAGCAGAAACCCAATCCGCGAGACAAGGCCGCGCCCTTGTTCCAATAGTCCGGTGCGCCAATACCTTCAAATGTATGTAATTACATATCTAATTTACATTGTTCGCTTTGATGTTGATGAATTTATCGCAGACTCACTGCTGCCGAGATACAATTGAGATTATTTACACCATACTAAGGGATTATCGACTGATCAAGCTAAAAGCTATGAGACTAGATTTTCGAATTTAAATTAGGTTAATGTTGATGAGAGTATCAAAAAGATTTTATAGAAAAACATTGCATATTCTCAAGTAGTTATTAAAAGAAAACATTAAAAAAGTCGTACATGTGAGAGACAGATAGAATGTACGGCCAGCCTTGGCATTAAGACCTGGATTATTATTTTTCTTTCTCTCCAAGTGGTCAATTTGTGTGGCAATTGGACAGTCCATCATAAATGTAGTTAAAAAAAGAGAGTTGTCATAGTAAATCATTCCGTAATAGGGTTTTGGCGTCTGTTAAAGATATACTGAAGAGTCGCATATCTATGTTGCCGATCTTAGAATTACATTGCACTCAAACATGTTGAACAATTTTTACATAATTTTTTTACAAAAGTAACAGGTAAATTACGACGAATTTTAAAGTAACTTTGATATCGTTAAAATATTCCCACATATTTGGAAAATTGTGTTCTCCGCTATAGAACTACCTCCAAAATCCTGGCCAAATCAATTTTTCTAGAACCTTCAGAATACAAAGGTATATTGATTTTTAGGAACTATGTGAGTATCACTGGTCATTATTCAAATTTGAATTCAGAATCAATATGGAAACTGTCTTCAAATTTGAATTAAGAATTGCGTTCGAATCAGTCCTAAGGTTGATATTCTGCTTGGATAAGGTTTTTTTTTTTCTTTTACTCTCTGTCTGATAGTTCTAGGAGAGACATTGATAAGATTGATAAGATTTCTAGAATGGACTCTACCTTCAATAATATTTATCATAGAATATCTACCAGCCCATATAGGTCCCACTGCAAGGCACGGGCCTCTTCTACAACTCTTCTCATTATAGCACATCACATAGAGTCATCGATAACATAGTTTATGAAAATTCTGGAATTGACTCTACCTTCAATATTATTATTTCTATCAGCCCATATGCGTCTATCTGCAGGGCACTAGTCTTTTCTATAATTCATCTTCTTATTAATGCATATGATATACTTATTTGATTAAGGTCAACGAAACTAAATAGCTAGAATGAAATATAAAAATTAAATCTTAGTAATGAAACCTGCTGGTAGTAATATTTTTATCTATCCGGATATCGACAACGAAAATGTGTCAAAGTGACCTAAGGCAAGTATTTCAAATTTTTGATTATGTTTATTTATGTATATCCGGTTTTGAGCAGGACGGCCATAATTTTGTCAACTAACGCTCTACGTCGCATTTCACTTACCACCATCATTACAGTAATTTTATCGTCCCAATATCCAAAAAATAGGTTTCAAAAGTTACTTCAACCAAATTCCCAGCATTTAACATCCACATAACCAATACACAGTGGCGAATGTACCAGGCAGTTATAAGTTTTAAGATATACGCGAACAATTTAATGCGTGTGGTGTGGTGGGTTTTCTCTAGCCGTCTGTCCGGTTTGTGCGGAAACAGGTGCTTGCTGTATACTCCGCATACATACATATACCTACAGATAAGCGATAAGCGCTATTAATAATTGAAGTTTTAATTAAAATTGTTTTGTGCCAGCGAGTGCATGTGAATTTGTTTGTTAATGTTCACTTAATTAATGGAGGAAACGATCTCTAGGGAACTGTTGTGCTCATTTTTATTTCAATGGGTTTGCTAAATGGTTTCGTTGACCTAGTAATGGTTAGGCAGATTGTGATGGGTTTGGTTATTATCAGCTCTCGAGTCAAGAGTTTGACCAGCTCTTGTACCTATGTGTTAGATATTTAAGCTAACTGATAGTTTACCAGTACGACGTATTAGCGTTTCTTTGCCTTAACGTAGAGTCTGTTATACAAATCCTGAAGGTGCAATTGTTAATTATTACACTTTTTTGCACAAAAGAAAACAAATGCAAAGATTTATCACGTACATTAAAAGTACTATTGGCGGTCTTATTGCCGAAAGCCAATGTCCTACAGACAACCGTTGAATGGATTGAAGAATATATATTTTCCTTTCTATTTATTCTTTTGTCTATTTTAAGTAAGTCCTCTATCTGAACGGTATACTTGCCACCACATTCAGTCTAATCATTGTGACTAGGTATTATACAACATCCACAAACAAGAATTCATATACTGCGTGACAAACAATTCTACTTAGCTTGTGACCCATAACTGCCCATAACATAGCACCATATGACAATATTTTATCTCCCTGTCTACCCCACAAAGCTACATGCGCCACTTTAAGCAACAATCTAGGTGTCGGGCCGGCTATCACAAAACAGCATGATAAAAAGCTTAACAGTATGTGTTCGAGCTGATAACTGAGTGAGGGGATTAGTGCATTTCATGTTTAGACTACCTAGGTACACACGCCGTGGCCTTGTGTGCCTGAACACAGAATTGGAAGGTTTATCTATAGTGTCATTTGTGGAGGCAGATAAGCGTAGAATATAGTATAGTTATAGTTGTAATATACAAACATTAAAAAAATAAAAAAAATGCTGAAGAATTGTACTGTCAATGAAATAAAAGATATCAAATTAAAGAAAATTGATATCGAGAATAGAAATGACACAAATTATTTTACAAGACCTACAAATCTACGATGTTGACAGATACCCAAATAAATGCTCCAGAAAATTGCTAAATCTAACAAGTTCCTTTAGATAACTTGACTGAAGGTATATCTTCAGCAATGAACTTTTTGTAGCTAAAGATAATAATACAGAAACTAATACAAGTCTTAGCCGTGGTTTCATATTTTCTAGGCTATTCACGGAAAGATTTGACAATGACTATTCACCAGTTAAATCTTCCTTAAAACGAAGATAATTAGTTCATCAAGGTCTTCTTAGTCGATATCTTTTAATTTCTTGGCACGGTCGTGATCATCATTACATGTGTTAGTGGCAAGCTTCACAACACACCGTTTTTCTCTGTTCCCCAACAAACCCTTGAATATCCAATTCACTAGACAATAATATAGCATTAGACCCACCAGTTCACCTCGAATAAATTAATTGTGAATAAAATTGCAAACGTATTCAGTATTCACGCCGCGTTGTGTGCGGAAAGATCAGGTAATGTCTAATGCTGATGATCCAAGGTTGAAGCGAGGACGAAGCAGCTTCCGCGTTTTAAACCCGTCTAAAATCTTATTTTATTAATCAACTTGGTCCGTATAAACGTGTTAAACTATTTAAGGCTGATTTCTCAAGCCTTTTATCCGTCAAATAATTTATAAAATGAGTGTTTTTTTTTTATTTCTATGAATGGCGAGACGCGCATGCTGGTCGTCTGATGGTAAGCGATACGACCGCCCATGAACAGTGTCAATACCAAACAAAAACTTCAATTACAAAGCAATGCTTGACATTCAAATGCACTCGCCATCTTTAGACATAGGATGTTAAGTCTCAATATGCCCAGTAGTTACTCTGGCTAATATGTCCTTCAATCCGAAACACAACAGACTACAGTGAAGTAAGGGCACAAGTAAGGGTAAATATTTTTTTTTCTATGGTATGTAAATCCACCAACCCGCACTGGGCCAGCGTGGTGGACTATATGGCTTAACCACTCTCAATCGTATTCTCGATTGTAGAGGAGGCCCGTGCCCTGCAGTGGGACGTATATGGGCTGATACAGATACAGATAGATTAATGGCCAGTCCTATGACAGAACCCCCAAGTATTTATAAAATGGCTCCAAAACTATTGCTACTGTTAAATTGCAGCAAGCAGGATCAACACATCATATTCTATAAACCTATAGTTGCTCTGGTCCTAGTTATTAATTCCAATGACTTTATAATGGCAGTATCACGTGCTCTACTAACCGACAACTCATAATTGTATTTATTTAATTACCTTTCATTACCTTTTCATAGTGTTATAGGACTTTTACACAATTAATTACTAGTCATAACATTATCCAGCCATACATTTCACGTAGTATGCGAAAACTATTCAATTCTACGAATAATATGTTCTAGCCTATACATTTTTCACTGCAAGATTCGAGCTTCCTGCATAATCTAGAGTTTGATTGAGAGAGATTAATGTACAGTCCACCACGTCTAGTGCGGGTTGGCAGACTTCACATACCATAGAAATTCTTCTAAAGTCTCTATTTTATACAGTTTATGATGTTTTCCTTCACCATTAAACAGGTAAATTGATTAAATAAATATATATGGCACCAAAAAGTCAATGTTTTACCCTGGGATTCAAACTCGCAACCACCGTTTAAGCAGCCGCGTCTTTTCAACCAACAGGCCACAACTTCACTATAACAAAATACCATTTTTCACCATCATCCTAATCACAGCTTTTCATAAAGTACAAAACGAACTACCCAAATTGGATAGCGTTGTCAGTGCTAAGTTGTCGCGCAGCCAATGCCGCGTCACCGCTAACGAGCTGGACAAGATTAACGATCGCTAATTATTGCTCACACACACACACATATACATACACACAAAACATGATAATGGGGCTTTTTGTCACTCGCCTGTAAATGTCGGAAAAATGGGGATTTTCGTGTGGGACTTATTGATCTGTACGGTCGCCTATAATTTAAGTTATGTCTATTTTGTATTAATCAGATTTTTTGCATAGACGTTGTATGTAAGCAGACATAATGATCGTATAAGTATTTTTTGTATTACGTATCACGTAGTAATTACTATGAAACCTGACTGGTGAGAAAGGTCTACAGCAGATTTCCAAAATAAAGTATACAAATTGTTTTTTTTTTCTGCTTGATAGATGCAAAGTGCGACTAATTTTTAAGGTAGTAGATGTACGAAAAACTTCAGAGTTAATCCCTAGAGCACGTTTGTGTGGCGAACATAATATGTATTTAAGATTCAAAAAGATATGCATCGTTTCTGATACACATCATTGGACACTGTTTTACTATGAGAACGAAACTCCGTTTACAGCTCTCAATTATTAGCCCTTTATAACTGTAAATAATAATTAATAGTATCCCTACTCAATGTCAGTAAGTCTCGTAAACAATTACAATAACCGGTGGGTTAACAAAGGTTTAACTACTCGTTACTTGGTTAGCGCGTCGTAAAACTGAAGACGTTTGACCACTGTTATTAGTTTCGCCAATAACCTGAGGTAAATCATTGCCAACTGTTTCAATCATTTATGTCAACTTTAGTATTGAAAATAAATAATATTTGCAGATATTTTACGATTAAATGGACATAACTTTATTTAAAAAGAATATATTGCTATCGAAAATAACAGTGTTTTTTTTTACCCAGAGTAGTCTAATAAAATAATGAAAATATTATCATTCATTCATCCATCCATCAATGTCCATGGAACACACGCTAGTAAACATCGACTTCCCACAAAAACATCCAACAAACTCATGCAACCTTTAACATACCATTTGTCTATATTAATACTATTGTTAAATAAATAATAATAGTAAATACACCCAACAGTCACATACATAGTCCTGACCCCACACTAAGATCGAGTCTTGTGTCGTGGGTATCAGGAACTACGAGAGACTTCGCTCTCACAAACACCCAGACTTGAAACAAATGCTTGTAATGCACACACTCATTTGTCTAGTAACAAAACTACAATATACCAAAGGCTAAACACTTCATATAATCAGTATTTGAAATATAAATCTCCGCACCGCAACGCCATCTATGACAGTATCCCAACAACGTATCTTAAACAGCTTAGGCCAGCATCCGCGCCTGCGACAGGTCCCGTACAAGCTGGACGCAGTCTAGGCCACGCGAGCGTACAAGGCCACTAGCGCGCAGGGACCACGCATTGTGTTGTTGTGAGGACAATTCCCACAATATATATTGAGAATTTTATGTAGGTGTGATAAGAAGTTGGTTGATTGATTGTGATGATGATTGGTGCGTGGAGGGTTTCATAAATGAAAGATTTAATAGTCAAGACGGTTTTTCAAAAATTATTGGATAATGTTTAGCTTTTGCTGTGTTCAATAACCTATAATTATATCTTTTAAGTTCATTATTAATATCGTAAACAAAGGAACGCATTGAACCCAGTTGGTAAGTCTCCTATGATTTAAACTTTGGAAAAGACATACGTAAAGTTGTGAAACGCAACTCATAATATATTTAAATTGGAAGCACATATTATTGTCAACTAACTAATTTATTTAGTTTAAATAAATTCGTATTAGGATTCTTTTAAAAAAGCTGTTGAGAGATGCTGTGGCTTAATTAGTTAACAGCTGACTAAAAAACTAGTTAACATTAATATGTTGTGTATATTTTTGCCAACGTTTGTTTCTCTATTTGGTGCTACAAAAATCTAGGACTTTTAAATATCAATATAGTGTTTCAGTGTACATTATTGAATTTTATCATAAGATAATTTAAATCAAAATTCATTTACAGATTATTCTGCGTTAAGCAGTATTTCGAGTAGTGTTGTCTACACATGTAATAAATGAAAATAGATACACATAAAATAATCCATAGAAGAATAATAATATAAACTAAACAGTGAGTATGTTATCCACTGAATATTCTACAAATTCGTTTTAGTCCCACAATACCTATATATACCGGGTATATCAAGACTGCTACCGAAAACGAAGCCGGGTGGTAGTTTTAGTGGCTACAAACACAATGCAATTAAAAATTTTGCGGAGATACGCGACAATTATTTTTAATGATTTTTTAAATATCATCATTTTTGGGTGATAAATCCATAGTTTATGCTATAATAATAATTTAAACTCTTTTATCCCTTAGAGCATTTTTAAATAAAAGGGTACACACTATTATTTTAGGACAAAATGGAATTACCACCCAAATAAGACCAAAGAAAAAAAAATACAAAAACCTTTTTTTTGTAGCATTTTCTATTGCATTGTGTCTGAACTCGCTTAAACTACCACCCGGCTTCGTTTTCGGTAGCAGTCTTGATATACCCTGTATATATTTTATACAGAACTAGTAAAATTTTATCGACAGACCACAAATACCTAACCAATATGGCGAGTATTATATTTATTACAAAATCATAGTATCCTCAATTAATTCTACATGATAAAGATTCAACCTGACTATTTATGAGATCTTGAAAAGGCTTACATGAATAAAAATATGTTGGTTTTGACGTCAACTGGGCTGCATTATAAAAATCCATATATGGGTATTGAGTGATAGTCGCCTTATAAAATGCAACTTTGTTGTATTCATTAGGTTTGCTTGATATGTTACTAGTGTACTTGATTTATTTGCGGCAAAATTGTATTAAATTGACTGCTTAGTTTCCTAGTAAATAAGATGGTTTTCAGCTCAGATTGAATTAAATTCCTTCGTCAGTCAAGAAAAGTTGCGGTAGTGAAAATGGAAAAGCGTATTTGTAGTTTCATTTTGATTGATGAAGATGACTGACGTGATATCTTTAGATGATTATGACAAGAAAATTCCTCTGTGCAGCGGATGTTAAAACAGCATTTGTTTGAATTAAAGGTAAAATCTATAAATTTATACGTCTTACTACAAACTTATATTTACAACACTTGGTGGAGATATAAAGGTATAGTCGTTTTATAATATGTAACAGTCATTCGAATTCTACTGACCTTTATTACTACAACCTGGATATAGTGTAAACTATTAAAATACTCAGTTAAACTTGGATTTAATACCAATAAGGACCTTTGATAGCTTAGTTATTGAAATCAGTTTTCATCTGTCCAATATTATTTATTCCATTTATAAAGGGTGATAGCTTAACTACAACCCCCTAAATATAAAGAACTCTTTTGTTGCAATTATTAATATTATTCAGATAAGCTGCTATGTAATTTTTATATATACTTGCATACAATACTTGTAATATGCAACTAGAAGAGTGCATAAATTAAGTTTAAAACGATACCCGATATAATGACAGGCTCGCACTCTATGTGGGTAGAAATAGTAACACTTCTGCCTACCCGTTGAGAATAAATATAAGCGTATATGTAGATAAGTTTTATTCATATTGAAATATAATAGTACAATAACACATATACGTTAGGAAAGTTCTAGTAATGCGGCGGCATGGGCACCAGAGCTGCGCGTGCGCTCGTTCTAACCTACAAACTGGTTAGATTTCGTGACACCCGTGTCTACGCGTGTGTGTACCCATTCACAACTGTGTTGGTTTATTCAACAGCCGGCCACCTCGTGTTTACTCCCACGTAACACTCTACCACGCGATTTTCAACTCTATCACAATGGTATAAAACATTCTGGAAATACGCGAGCTGTATTGTCGAGTTGTAACGTCACTTGTCATGGCATTGGTCCGTTTTGGAATGATAAAATGGGCGTAGTTGTCGGTATTATAGCTTGTGTTTAGATTTTTGTTACACAGTGTCCGGGTGTTAGGTTATGTGTGCGTGTTGGAAAACTGATGGCGGTGTGTGAGTGTCAGTTTTATCTGTGCATATTGTAGATAACTACGAGTTTAAGGTAGTATACTATATTTATATATGTTCGCTTATTTACCGTCTTATTGAAGGTCATAAACATGTGGCCTATAGTGTGTAATGCCATCGAAACTTCATGAAGTAATATTAATAATATTATATGTGTTGCATCAAAATCAATTTGCTTTTAACAAATCTATACTATTGTTTATGTCGGCAACTCAATCGTACAATCTTCTTCATTAGCATTACTTCATTGTTACTAACGCAAAAAGCTTATAGTTGTAGTTACATCACAATTACTTATCGAAATTATGTGGGTTCACTATTGACATCGACCAATAGGTCTAAGTTTAGTGGCAAAATTTTCTGTACCTTCACAGAGCAAGTAATACACTCTCCTTCTTAAAATATAAAAAAAAATTTAAACACTACTCGTAAATAATGTACTGTACTGTATTATATTAGCCCATATAGTCACAATGAGCAGTCCCTTTAAAACCAATAATCTGCCTAAAAACAGTCTAGCATTATGTAAATCTCTTCAAATATAATTGCGTGTTACTTATCATGACATTTGGTAAATCTATTCATGACCAAAGTCGATCCAACCAATTACTATATACAAAATTCAAAATCATCTAGCTTATCCAGTGCTTAAAGATTAAAACCTTCCAATATACTTAATTGACTTTTTGAAGATATCTTTATGAACAATATATTTCCATAATATGAGGTAAAATGTAAGTCAATCAAGAGAACATACAAGGTAATACAGATTTAATAACAGCTATAAATCATGTCATATTTATTTATTAGTTATGTTGCGCATTACTTAACTGTAACTAAGTAACTTATTACATAATTATCAAGTTAACATTTATTGAAAAATAATAATCGTAATACAAATTTCAATTTTCAAAATTTGGCTGTTTTGAGTTATTTTATTCTACATTTTACCATAAAGTCACTGCATTACCACAATGTCTATTTCTCCCGCCAAACAGCAGGGTTAATGCACTGTTCTGTTCCCGTTTAAAGGACATTGTAGCCAGAATAATTATTAGACTTATTGAGACTGAACATCTTGTATGATATGATATCTCAGGATGGCGAGTGCAGTGGAATGACAAATATTGCTTGGTAATTCATAGTGTTGTTTTTGGTTTGGTACTGTCTATGCGGGTTCGTATCGCTTAAATTACAGTTTTTATATCTGTAAATAATCTCACTTCCGTAAAACGATAGATTTTAGTCCTTTATTACCTTAGCCAAAACCATTTGATAAACTATATTTGCACAATATTGGATAATTGGATCCAATATAATGTGAAAAGTGACTAAAATAAAAAAATGAATGATGTGCAGCTTTTTATAGGTGCAAAAAATTATTATCATTTTATAATTAAATATTTTTTAATTTGTTCCTCTATACGTTAAACAATAGAAGATTGTTGCACTTTGTTGCACTATCTTACGTCATAGAGTCGAGTCATTATTATTCATCCATCTATCCATCCATCAGCCAAAGGAAGTCCACTGCTGAACATAGGCCTCCCCCAATGATTTCCACAGAGACCTGTCATTAGTATTATGTTTTTGCAATTAATATAATACGAAAAGCATCCATGTAACTAACCTCTTTATGTTACCTAAATTTGAGTTTAAAGGTTTCATAGCGCAATCAGGGTTACTGGGAGCTCTTATGGCCATATCTTTCAAATTTTAATCACCCCTTAAGATACAACCACGAAGATAAACATAGGAGATTTTAGCATGTTTTGAACCTTGCTACCGTTTACTTTCGGTAATGGTTGACTTGGATTAAGATTTATGCCACTCGGAGCTAACTATTGTCTGAATTTTAATACTCTCATAGATAGAGCGATAAAATTAGCCGCAAAAATATACTGAATGTATTAAAAAATACATTCTTACATAAAATGTTTCAGTTATTTTGCGAAATAAATGTTATAAACGTTATGAACTTTAAGAAATAAATATTACGTGTTTTTTGTTTGTGTATTTTTCACTTGTTTTCATGTACAATAAACTATAAACAATTTTATGCTATATAAAATCTTAGTGTTCTAAATCACCGTCGAAGTGAACTCTGCTTATACTCAACGAACAAAGCGCGTTGGATCATTAGATACTTGTAAACAACACAAAATTCCAACAGTTTTGTACCGGAAAAATACTAGCTTAGCACTGATCCGTGACTAAGCTAGGCATCCTAGACATTTTATAGATTACCTATAGCGCACGTTCCGCGAAAACGAATAAACATCATCCGTCACGGAAAAGGAAAATAAAATTACATTTACAAAACTATTGAATATTATTAATGTTGTTTTAAACTATGTTTTTGTAAATGAAAATCTGTCTATTTTGCTATGAACATTTAACTCACAGAATATTGTCATGGCTGACTGGTGTTTTGCTGACAGAGTCCATGAGTTTGCTGAAATTACTATTCCTTGGATATTAAAGAGCGTTTATCAAAAAAGCTATCCATTTATATAATTATCACTCCTAAATATACGGCTAAACATTTTTTATGGTTTGCTATCAGTATTCTCAATAACCGCTGTCTTATGTTGTGTAGTATACACTCTGCTCTTGTTAAAGGTAGATAGATTATAGAGAAAGGCTGTAAAAGGTGCCCCCAATTACTCTTAAAAAAAATTATTTTATTGTTACTGAATAAATCATTTATTATTATGGTTTCTTTTTACGCTAATATTACACGTTGAAATAAAATTATTATTTACGGATTTTATCGGATTTGGTTATTTTTTACATTTTTAACTTCCCGACGTTTCAGTCAAATATATAAAAATTTAAATCTTTATTTCAATAATTAATAATTATTATATATTTATCTGTCACCCCCCAAATAGTGCATAGTAGATGCGTCAGCTGCTAGATAAGTGGTCGGCGCGGCCGTGACACACAAACGCCACGCCGCGCCGCCGCACATGTCCTAACTGCGCGCGCAAGGTCGGACTCATTTCGCACTGTTAACGCATTATGCGTCTTGCGTCTTGCACTAGGAGCTCTGTTCACGGCTACTCACGAGTTCGGGGGACCAGCTTGAGATGGATTGAGACTGCCACTATGACTGCTAGTTGCAAGGGCGGATCCAGCTTTCAAGCAAGAGGGGTTATATATTTCTTGTCTTGTCTGGATATGATTTCAATACTCGAATTCGCAATAATGATTTTTTAAAGTCTGTTGCAGTTCTGATTTGTGAACACACACATAGTTTTTTACTTCCAGTTGCAGATTTTAGGCCTCTACTGAAAGTTTGTCCATTGCTCGAAAACTTTGATATTAGACCAACAAAAAGAATCTGTCTATCTTTAAACTATTATCTGGCGAGGTAGAGTACGGCCTAAATGTCTACCATAGTAACATCCCAGAAAAATAACTTATACCACCTGATATATATGAACAAATCTCCCAAAATATATGACAGTCCTCGTTTCAAACTACCAAGAACGTTTAACATTTAACTATAGAATACTATTCAGTGATTTAACTAACTATTGAGCTCAGATATATTGAGTATTACAAGATTTTTTAGTAATGAATGGCAACACGGCCGTGCCATTTGCGTGGTAAGCGATATGATCGTTCATGGACAGTAGCAAACCAAACAAAGCCATGAATTGCCATCCAATGCTTGGCATTCCCCTGCACTCGCCATCCTGTGACATCAAGTTTCTAAACTACGTGAGAAATGTTCTTCCCACACACTGAGATCCAAAGCAAATATTATAGTGAATATAAGAAACATAATTCAGTAAGAATAGACCCTGCAGCATCATCACAGCTCTTCTCGACCATATAGATACAAATCAAGGCATTTGTAACCCCTTATACTCAGTAATGAGCGCATTGCATCAACAGCAAATTAAATTTACTTATTTGGTATCCCGTACAGTGAGCGGAAAAGAACTGCGCGTATGGATTTTTAATTACCAATAGGTAAGCATTTTCCGGTAATGTTCGCGAACTGGTATTTACTTTGAATGTAAACAATTATAATTAATTGTTTAGTTTATGTTATTTGCCAGGGTTTGGTATGTTAAAGCTGGGATATGGGTGTGAATTTTATTTGTTTTATATGTTTCCTTTATGTAACGTAATAAAATATAACGAAATAGTACGTACACTGAAAAGTATATACTCGTATATTATATATATTATAATCTAATACATGCCACTAAAAAGTATTGAAATCAGTAAAAATATCATCATCGACAATTTATTTCAAACAAATATGATTTCCAAAAAAAAACTCGTATTATAAAACATAATATGCACTCATTTTTGACCTCAGCAAAGAGAGTCAGAGGAAAACAACACTTCATTAACTGCATAAGAATAAACAGAATTAAACATATATACATACCTAAATTAACACTCTAGATATACATTTTAAGCCTCACTTTATTACAAGTAATTAACAACATAATACATACGTTCTACAATTTACTAATTTATTGATAATCTAATACAAATATTTTTAAATGGCTAAAATTTTATATTCCTACATGATTCACATTCGAGATCCTTGAGATCGTCGGAGAACCTAAAACTAAGAATGCCGGTGCATTCAACAACTTTTATGGACAAATCGTTCACTGTCCAAGCGGTCCGTTTATGGAATGCACTTCCTGTTACTGTGAGACGAGCAAGAACACTGTTGTCCTTCAAAAGAATGGTAAAAGAACACTACTTGTCTCTTTAAAAACTAATGGTTGTTTGCTTATGTATCTCAAATATTGGAGTGCAATGTGCATGTATGTGTGTACTTATTATAATATTTGGTTTTTATATCTTTATGTGTATGTTTATTTTTAAGTAAATTCATGTAGGTATGTTGTTTAATTTCATATATTTGTATCGTTTTATCTATCAAGCTAAATATTTTAATTATTTCCTATTTTTTTTTTTTTTATAATTCAATCAATATTCTAAAAGTACACTTATTCTGCCCTATCTTCATTTTCCTTCACTTATGTCCATCCCATGGTAGTCGGTAAGAGATTGCCTTGAGCGATACGACTGCCATTTGTACTCTTATGTTAAATATAAGTTTTAGTTTAAGTATTATTTGGTGTACAAAAAAGAATAAAAATAAATAAAATAAAATTATAGGATTGCACTCATATAATCGCAGCTATAAGCCATCTTTCACACAAAAATAAGACAATAGTCGTCAATCACATTGCATACAAGTTGTAATAGCGAAGTTTTCTAACCGTTTACAATGAGCGAAGGAAGAAAGCGCGACCCGTCGAACTCTAATCTTTGACCGCGCCACATGCCACGACAAAAACGCTTCTCATACTTTTAAAATTATAAATCACACAAAAAATGCCACTATATTAAATGATACTGGGAAAAACTTGACATTTGAAGCTAATGTTTCCGTACTTTTAATTAACTGTAAGTACTGTTATTTTCTTGTTAAAGATATTGAAATCCTTGGTGGTTTGTAATTGCTGAATATAATTTCATTTTTGTAACTAATGTTTAGTTTTCATGATACTAATACCTAAATTATATTGCAAATGCAGAACACAATAGTTCCAAGCTTACTTATTTGTTTTAGGTCAAATATGTAAGTAAAATTATCACTTTTCATAAATCATGACAGTAAATCATTTAAACCGTCTTCTGGCTGATTTTTCTAGTATCGACGGATCTAACTATCAAATTTAATTTCAATGATAGCCAAAAATATTCGTAATGCACACTCAGATAACAAAATGATCAGTGCGCGAAGTTCAAAGCACCATTGTTTTAAAAAAACCCTCTGAAGTGTAGCACAAAATAATTCACAATTACCCCAAGAATGTCTCAAAGTAAGAATGTCGAGTACTAATTTTGTTTCAAGTTCCATCTTGCGGTAGAAAAAGGCCCGTTTCGTGAAATGTAATAATTTCCACAAATGGCCGTGGATGTGTGGCTCGCCATATTTTTTCTCCACAATAGTCGGCATTAGAGCTCAAAGAAAATTTCCCCGCCATTTTACGAGTTCACGTTAACAAAAGAAGTTAATTTGTGTGATTCGAAACGCACCATCATTTTGTTATTGCGTCCGCCATTTTTGTGTTTGCGCGCGTTTCTATCTAGGGTTACCAGTTAAAGAAATTCAAGAAGGCTGTGTAGAAATTTTTATGGTTTCATCAGCCGTATAAAACAAATTAATGCATCTACGAACAATTAACTGTTAATTGTTTTTATTTGTGGTTAAAATACAAAGAACTACGTTGATATTATTAATAGAATAGAGTGTTTTTCAAATTTCAAATTCGCTTTATCTCAATAATTGCACTTTTTACCCTTCACAAAGGTAAACGGCTTTTAAAATTAAGTAGTTCCGCTGGTATGCAATTTTAATTATTTACCGAGCAAAATACAGTCTCCTGCTATTATGAGCCTATTCAAAAGAACGCCACTAGGCGTCATTTTCGGCTCGTCTCATCCAATTACCGCGGCGCGGCGGGCTAAAATAAAAGCTATAAAAATATTAATGTCCTTTTCGTGAGCAACACTGCGAAATTATACATTACTAGACGCAAAACTGAAAATCATGTTCCATCATGTTTTCCCATGATGGCAACCCTGTTTTCTACTGTCATTAGGCAGTGGTACCAACTTTGTGAAATTACGTGCTACGGCTGCGTTCAAGTATTAAATTATGGGTTTTTATGGTTTACGTGTATGCGAGTTTGTGTCTGTGTGTGCCGCGGCTAATTGTATCGATTATTTTGATATTTCTTACGATTATCGATTTAGGATGCGATTTAAAATATAAAGGAATCATCAATTGATGGGGCAGCAACATTTTTTATAGAGATAGTATATTATACTTCGGTGGCGTAGTTGTACTCCGGTACGGTTACAAAGCTGAGGTCTCGGGTTCGAATCCCGGGTTGGGCAAAGTGATATTGGATTTTTCTATTCATTATCAGCCCAGAGTCAGGAATTTGTGCCCGATATGGCGATAGGCTCGCCACCTATCACATCATGGGACGGAACATACAAGGCGAAATGTGGGTGCCCTGGCACCTCTGCCTACCCCTTCTGGGAAAAAGGCGTGAGTTTATGTATGTATGTAGTATAATATAATTTCCATATTCATTGGCTTTTTCATGTCATTTCAAAAAATATCCCTGTAAGTCATAAAAATTGTATACTGCTGCTTTATTTCAGTAATATTTTCAAGGTTTACTAATTTAAAAAAAAAAGAATTACAAGTTATAACAACTCTATTATCCTTGACCAAATTGAATTATGGTGTTTAAGCGATAATTGTCTTGTTAAAACCTTTTTTCTGTAACATTGACCAAGATTAGAATTGTAGCCTACATAATATGTTTGCGAGGAAATACGACTCACGGTAATTATGCTATATTTTGGCAATATTCTATTCTACCGCAAACTTGTCTAAACACCACTCCTCTCTTATTAATTAAATCGTTTTGAACTTACCTCACCACCCCAATGCAGGTACAAAGTTTTTAGACAATATAATTACCAATACCAGGAAATATCAAGGAATTTTCAATTAACCCTAATCGTGCGCCAGGCCGGCATATCAGGGCCTGTAATACCCGTCATTAGAAGCTGTAAACAAAGAGCAGTGCGAAGTTGGATGAAGTCGACCCCACAACAATTTTTACCGCAGACCCAATAACCGATGTCCGCGAAGCGAAGCTAAATACCGAAAGTGTTTAAATGAAAATAGTTGGACCATAGTTGCGTTGTCAATGGCTAACGTACAATCGAGCCGAGAGAACAGGTATGGCAAGGTAAGAGTTCTGTGAATAAATTAATTGTGAGAATCTAAAGGCTGTACTGGTGCTTGGCGATCAAAAATTTCATGAATTTTAATTAGTTTTGCCTTGTATTTGTTGAGGTGTTGAATATTTGTTACGGAGCATGCATATGTCTAATTTAAGTAATTTAAAATAGAAAAAATAATAGTATGGAATTCCAGTGTAGTCAGTTATAAATTGTGCCAACGCATTTTGTGCCGATTTTTTTAGAGATTATCATGGAATCCAAAGCCACCTACACCCAATGCAATATTTTTCCATTATTTTCCAATTTATTGTTAATCGTTGTAACACCAGAAACCTTCTGCATGTCATCAAATCCTGACACCAGATAGATTTTCTAATAAATTCTTTAGGCATTGATTCGTAGTCGATTTAATCACAACCTTCCATAGAGTACCCTTGAACAGTGGTGTATGCTCGTTAACTCGTGAATTAAGTTATCATACTGTTACTCCACGCGTACACCAGTTACAGTACAATGGTAATATTAAAATAGTTGATAGCCGTTGCACAACGCACACCTGCGCAACACTCATCTCATATTTAATATATTTATACTCGTACGTGTCAATATTATTGAATTTAATTATATTTAACAATTGTTTTTACTCAAATCGTTTCTACAAATGATGTCAGTCGAATTGTTTTTAATCGTTCAATTATTACACTTTACAATTGTTTTACACCCTTGCTTATATGAAGCAGAAGTATGCATAGTTATGTTTTGATGTGATCTTCATACATTTATAAACGCCTTTTTCCTAGAAGGGGTAGGCAGAACTGCAACCAGGGCACCCACTTTCCCCTTGCGTTTTCCGTCCTACGATGTGATAAACTCATAATATCGATGTCACCCATATTTTGAGTTTTTTTTTACCTAACATTTCCATCTTTATTAATACATACTTTTACTGCCGGGCACTGGCTTTCTAAGAGCAATCATCATGATCATAAATAAAGCCAATTGCCAAATAGGTTTCCTCCAAGGATTCCCACAACAAAGGAAGCCAGCACAACTTCCTGCAACATTCAGTCATATCCAAAAGCATTTAAAACAATACATTTTTTACTAGACCACCTGCAAGATTTACACAAAAGCTATTATTTAAAACTCATCAGAAGTATAATCCATGTATAAATACATTTTAACCTGTCTTAACACTTGGCAATTACACTTGTTTCAGATAACGACAAAAAATGGTTTTAAAATTGCACCTCTCTTGTAATTTGTGAAAACAATCGCTTACGTTAATTTGTACCTCCGTTTATGTTTATATGTATATATTATAATACAATGAGTCGTGTAATAAAACTGATTGTACCTTCTGTACAATATAATAATAATTGTCCCTATTTATACATTCATAAACTCACGCCTTTTACCCAGAAGGGGTAGACAGAAGTGTAAACAGGACACCCACGTTTCGCCTTGTATTTGCCATCTCACGATGTGATAGGAGGCGAGCCTATTACCGTATCGGAGACAAATTCCTAATCTGGACTGAAAATGTATAGAACAGTCCAATATAACTTTGCCTGACCCGGGATGCGAACCCGAGACCTTAGCTTTGCTATCATACTGCTTCACCGAGGCTGTGATTTTCATATTATTCTACATTTATATTATAAGCATTGTCAAAAATAATTATAATTAATACGTAATCAGCCACTGGGAGGGCCATTTTGAAAGTGTACTTAAAATGTGAATAATTAATTATTTATGACTATTTCGTAAAGTATCAATTACTTATTCTATTCATTATAAATTAATCTTCATTTTAATACTACATCTCATTAATAGAAAACCTCAACATATCAGTTTTACAGTTACATTTCATTACAGAAAAGTAATCACAAACCTTATTATATTAGTATTAAATAAACTGTATATTAATCTCGTAAATAAATATTCATTAGTTAAATCATGTAATCAAAATGTAGGTAATTCAAAGGAATTATAAAAAAGCGCCTCGCTCTTATATAATCAATTTCAATCCATCAATTTGCCATGTAAATGATTGAGTTAAAATCCCACGGCCGCTTCTATCACATTAAATATACCATTACGCAACTGCATCTGCCAATAAAACGATATAGAAAACAAATATTACATTATAAGAGCTGGTCCCTTCAAACAAACGCGCCTTATAAGGTACCCATTCGACGAGATATATTAAAAAATTGAAATAACTTGCGTGCAACGACCGGCCGATAGATAGTTAAAAAAAGAATCTAACCCTTTGACAATTGCAAATTAGATCTTAACACAATAAATTTAAAGTACCATTTCGTATAAACATTACCATGGCAGATGTTCGAAATGAAGATTAGGGGAACTAAGGCATAAAAAGCGATCGGCCAATGGGAGCGCGCGTTCGTAATTTATCCCCCTCACACGCTCGTCACTCTCTTTCTAATGGTCATATTTTTTGCCATCTTCTAATTCCTCATTCAAATGACGTTCGATTCCAGAGGCGCGTAACCTTTTATGTCACAAGAAACGGTTATTTTTTGTAGTTATTTCGAGAAACGGTTATACATTTCAAAAAAAGTTATATCATAGATTATGATCGATGGTTTTTGTTTTTTTCCGTGTTCGCCGTTGCGTGAGCGATGGGAACTGATAAACAATGTTTTATGTTAATTTATTTTTTTTGTTCCGTTTCATTATGTCATACAATTGTGAACATATTTGGTTAAACGGTTGTATAATGTACGAGGAAATAGAGACGTATTACAATATTTAATTAGCACTTTGGTATTGCAAATAGATGTATAATATTCTCGCTTGTGTTTAGTATTTATCGCTATGTTTGGTGCATTTCAAACGTCATGGTTCAAGGTTTTCGTTTGTGTACTACGCAGAACATTAATTCTAGCCTTCAAACGAAGCTTTTATGGTGTTTAAGAATTTATTACGTGTTATTAAATATTCTATAATTTAAGCGTATCCATTGTATGAAAATGCGATGAACAAATTACTAAATAATGGAGTATCTTCAAATCCCTGGGCACACCTCTGACTTTTCGGAGTCATGTGTATATTGTTCGTCAATTGCTACACACAGTGATAAATAAATAAATAAAACATCTTACAGAAAATTTACAAGCAGTTGACTGCAAGAGGTTTACGTAATGGACAATGGCCTAAGCCTTCTCAATCGAACTTCCAATCGTAGAAGAATGCAATACTCAGCAAAAATACATGAGTTGATATATTATTAAAGATCCCTCATTTTTTCTTTTGCATCCACGGCGTTTTCCATGCTCCGAAAGCCTGTAATTAAGTTTGCACCTATCATTAAAGGCTTGAACGCTAACTGTAGGGTAACGATCACTGTCTAATGTCTTTGCCAAATGTCATTAACCGAGACCACGACGTAACGTGCTCTCTGAAGCAAGAACTCTACAATTTTGCTACCCAAGGCGCTTGCTCTTTATCGCGGCTTCGAACCCACTATAACATAATCATACCACAGCTATGTAAGGCACATAGATACCACTGTCCTTTTTAATTATATGTACTTTATAGCTACATATGTCTGTTTTACTTATTAACTATTTGCGGATTATAATTGAGGTTCTCTGCAGGTCCTTCCCCCAAGATTTAACAAATGAGCCGCGTGGCGGATGGAGGTCGTCGCAGCATCCTGTATTGTCTCGTTTAACAACTGTATCGGATCACATGCTCCTTTTGCATTATACTTTGATTCTTCTTGTGTATGGGATTTTTTATTTGTTATATTTAATTTAAGTTTCAATGCATTGCTTGTCACAATTATGGGAGAAGGTTCTTTTAATTTAAAACATTGTTTTTGGTTTCAAACACGTTCAGACGCCAATGTACCCAGAAATGAACATCTGTGAACCACAAATATCTTATACCCACGGAAATCGAACTTGCAACCTGCAAGAACGAAAGACAATTTTTTAGTCTTTGTCGCAATCTGTCCTTAATGTCTGTCCTCATTTCCCTTATAAAGCAAAAAATCTTAGCAAAAAATAAATATTATTAATTGACGATGCCCTCCTCATCAATTTGGACCATGCGTACTGCGCAAGGCCAGGCGAATTTAATTATTTATTAATAACTAACCAAGAGAATATTGTAGTTAGAAAACTGGTTTTTGTGTTAGATTGTAGATATTAATGCATTCCAGTTATAGGAGTAATGAACTTGGACCGACTTTCACACGACGGGCAACGACGAGAGGAATATTAATATTATTAAAATAATCAACACTTCACTAAATGTTTTAGTATTCAAAGTTGCCTCGATATTTGTTGTTCAGAAATTCTTCTATAACAAGTCTTAGTTTACCTACATATAAAACAAATAACACCATATATACATAATCAACAATTCAAGTACTCTCGCAATTAAATTCGTAACTTTATAGTGAGGCTAGGGGAAATTGTATGAATCCCCACTTTGGCCAACATTTAATTTGACAGAATCCGGCAAACTTATAGTATTAAAAACTTTGTGAATACCTATTAGTCGACCCTAAAGTTAAAAACTATCAGCCCATACAAGTCCAAAAGGGACTACGTAAAATAGGTTAAAATATTAAGTGATTCTCATAGAGGCTTCTAATAACATTATAATAGAAGCAGAGAAATGGATTCATTCAGCCTAATAGCCTTGCGATGTAAATGTTTAGTTATCTTAGGATTATATTCAGATCTTAGATAAGTTTTATTGACAGTATTGTAGATAAAATGTTATTCCTTATTCATGACTGGATTGTTAATTGTGTTATTAACTCCAAACGCGTGTAGCCTTGCGTGCTGATAAAAATATATTGTACTCATTTCTTCTTTTACTACATTATTATCTGCTTCATATTATTTTTCTCTTTCAGCAACTTTGACATCTAGTCTTAATAAATTAAGAATATCTCTATTAAAATCTCATTTATTCTCAGGAGCACCTTTGAATCAGCGTTATTTACATTATTTAATTTCTGAAAAATCTTATCGTGGCGTTTTCATATAACTTGTAGGTATTTTATTATGTTGCCTTTATGTAGAGAGGAGTATTTGTTCTATATACAAATTCAAATTATCCCATTACACATATATTATTTATCTTACCCTATTTCCTGCACCACTGTAGATTTTAAGCACTCCTATTATTATTTTAAAAATCTTGGTTCTCTTATTATAATATATTTCTTATATTTTCATCTGGAGACATCATACATCCTCATTAAGTAGACCAGTATCAAGCCTCACTTGCTCTATTTTTCGAGAGATATTACTGTATTCATCTTTATTTCAATAAACTTTTTCATGAAGTGTAATCGCTTAGTTTTCTAAAGCCATGTAACACGACAGGTCCTCGTGTCGCAAGCGGGAAATGTTTTGGGTCGACCCGCATAATATTCATGACTAATCCAAATCATTTGACTAATAAATGAGTAATGCAATACACCGAAGTAATTATCTGTGATACCGCTTGTTTATGGTTCAGAGAGTGCTTACTCTATGCCCAAATCCGAAGTGTAAACAATATCAAATTACAGTTTTGTGGGTTACAGTGTCGGTAAATTCATTCATAAGCATTTTAAATAGAAACGATGCTTAATATTGTTTTCTGGCAAACATTTAACTAAGAATGCGTACAAGAAATATTTAGTTATTTAAAAACGTAAATCGTGTGCAATACTGCCTCTATTTTGAATAAAGAAACTAATGAAAGTATAAACCGATTATTCTATACATAATTATTGTTGCCCGTGAACTTCAGTGACTTTAAAGGAATGTTACGCTTTACCATTCTTCACAAATTGGTGAGACTGGGCTAAACATACATACTTCTGTAAAGTTCGTACCTTACGTCAGCTTTCAGTGAGAAGGAGGGAGCTCAACTTTGCTCCTATTACTTAACCACCGTAGAAGCTGCCCCAATAGTTTTTAGTGTATTTTGAAAATGCTTATAGACCATAAGCTTTATAAGATTCATCGTATCAATCTACTTTAGTACTCTCTCTCTCTCTCTTAATTAGGTTCCTCATTATTGAGGATTATGACTCCCCATTTTATTAAAGACCTCTCTCCACTGTCTTCGATCTTCAGTATAATGAAGTGCTTAGTGGATTTATTTTTTAGTATAATGAAATAAAATTGAATCTACTCAAATAACGAAACGGGAAGTTTGTGCCGAGTAATATATGGGCCATTACACAAATAGAGTTAGATGAATCTGTCGCAAGCTATGCACATCGCAGAAGGATATAACAGCGTGATGATAATTAAAAGGCAATAATGTCGGCTATTCCACACGCATATTCGCGACGCTCCAAACAAGGACATCGGACGTTTCCGCGTTGATTCACTTGTTTTGTCGCCCAAGTTATACACTGGCAGCGGGTAGGATGCAAACTAGTTTGCGTATGACGATAGATGGCGTTAAATACAAAAGATTCAGAGGATGAGTGAAGTGTCTGACAGAATTGGTGGTAAATGGGATACTATTTCGATTGTTGTTATTTCCTGATATAGTTGCTTTAGTCACACCATAAAATGTGTAAGCTCGTATATCAATACATCGAATACTATATACAAACTTGAGATCGAATTTATCTCAGCTACGTGGAGACATACAGAAAGAGTTCCTGACAAAGAGGATGATAATGACGGTACACGATTGTGCAAACAAGTAAATTCAATACTATGAAGAGTTAATGTTCAAACCATAATATTATAGTATACAGAAGAACATATAAACCATGTTCTATTCTTTGCCTCGTCGCAGAATATTCTTGACAAATTCATTGTTTGCCTTTTGTGATATACATACATACATAATCGTCACGCCTGTAGGTCCATACAGGTAGGCAGAGACTATAGACCACTACTTCGATACTGACAAATTACTCTTCATTCTCGTCGGTTCAGGGTACTTTTGACCTGACTCCTATTGAGGGTATCGCTAATTTGGATGGTTTATGTATGGTCGACTTATGTGTGTGTATAATAGTGATGTTTAGTGGTGCATCGTACCGCTATCGCTCGTAACAAGCGTCAAACCTTCAAACATGCATACACAAATGCATTGTGAGTCAGCAGCGGCGCGACCTTGCCACAGACCGGTCTAATCGCTGTTTTAGCCAATCAGTAACCGACGCACGCGCCGCTACCACCATCCTTTGTTTATCACAACACACATTTTTTAAACAAAATCACCTTTATTTTTTTTATTAATTGACAATTTATTTATTGTATTCCGCGATAGGGCGTGGTGGCCTGTTGGTAGGACCAGCGACTGCCAACATTCACGTTGATTGAGGGCTCAAATCCCAGGGCACACTTCTGATTTTTCGGAGTCATGTTTTTACTGATAGTCAATCACCACGTACTAAAACGGTGAAAGGAAGCATCGTGAGGAAACCACTGGGCTAGAAAGTGCTAGCTCTCGTGTCACCTACATATCACTGAATTGTCTTCAAGATGTAATAGGGTAGCTATCGCTCTACCGATTAGTAATGAAGGAAAACGTAAGAAAACCTACTACTGTAGGTAGGATCAGTTTATATCTGTAGGTAGTCAATCACCACGTACTAAAATAGTGAAGGAAAACATCGTGAGGGAACCATATCATAGTAATTTATAAGAATTTCTATGGTATGTAAGTCCGCACCCGCATTTGGCCAGCGTGTAGGACTATATGGCCTAACCACTTTCAATCGTACTCTTGATTGTCGAGGAGGCTCGTGCCGTGCAGTGGGACGTATATGGGCTGATACAGAGAGTAGGTAGAATAGTGTTACCGTCCTAAGCTATATAAATATAAGCCTGTCTAAATCGTAGAGGAAGTCACAATATGACATATCATGCCTGCGCATTGAATACGTTTATTAAAATTGATATCGCACTTAATTTTAGTCCTCAATGAGTCACACAATTCTTTGTGTTTTGATACTTGCAGCGATATTTCTAGACTCAATTTATTAAAATGTTTGTTTTAGAAGCGAATGACGTGGGTCATTATGTCACGGAACTGTTCTATGGGCTATTGTTGGGAAATTCATGATACATTAATTGGGTTCTTATTGTCTTGTCGCAAATGTTATTAGTATATGCAACTTGTCTCAATTCTAGATATTTTTCTCGTAAAAACTCTATAGTGTGAGAACAGGATGAACTATTTTTGTTACTATTAAGACTATTAATTTATTATTAACATATATCTACTAATATATACGGCTGAAGACTATATTTCTTTTTATTGCATAGGGCTCAGGTCACCTAATAGTAAGGGATCACTGCCACCCATCAACATTCACACTGTACCATAGATGAGTCACCGGATCATCAAATCGGGATAATAGCTGAAAAAAAAGGATCAAAAGAGGAAATTAGGCATCCGGCAGTCTCACTCATAGAACTAAACGCGACAGCAAAGCTGTGACGAGTCTGCCATTCATGCTGAATCATGGGAGACAATAGTAAGACTCTACCAACAACGTTTTACCAGCGCGCTAATGTACTAACTCCTATTTCTAATTTAGTGTTTGTAGTCCCATGTGGAGGTAGCCTAAACACATTCTTTATCCGGAAAAATATAACGCGGGATATCTATATCGGATTTTATGACGCGACTTATCCGTAGGCAATTCTAGTATAATATAAAAACAGGTTCTCATAGTGTAGGTCCCGTGTAATTTCGTGCGTGATAAGTTAGTGATAATAGACAGCTAACTAGCAGTAATTAGTCATAATGTCGCGTAGTGAAGTCTTCTAATCGTCCAATAACATGCTAGCTGATTTTAAATTAGCGACGACTTTTTGAGATACAAATTGGTGCTGTAATTATCTTGGGCTATTGTAAGATTTCGTCAGATCAATAGGGCTGGTACAAGGGTCTTTATCACAATTAATGGCGATACGAACATGCCATCCGCTTGATGGTAAGCGATAACCGCTCATGGACAGTAGCAAAACCAATACAAATTACAACGCAATGCTTGGCATTTCGCTGCGCTCACCATATTGAGACATAAATTAAATCTCATTATGTCCAGTAGTTACTCTGGCTACAATGTCTTTCAAACTGGAACACATCAGTGCATTTACACTGCTGTTTGGTGGGAGAAATAGACATTACGATGATACTACCCAGACGGCTTCTCACATATGAGAGACCTACCATAAAAAGATGAAATACAAAGTAGAAATACAAGATAGAGCTACATTGTTCTTGTTTTGGACCATTGTAGGAATGGGCCGGCTTAACAGCTCTGATACAATGGTTGTAAAAGAACCGATATGAAGCAACAGAAATATGACGTATATTGTTCGGTCATTGAGATTGGTGGAGGTCCAATATTGATATCTTTTACGGGTCAGTTTATCATTTTGAGAAGCCAGTAACGCACATAGAATCCTTGTATTGCAAATAATAATTTACCCCAAAATAGTTTTTTTCTCATTTGCCGCACCTTCACATTTAGCGTGTCCAAATGTGTACGAATTTATTATCACTACGTTTAACGAGTTATAATGATAAATTGAGCAAAAACGTGGAGTTTTAGTGCGATATTAATAAATTACTCTAGTTCCATTTCAATTGACGTTGGAAACTTGATTTCGATTTATTTAGTCACTCGAAAATCAAACAGCGGCGCGACGATTTGTTGACATCGATATAACTTACCAAGCTTTGAGTGAACTAATTAGGAAGTTTAAAAACTATAGAGATTTGCGAATAAAACCTATCTATGACTATAATTATTTTAATTTTTTTATTCAAGCAAAGGAAGTTAATGTATTTTTTAGTTTTATTTTGTACATACACATTCCCAAGCAAAGTGACTCTGATGGTTCAAAACACTTCACAAAAGACATGAATAAAGCATATTTTGATTTAAAGCACTAATGATGAATAAGATAACATCGGAATACATTTGCGTGGCATTGGCTTGAGTCACAGTGTTCTCACAATCAATGGATTGTGCATTAGGCGGCAGGAAGTCGTTCCCATACTTGCATAACACTAGTGATTAAGAGAAACTATACGAGCTGTTGAATTTTGTTTCGTACAATGTTGCATAAAGCGTAGAGAGATACCGTTGAATCGACTGTATAATAGTATGGTGGCAAGCATATGATGAGTGAACAATAGAATCATCCAATAGGAATGTTGTGCAGTATAAGAAATAACGCAGATTCCTCAGTGTGGTAGAGCCACGCGGTTATCAGTCATGACAATGCCTTTAGTCTTCCTCGATATATGGGACTACCAAAACTAAAATACTTTTTCAGTTCGAACTAGTAGTCACATCAGCGCGTTGGACCAACCAACGCGTTGGTTGCAACAACCTTGGTGGTAGAACCACGCTGTCAGTCTTGACTCAGTCAAGACTACAGGAATGGACAGGCGTGTCCACGCTGGTACCACTGTCTCACAGGAGATCGACTTGAAGTCTCAGCTTTGCTGTCGAATATCATTCGATGTTTGAGACTGCCGGATGCCTTATTCACCTATAATATGAAGAAAAGAGTAACAATTAATCATGCATTATCGTACAAATAGCTTACATTCTTTCACTGCAAGACATAGATTTGCTGTAGATCATGCTATTGAGTGACAATAAAATAAAATGTTAATAAATAATTGTACAGGCGAGTTGTTGGGTGTAGTAACTAGAGCCGCCTTACTAAAGGCGCTGCTGTTCAACACTAGTATTTTATAGATTTTAGGATAACTTTGGTTTAATTTAAATGATAAAATGGACAAGCCGTCGGCTTAACGTCTTCTCCAAGGGGCAAAGAGAAACAACAGTTTTCTACCAATCAAAGAAACTGAAATCAAATAGAACCCAACCAAGACATTGGATGCTATTCCAGCACATACATCTGGGTTTCAAGTCGCCAAAGCATAGCGTTGCTATAACAGCAAATTATTCACGGCACCGAACAACAGTTCTTTAGCAAACGGTACGAAAAATTACAGCAGTTTTCAAAACACATTAGCTGTTCCGATTTACTTGGAAGTCAATGTAATGTGTAATTATTTTTTTATTACACCCCGAGTGAGGTCCGGAGCCATCGCTTTAATTACAATACGGAGGTGCGCGGGACACGCTTCAGTGACCCGACTTGCTTAAATTTACCTTTTAGATTGTGCTAAATTATATGTTCCGCATTTAAACCCGCCGTATTAAAATATATTTAGCGAAAAAATAATTCCTGCCGGTGCTAAAATTGTAATATGTTTTTAATGGCGAACTTCTGCAAATATACTTATTTTTAATAGTTATTTCGAAAATGTTATAAATGTTCTATTTTTAGCAATGTGGTGAGAATATTTCGTGTATTTTACTTTGCTACATGTGACTTGTACTTACAAAATTTTATTTGGTTAGCCCATAAATATTTTCTATACTGTAACTGGCAATTTCTTAATTTACCCATTTATCATTACTGTTATCTATCTCTAAGTATTAGACACAAGTATTTTCAGAGACCAATTCTCGCCAACGCTTCAGGCTTTTCCAAGTCCTAAGACTTGAAGTAAATATCATATGTGTACAAACCATGTTAATAAGAAAAAAAAACAGTTTTGTATTGATATCTTTTCATAAAGATACTGGTGGTAAGTCTCTCATGTGTGAGAAGCAGTCTGGATAGGTAGCAACGCACTGTCTATTTCTCCCGACAAAAAGCAGTGAAAATGCACTATTATGTTCCAGTTTAAAATACATTGTAGACAGAGTTACTATTGGACATAATGAGACTCAACATCTTAGGTCTCAGGATGACAAGCGCAGTGGAATGCAAAGCACTGCTTTGTAATTCAAGTTTCTGTTTGATTTTGCTACTATCCATGATCGCATCGCTTACCATCGAATGGCAAGCTCGTCTCATTCATAGCAACAAGAAGAAGTATTATTATAATTCCTATGCTTTCGTTGTACGGTACTCGAAGATGCTAAGATACGACACGTGAGTACATAAAAATGAATAGTTAATTTTCCAGCGCAGTTCATACGGCCGGTTACCATGTAGCGAAATTATAATTCATATTATTAACACGCGTCTGCGCAAATTAAATAATGTGAGTTTATTGCGTAGTTAACATTTATAACAGGGTCGTATCTAGAAGTATTCTATTCTATTCACTATTGCACTACTTGAGCATGTTTTAGTCTGTATCCGATTGATATCTATCAAAATTTTGGCGAAATAAATAAATACACCCAAAAGTCATATACATAGTCCTGACCATGCCAAGTTAGTTAGTTTGCAGTTTATAGTTAGTTTTAACTATAAATTGCAAGATTATGTTTTTAATTTAAGAACCATAGACCAGAATTTGCGGACGATCGTACTCATATGATCACAAATCATGTCACACTTTGTTGATATTCCGAAATCCCCTTGTAGTTTTCGATACATGCAGCATACATCTTAATGTCAGGACTATTTTTCGATATTTGTATTGTTAATTACAATATGTGATATGAAAGCATCATTGAGTGTCGCCTGGCGATCTTCAGGAAGTTTCTCTCAAATCGTCAGCATAGGAAACGTCCGCGGGTCATTATAAAGTAATTTCTAATACATTTGTGACTTGCTATTACCTCTGTGATAATGCTGGATCTCTTAGTAATTGAAATTACTGTTCATTCCGCACACTTCTCATAGTTTCTAAACATTACTACTTCCAACTATTTCTGCTTTTCGGGCAATTGCTAATAGGTAATATAATGTGACATCATTGTTGTTTTTACACAGTTACTATCAGATCTACAGGCCAGAATCCCATTGGGATAGGCAAAGACTATAACAAGGTCTGATCCATTCATAAATATTTAATTGCTACCTGGGTATCTTGTTTTACAGCTGGCTTGTCGATTACTGAGTGATAGCCTGTCAAAAGTAATCAACTTTCTTTCTTTTTCTGTTAACACAGTTATTAATTATTGCCCCTTATTAATTAGTTGCCTTACCTATGGAAACCTTTTTTAGAAAGAACAAAATTTTGTAGAAATGTTTGAAATCGTCCAATTCTCACTATGGCAAAATAAGTGGTCTTAATATCGGATATCCAACATTGGAAAATATATTTAAATAATCAATATTATAGATAAAGAACAGGCCTGATAAATCTGCATATAGCAAGGCAATTAATCATTTTCGCACATTATAAAAATAGCACGTTATAACCGAACCTAATATAAATAACGTTTTTGCTGCTACAAAAAGTTACCGATTATAACGGACGCCATAGACAACAAGCTTTTCTTCGCCGCCTATGCTAATTTAAGCGATTTTATGATTGCAATTCAAATGTTAACCGGTTTATGGTGTTTTATTTATTTTTCTACGGTCGCTTTTTACGCTTAATTTTCTATGAAGTATAGCCAATGCGGTGAATATTCGATAGTGTTATGTAGATTTTAGCTATATATTTTTTCATCGGTATGTTTAATTGCCTTGCCATGGTGCGTGAGGTTTGTAATAATTATTGCTTGGAACCGTTACAGCAGTATTTAATATTATTTGTTGCATGTTTCGTCATTAAATTCTGAATAAAATATTCATGAGTACACAAAAACTAATATATAAATACTTACTTTGGCTAGCAAATCAACAAAATGCAGTTAATTAAAATCTTGAATTTCAAACGTTAATCAAAATAGAATGGAATGTTCATGCATTTATTTATAAAGTTTTCAAACACCAGGATTACAAATCAACCGGTTCCAATAGCATAACCTACAATGAAGGCATTAAACAAACCGATGTCCAATAAAAACTTATGACGAACAAGTTTTATCTCAAAAACTCGATAAAAATGTTCACACTGTGGAGTGAATGACGCGGCAATGCAGGACAAAAACTTGTCTCGCTAGAGATGTAATCCATCGATATCGATACATAGCTCAAACTATCGATAAACAAGCTTTTCATGATGAGGACTTTGTTCTTTTTTTTGCTTAAAGTTGTAGATTTTTTCTCCTTTTTATGTTCTGTTGGGAGGATATTTTGTAAGCCCGTATAGCGAAAGGTGTATACAGCGGTTTTATTGCCAAGAATGGTGAGGCGAGCATGCCTATCGCTTGATGGTAAGTGATACGTTCGCTCATGGACAGTAGGAAAACCAAACGACATCTTGAATTACGAAGCAATGGCATTACACTGCGCTCGCCACCCTGAGACACAATTAAGTCTCAACATGTCCAGTAGTTACTCTGGCTATAATATCCTTTAAACCGAAACACAATAGCGTATTTACACTACTGTTTGGCGGGAGGAATAGACATCGCGGTGATATGTACCCAGATGGCCTCTCACAAATGAGAGCCCTACCACCAGAAAAATAATACCACTGCTACAATTATTATTTTGAAACAGCGCATTGTGTAAGAAGGACGCATTACTTCTATGTAAATAGCTAGGTAGTTAGCAAGCATGAAGCCTGGCCTATGTATGGGCCAGCATAGCACCAGAGAGTGAGTTCACGAGATTTCAGCGTTGATTTGTAATAATGTGATATGGGGTTCCATAAAATAAAATATATTGGTTATGGTTGGTTAAAGCTTAGTAACCACTGGTATAAATCGTATTTAATTACCTTCGAAATACTGAAGTATTTTTCTCGTGTATTGAGTGACAGCTTAGGACTCAATTCGAGTCAATTGCAAATGCCTCATGTCCAATTGTAGAAGGTAGACAAGGAACCAAATTTTAACATTTTTGAGTATTATGATTTCTTAGATTTACGAGAATGTTACTCATTGAAATAAAACTATTATTTACGGATTTTATCGCGAATTTAGTTTAATTTTTACATTTTGACTTCCCGACGTTTCGATTACTTTACAGCTTTCGTGATCCTTGGTCATTTTTGAGTTTTGTTAAAATTAGCCTATATACAAAATGCCTATAACAACACTGAAACCACGGTCTGTCTTTAGGCTTATGACAAGTTGGATTTTACGAGTAGCTCTTCCTCAATTTATATTTGATAATTAAATTGTACCTACTTAGTATTTTGGTTTTGAAAAATCTCATAATATGAGCCCCTGAAAGTGAACATGGCGCTAGGATCAGGGCCTTTTATATCCTGTAATGAAAAAAAAAAACCTACCTACGTGATCTTATACACTTTCAAAAGAAATCAATTTTTCGATCATTAATCTACATTATTCCAATACCGAAAAGGGAGCCAATAACCAGAAAGAAACAACAATGTGCATTTTATCGCAAACACATTATGTTAACTAAGACCCATAAACGTACATTGCGTTTGGCCCATACTGCGAGCTAAAGCAAGGGAAAAAATGATTTTCAAACAGTTCTTATTAGTCCGATCAAACGTTAAAGTTCCATGCATCAATAATTCGAACCCGGGACCGCGCACTGGAAAGATCATTAGGTAACCGGCCAATAGAATCGATAGCGCGTGAAAAACCCCATTTGAATACTAAGTTGAAGCTTCTATGGTGTTTAGATGTATGGGGCGGACTGGTTTTTATGCGTTCGCACGCAGGATGCGGTCCCACTGCAGGCGAGTAGCGATGGCCAATGAAGCAAGGCTCTTGGCCGATGACCTTACGCAGCTGGCCGGGGTGGCCAGTAAATTGATATAATTTGCTTGGTAATTGTTGCTTACATAACTAATATTTTGCTGTTTTGTTGCTCGCCTGACAGCGCACGTCAGCGGCAGTAAGTCGATTCGTTTTGGTCGAAGCAATTCTATGTGAGTTTTACAGAATAATTATTTAATATATTGGCCTTTTGATGATAGCACTTGATGAGCGTCCGATACTGTTTAAATATCCTTAAATTCATCAAGTATATATATATAGTATTTCTATTTCATGCTTCACGAGCCGTAACTTCAGACACAAGACTAAACTATAAAGGCATCCTCTGTCATTTTACATCAAAAAGATCCTAAAAGATCAAACTTTTCTTCAATTCGTTCCGGGTATAGGGAGGTTTGTACAACATGAATAGATACATCTTTGTCATCGTCAGAAAGAAGTGATTTATAATGATTTATAGCGGAATGCTTTAAAATATTTAACATCTGTAGATTAGAGTAATTATCGCTTCTCGCTACCAGTATTCCCCCGTCCCATATCAAGTTAGAGTAGTTTAGAGAGGGTTTTATCGGCTCAGCGAAATATCATCGGTAATTAATATTTTATTACTATTTATAATCTACCCGAAACACCAATGTACCATGTAGGAGGATCGCACTCGATACTTTTAAGGGGGCTAAAATATATTTTTGAAATAAAACCGGAGTCACAAAAAAAATCGTTCAATGAAATTATTTTATCAAATACAAATTGCGTTTATTTATTGTGAAAATGTATTTTTATGATGCATATTAGTTTCATATTCAACAAAAAGTTAAAGTATTCGTTACTAATTACAGTGACGACTATAAAAAATATGCATGCGATTTCTAAAACACATTCACGCCAAGTTTGTAGAACAAAATATATAAAAACTGACTAGTTTTAACTAAGTAAGTTCTTAATAATTTATTATTTAATTATTTTAAAGTATTTACTAACAATGTCATTAAATTGGTTAAATTGTTATTTGGTATTCAAACCGAGGGTAATTAAAACTTCACCACTTAATCAAGATTACAGTTTCATGTTATTCAATTAATATCCACAAATTAGTTTGCTAAATAAGCGTGGCCGATATACGAGACAATCTACTAAGTAATAACCGGTTATTACTACAACGGGCCTAAAACCAATATAACAAAGACGTAAATTCCACGAATATGTGGGAACCAACAATTTAAGAATTAACTGTAGTTATCTTAACGCGATGTAGGCGTGAAATCAGTAATGGTAAGATTGACGTAAGGGGGGCACGGTCCCCCGCATATTCCGACTCCGCACCTGGCGCGCTAGGCCGACAATTTCGACGTGTGAAAGTATGTTTTTATTAGTTTGTAAACTGGCCGCTGTAAACGTCTGAATTTCAATACAAGCGCTTTCTATAATAAAATATCAGCTTAAATTAAACGAACAACTTTCTAACACTACAGATATTGATATTGTAATGAGGAATAGCTGGTGGATTTTATGGGCTAGTTAAAATACTACATGTAAAGTTGGGCTTGTGTTGTTAGAACGATAAAAGCTACTGCAGTAAGCTTAGGAGTGTATAGTCTCTCTTTAACAGCCTTTGCGGTCAAAGAGCCAGATATTATACAGGACCTACAATTCCAGTCGAATAACATGCTTAGTATTCTTCTACTTTAGCCACGGAAAGCCTACCCTTAAACACTTGCCAGCCTCCGTGGCGCAGTTGGTTAGACGCTGGCTGGGAAACAAGAGGCCCCTGGTTCGATCAGCGCACTGAAACAAAAAATAGTGAGAACTACATGTATTTGTTCCGTGTCTGGTTGTTTGTGAGACCGAAAAGTCTCTCGTAGTTCCTGATACTTACGACTCAAAACTTGATTTTAGTGTGGGGTCAGGACTGCTTATGTGACTGTTGGGTGTATTTATTTATTTAAGTATTTAAACAGATTTCCCTTAATGATTTCCATAGTGACCTGTTGGAAAAGGCCTGCATCAAGCGAGTTCTTGCATCCTTTATTACATCGTCATTCGTCATGAAATTGTATTGTAATGACCGGACTGTAAATTAGTGTTGGGCGATGTAGATTCGAATAGTGTCTCCTATTTTCTGCTTTCTTAACTATCACGCAAGACTTGGGTCAATTTGGTGGCCACCATGTATCAAGTTATTTATTTATTTAACTATTTATTGTTTAAAAAAATATCACATATAGAAAAAAAAGTACAAATGGCAATCTTATCGCTTAAAGCAATGTATTAGAGACAACCATGGGATAGATTTAAAAGAAGCAGAAAGAGAGCGCAGTTTAGAAAAATAAAGAATAGAAACTAAATAATACTAATACACGCTAACATAACATACAAAAACATGTATACATTTGTTTCTAGTTATTATACTTGTTTATAGAGTCAGTAATTTACCTTTGCACAAAATGACGGAGTTAGTTTTATTCTGTCCATTAAAATAGTTTATTAATGTCTTATGTTTATTTAGTGATGTTATTACTAAAAAACAGGGCCCTTAAGAATGCCCAGAGGTGTAATAAATTAAATTATTTTTATTTACAGACACACAGTCACAAATCCAAACTCTCTCTGAGGCATTTAGTTGTGTAATAAAACATATTATATTGACTACCGAAGTCTTGACTTGTGATAAGGTCATACATAAGAAATATTTTAATACTTTTGGTACACTTGTAAATTCAATTCCCATCTGCTTGTTTTTATAGTTCTGTAAAGAAAATTAATGTTAGGAATAAAAACAGGAGGCAACGATGTTACATTCGCTGTTTATGAGAACACATAAAAAGTCTTGTATTTAATTACCAGAATTTACGAGTATTATATATTATAATATTGTTATTAGCTGTGGTTGTTAGGAAAATATTGGCTTTAGCTGGTTTGACCGCACGACTGTATTTAACCGTATTAGAACGGAGCGTTTTTAGAAAGACTATTTGTATTGATTTGTTGCAAATGTATTTGTTTATCGCGACATTACACTATTATTGATTTGAATATGAAAAATAATTTAAATTGAAATAGAACAATTTAATTCGAAGCTTTCTTTTCATAAAAAAATATTAGACATTCTTTAATACGCCTTGTACTTTACTATATTTCATTTACGTGCAGTCGACAGAAAATAATATTTTTTACGACCATAGCAAAAGGATATTGAATATTGATATTAGATCAAATAAAGTAAAGCCCCTCGACACAAAGATCTTTTTAATGACGTATTAGAGAAGAATTAAAACGTATTTATAAATTAAAAACTGTGTAATCGGTGTTCTTATCGCGTTAAGCGATTTCTTCTATAAAATGATTATTTCGTGGAATTAAGCATTAATTCTTACTATATAAAATGGTGTCACAAGTCAAAGATATTAGTTGATGGTTTATTTGGATAGGCTGGGTAATCAAGAGTATCTATTATCATCATTTAGTCACTATATCGTTCCCAAATTGAAAAATAAATTTTCTTCTGTAATGTCATCAGCCTATTATTCCCGCTGAGCACGGAACTCTTTATCTAACCAGAGTTTGACTGAGAAGGATTAGGCCATCCAACAAAGTATAATTTCTTCAGTACTGTACTGTATCAGCCCATCTACGTCCCACTGCAGGGCACGTGTCTCCTCTACAACCAAGAGTACGATGGAGAGTGGTTAGGCCATACAGTCCCCTACGCTGTCCTGCAAAGTCCGCCAATTTCTTCAGTGTAGGTAGACTATTGCCCGATCAAAAAAGCTAAAGTTAATTCAGTAAGAAAATATTTTGTGTAGTCAAACAATTTTTCTAAAGAAAGCCAAAGTTAATTTCGTAAAAGAAGTTGAGGCAAACAAAAAGTGAATGGTGATTTTTACATATCTGCCGCATCTCTAGTGCAAACGTGGCGAGGCAAAACAAATTTCATTCTCAGAGTAAAAACTTTCACATTACGAATATTAATGGCCGCCCACTGAAACGCTGTGTTGCATAAGAAACGGCTTTTATGACGGATATTTTTATACTTAAAATATGTTATATATTATAAATGTGTGCGGACGGAAATAAAAAGTTGATCATTATTTATAATGAACGATAGAATATTTTATTTATTTGGGTTTCGCATAAATATATTTGGTAATGATTAAATGCTTGAGGCATTGTGTATCAGACGAACCTAAGGTGAAGGTTTCCCGAAATTGAATCGTATTATAAAGTCACGTCGACCTTTAAAAACTTGTAATCGGAGGGTATTTTTATTATTTAATTTATACTACCCTACGAAACATAAAGAAAAAGTCATGGCTTATATATTTTAATGTAGACACCGGTCTTAGTGTAAAATAGCCTTCTGAAAACAATTTTGAATTGATAATGTAGTAAAAATAGTTCCGCTGTGAAGATATTGTCAAAAAGTTTTGTTACTGCTTGCTGGTGTTGTCTCTTCTGTTTATAAAACTTGGGATTACAAGAAGACTTGACTTTTTTATTCTTATTGCAATGAATGGCGAGACAAGCATGTCGTTCGTCTGATAGTAAGTGTCACGACCGCTCATGGACAGCAAACCAAACAATACCACGAATAACAAAGCAATGATTGGCTATTTCACTGCGATCGCCATGCTGAGACATAAGATGTTAAGTCTTAATATGATAAATTTGAAATAGACATTGCGATAGAACCTACCCAGGTGGCCTCTCACATATGAGAGATCTACCACCAGTAAAATACACCACCTCTGGTGGTGGTTGTCGTGAGCTAGTAGGTTAAGATGTGGTAATGAAGTATTAATTTCGGAACTAAGTATTATTGTGATTTCTTTATGAGAGTTTTGGTGCTGACGACACAGGATTTTTATCACGTGAGTTGAGGATTATTATTATTGTTGGATTCAACATATTTTTTAATGTTCTAGCGCGAAAATATGAAATGCGACTAACAGCCATTCTCTATAATCTATCTATCTTTAACAAGAGATTTCATTAGATATTTCGATGCATTTTATGTTTAATTTAACAAAGATAGAGAGGTATAGATATGGTGCATATATTTATGGATAGATAGATTAGATAAATATATATGTCTATTTTTGTTTAATGAAGCGTAGGATTGTACAGTCATAGTCGTGGTAGCTATATTAACCCTTTGTTAAAGATAGATAGGATATAGAGAACGGCCGTAAGAATGTTTTTCATACTGGTTTATGTCGACTTACACTTACGAGATCCAAAATAACTCTGTAACTAAAATGCGCTATTATTCTCAATACATATAATAAAGCTGTCTTGAAATGTTTATTTCGCGTCTCTTGACTGATAGCAGTCCATATTTACAGATACTACATTCGAAAACAAAACAGAACTTGATGCACATATTTTTGCAGTGTATTTACTCAATATTGATAGTTATTTATGATGGTTAATTGTCATAAAATCTCGCTAGTTACCACTCTATGTGGACGTCAAAGCACTTCCCATCAAATGCATTGTGCTCAATATAAAACCTCGTTACGATAGCCTCTTAATATCGTGCGCATATTCGAAACCGCCATGGATATTTTCATGTATTTCGCTTTTTAATTGTTTATCTCTGCCATTGTGCTAACGTTCTAAGCAAAAATTTCCTGCAATTATTCTCGTGGGCTTTTTCCTTACAGTTTTGCTAATTCTAGCCTCTGGAATTGGTTTCTTATGAATAGAGTCTAAAAAGGCTTTAGAAAACGTGAACGTTCATATACTTTTAGTTGCACCAAATTAATTTAACAACAAACAACGCGAATTTTAATTCTTTAAACAATACAATATTTAACAAAATAGGCTTAATACACATGCTTATTTAAAAAAATTATATTCTTTAGTATTAAGCGATATCTGCCATCAAGGTTGTATGGATAGACACATGTTAATCGTAAATAATTGTGTTCTGATTGAATTGTGAACTAATATAAATTTTTCGTTCCTTTCAGGTCTAGAACGGGTGGCAGAGGAGTTGATGGGTCGAAGAAAATGGAAACTATACCAGGACGCGTTGATACCAAAACGGAACGAGCCGGAACCGTCGAGCGAGGACGAGTCGATGCCGTCCACCGACCCGCCGCCCGCTCTCAAAATCAAAACAATAGAGGAAATAAACGCGCCAGAAGACGAAAGACCGAAGGAGCAAGACGACGAGGCCAAGGAGCGGCGGCCCGAGACCATCCTCGAGAGCCTCATCAAGCGGCCCGCGACGCAGCCCAAGCTGGAGCTGGACGAGCCTGCCGACTGGAAGCCGCCGGACAAGTGCTACTTCTGCGTGGATGGTGAGCGCGGCGAGGCGGCGCCGGACGGGGCCCCGGCCCCCACAGCGGGCGGCGCGACTGTGAGTACCGCCCTGTACTGACACCGCCGTGTGCACGCTTTTGGAATGTCACAAATAACTACTCTTATACATACATTACATTTACAAAAGAACGTTCTGATGCTACACTTAAATATTATACTCTAAACTCTTATCTTTCGAATTGAAAATGAAATCAAGCTGGGCATTATTCTCTCGAACAGCGACTAAGTTAATCAGATGAAGCTTTACAGGTTAAAATACGTAAAATCACAACCACATCATTTTGAAATCCTCGTGTTTAAATATAAACCTTATAAGTACAATACAGAGTAGTCATAAAGTGAAACACATGAACAACATGAGTTCACACTTTTGTTTCATTACACGTGGCAGAACCTCAAACTATTTATCAGTCATGCAATTTTTGCATTACATTTGAGTGCAGTTTTTGTGGAAACGCTTTGAGTGCCTAACATAAAAATGCTATTAAAATGTTTGAATTGCAACGCAAATACAATACTTAGAGATTATTTAAATAGAACTGATATATATAATGATATAAGAATGATAAGAAGACAAGAAGATAAGAAAAGATAATATAATGATATAAGAATGAGGGTTAAAACATGAATTTAAGATAAATATTACATTTCTAGTTTAGCATTATAAAAGAACTTAGAATTGAGATCTTTATTTGATTCATTTTAGTGAACAAAATATTTATTCATTGGTTAGGCGGTTAAAGAAAGTCTACAGTTTCCTTTCTTATTTCGTATCACGTCATTACTAAAGGCTGTTCAAAGAGCTAATATATTTTTCAGGTCTATTTAAACATTTTGTACTACTTACTACTAATACTTACGACGTCATTGTAAGTTTTAATTAATTTGTTGGTACTATGTAAACCAGTAGCTGCAAAATTGTCCTTTAAAATCCTGTAAAATTCCCAGAACTATTTACGAAAACACTTGAGCGTTTTCAATGTCAGAAACCTTAATGATTCTGATTTTTAGTGGCCTTAGTGTATAAATATCAGCTAATTGGCATTATTCCAACGCGGTGACGTATCTAAACCCACTATTACAAAGTCAGGGAAAAACTATTTGAATTGTTAAACCAAGGAACATTATGATCAAACGTTTTCAATTCTTTTCCATGCTATTGATTGGTTTCGTAACATCTGTAGCAATTCTATTCACGTCATATAGAACGTCGATTGAAACTTAGGTTAGTATAGATATCCGTAAAGGACCTATGCTATATAGCATTTTAATTACGAATGGCCAAGGGTCAGGGTTTCCTCATTGTTACTCAATTCAGTGAGCACATTCCTTGCAATCAGGTGACGTGGTATCTCTTTTTCGTTTTAGTGGTCAAATATGTATATTACTGCTGATAGGACTCTCATAGGTGAAAGGCCGTCTGGGTAGGTACCACCGTAATGTCTATTTCACCAGTGTAAATACACTGTTGTGTTCCGGCTTGAAGGAACATGTAACCACGTGACTCTTGGACATAATAATACATAGCGTATTATGTCTCAGGATGACGAGAGCAGTGGAATGCCAAGCATTACTTTGTAATTCAAGGCGTTGTTTGGTTTTGCTACTGTGCATTAGCTGTCGTTCCGATTACTATCAGGCGAATATCAAGCTGGTCTCGCCATTCGTAACAATAAAAAAATACTTCGAATGGTTCGTTTCTTTTCTATCGCTAAAAATATATATGTATTTATTGACGATTTCAATCTTTGAAGGAGACAAAAATTTATCTTAAATCTTATATATTTTGAATCTTACACGACGTGTATTTACTACCCAAGAGTCATACTCTAGATTTATTGCTTCAATTTATATACGCTATAATAATATATTAGCACCATAAATTCCGGTATGATTCAAAAAGTTGTTCTCAACCCGCCTTGAACCTTGACCCGTTGATCAGCGCGCTGACTCATCACAGCATTGTTATTTGATGATGTGTTATCTCGCATTATGCTTGTCAATTTGAAAATTGTTCGCAACTCAATGACTGCAAAACACTCACAATTAATGATCATTTGTTATGTTGGTGATGTCTTGTAACTATGGGTGTTTTTTTTTAATTCTCTGAATAGCGAGACGAGTATGCCGTTCGCCTGATAGTAAGCGAACCGACCGGTCACGAGTAGTAGAACCAAACAATACCTTGAATTACAAAGCAATGCTTGGCATTGAACTGCGCTTGCCATCCTGAGATATGTCCACTAGTTACTCTGGCTACAATATCCTTCAAACCGAAACACAACAGTGCATCCACACTGCTGTTATGCGGGAGAAATAGGCCCACTCAGATGACCTCTTTCATATAAGAGACCCACCACCAGTAAAAAGTAAGGTGTTTTGTCAAAAATGTTACGCAGTATGCTAGGTTTACTATTTTTTAGTGTAATAGTTAATTTTAACCCTTGCAATCTCAGTTAAATCTCTCTTGTTCAATTGTGGGCGCCTTTCAATTTAACTCTCGGTTGTAGAAGCATATCTTGTTCACAAATTGCGTAATTATAGCTTAGGTCCGGCATAAAAACACATTAAATTCAGTAGTTCTTAACCTTGTCGCTACGATACCATTTGACAAAATAGACTAGCCATTGACCATCCAATTGGTTGAATGGTTGTATTTTAATATAGTACCGAAATGTAAGTAAATAAAGGGTTTTTCTATGTATCCATAAGTAAAACATGCATTAAATTATTTTAAATACGGCCCTAGGATGGCTCGGTGGACCACTTGGGATGATTCAATGGACCACTAACGAGTAGACCATCGGTTAAAAACCACTGTTCTACGACACTCTTATTACTTATGAGACTACCCTAGCTCCGGAGCTCGGTGTCAATTCTTTGCGTGTACTGTTGATCCTGGCGAACAGGAGTTACAGTAGTGGGTGTTTGGGCGGGAAAATATATATGACTTATGACGGTTCTGTAACGGTTTTTGAGTTTTTTTTTTTGGTGGCACGAAAGTGTGACTTTTATGCATATACAAAGACGTGATTTTAAACGAATTATTCATAAAATATTTATTATCAAACAAAGTTGTACATTTCCTTTCTAAAATAAAAAATATTGCGTATAATTGATATTATATAGCAACAAGTAGAATCAAATTAGAAATGTGATTTGTGGCATATAAGATTGAGCATTTGAAACCTTGTAAACAATTTTCTATGTTTATGAGCAGTATCTAAAAAATAGTGGAATATGATGGATGATGTTTGGTTATAATATTGATCTGTTATGTTATTTTCATTGTAAAAATCAATCAAATTAAATCATAAATATCGTACACGGTCTCATAAACACATTTACTTTTCTGTGAATGTATGTTCTTGGAGAGTTCATGTATAAAATGAAAAATTAAATTATCAAAACCTTGTTAATTTTCTTTGTGACTTTTAAACAACAGAGATAACAGATTCTAATTTAAGGATTTGCAAAATACTTTTGCATGACAAATTGATAAACCATCGATATTAAGAACAATTTAAAACTAGTTGATTTTTGGACAGCTTTCAAACCTCATTTTCTTTAGAGATTTAATTATAAATACAAATTAACCATCAATTAAATTATTTTTTTCTTTCGTTACATTCCAACAACCTAGTGTTTTAAATTGAGTAGACGGGCAATCTGGTACAATGATCTATTCTATGATCCCTAACTAAGTTCGATGTTCGGAAAACTGTATTAATACGACTAGATACTGCACAAAATGTTCGAGTCATCTATCGTAAACATAGACTAAGTTCGGAGTGAATGGTACTCGTAAGTATCATAGAAAAATTGTACTGATTTTTAGAAATGGAAAACTTATATATCTTTCTTCGGACGTCAAACATCCGAACATTTGAATTTCGTTTCGGATTATAGTGTCCCCCTGGTCAGTCAGTTACTGGAATTTGCCTCAAGTGTCTCTAATATGTTGTTCTAACATGAAAATAGGTTTAGAATGAATTTCATCATATTTTTTTCTACAATCACAAATGTAAGACGGACAACTGAGTTCCCCTAAGTGAGTGCACAAAACCTACAGTATTATATAATAAGTGTCAAACAAAAGACTGTAGACATCCATACATTAGCAGTGGGCTTAATGGTACGGGAGCTAGCAACGTTTGAAAAGTAAGAATTTTAGGTCAGCTGATTTTGTGATAAGTCGTCCTTCTTGCACTTTCGGTTAGAGTCTGGGCTATCTGGCTGGCGGTAGTGGTTGCGTTCATTAGTGCGCATCCTACCTGTCCAGGTAATAATCCTGGATTTTAAAAGCATTTTAGAAGGTGTAATTTTTGATTTTTTGTTTTTAAATAAGTCTCTCTGACATACTTTTTTTATTGCCAGACATCATTGACATTGCTAACTATGTGCTATACGCGATTTTATATATTTTTTTTATTAAAATTTTAAAGTATTTTATAATGTCTGTAATTTTAATATTATGTTATTTAAAGATAAGAAAAACTTAAAATAAATTTGCCAGACATTAATTCGATTGTTAAGTCTGGAATTAAAATGAAAAAGTCATGAAAAGTATTGCAGTATAATGCTAGTATTCGGAGAGAGACAGTTGCAGAATAAGTCGAGAATGATACAGAGAACCATTACAAAAGTAAATTACATGTCACTGTACATGTAATAAAAAATAATAATAATATTCAAACACTACGATTATTTTTCCATTCCAAATCCCATGAATCAGAACTACATAGAGCTGTAGTACGAGCTGATCATAAATATACACCACTTAACCTGTTAGATTCCATGATGGACTTAAACCCGACCACTAACACACAAAAGCTGAATGCCTGGACACAAAAATCTCTCCACGGGAGACACCGCCTCGACTTAACTAATCCTATCGTTGACAAAATAGCTTCAAACGCGTGACTTAAGCGAGGCGAAATGTTTCCCGAAACGGAGGGATTCATGGTTGCCATCCAGGACCAGACAATCGACACAAAAAATTATAGGAAACACATAATCAAAGATCCTACAGTCCAAAATGATCTCTGTCGGCACTGTCATAGTAGTCCTGAAACAATTCAACATATAACCGGAGCATGTAAATCTATAACCCAGACGGATTACAAACATCGACATGACCAAGTAGCTGCAATAGTACACCAATATCTTGCATACAAATACGAGTTAATAACAAATAAAACGTCATATTACAAATATTCACCCAAAATAATACTAGAATCGGACAACTACAAGCTTTACTGGGACAGGACTATTATGACAGACAAGACAATTCATCACAATAGACCGGATATTACACTACACGATAAAAGAAACAAAGCAGTTTTTCTAATTGATATAGCTATACCAAATACCCATAACCTACAAACAACATATATAGAAAAAATAGCAAAATATAACCTTTCTATAGATTTAAAAAGACAGTGGCGAGTTGACTCCGTGCGGACCGTACCAATTGTGGTGCCAACTATGGGTGTAATTCCTAAGTATCTTCATAAAAGTTTGAAGACACTCCAAATACATCCCCTAACATATACCCTCATGCAAAAAGCTGTCATTTTAAATACCTGCCGAATAGTTCGTAAATTCCTGTCAATAGAAACATTTTAATAAGCTCATCCATTATTTTTCTATTTCTTACGTGTTTTAACTATCATTTATTCATTATCAGTTTCGTTTTGGCCGCAAGCCTGCGTAGCTGATTATTTCGCCAGAAATAGTAGAAATTATTTTAAATACCATATAAATAATAATAATAATAATCATTCTAGTCAGAGCAAGTTTCCAAAAAAAATTAAGCATAAAAAGGAATATAAAATTAGATTAAAATTTAAAAAACAACACTTTTTATTTAAATTGTTCTGATTACTAAATGTAAATTATAAATAATTACTATTAAGTTTTTCAAGTTGTTTCAGCCCATAGTGACGTCACAAAAAAAAGAGGCATCTTCATAATCATCATCATCGTCGTCGCTGTCTTTGTCAGTGTCATTCATATCATCTTCTTGGGAACTTTCGTTATCTTCTAAAACTCTATCATCTGTAACAGAAAAAAAAATAAACAGTGTAATTCTTCTTGTTCGTTATAAAACATTTTAGTTATTATTGATGAATATTCCATTTTACACTTACTTTGAATAATAATATCTGCAACTGAGGATGGTAATTGATCTCCCAAAAACCAGACAAAATCATATTTGTCACCGTTAATGGTTCAACCGAAAGCCATTGGAGATAAAGATGTTGGATGTTTTGAGTGAGCATTTCTCCAAATTTTCGTCACGTAACGAACCCTCAATAAATGCTGTTGCAATTCCACTGTACAGGGTGGCAAACTGGATGACTTCAGCTGTCTCTGTCGGAATACTAGCATCATACTGCAATACTTTTCATGACTTTTTCATTTTAATTCCAGACTTAACAATCGAATTAATGTCTGGCAAATTTATTTTAAGTTTTTCTTATCTTTAAATAACATAATATTAAAATTACAGACATTATAAAATACTTTAAAATTTTAATAAAAAAAATATATAAAATCGCGTATAGCACATAGTTAGCAATGTCAATGATGTCTGGCAATAAAAAAAGTATGTCAGAGAGACTTATTTAAAAACAAAAAATCAAAAATTACGCCTTCTAAAATGCTTTTAAAATCCAGGATTATTACCTGGACAGGTAGGATGCGCACTAATGAACGCAACCACTACCGCCAGCCAGATAGCCCAGACTCTAACCGAAAGTGCAAGAAGGACGACATATCACAAAATCAACTGACCTAAAATTCTTTCTCGAAAACGTTGCTACCTCCTATACTATAATAAACGCGCCGAGACAAAGTCTATCATTGTCCTATAATTGTGCTTATTGTAAATCCTTTAGGAGCCTCGGGCAATTATGAGCCGTCTATGGCAGGCCCGTCCGACCAGCCGACCTGAGCCGCGACGAGCAATGACGGTGTACCGGGAAGGAACCGCCTCAGGGCTCTTTCCGTTTGGTTGTCGACCCTTTTCTAGTCTTCTAGTAGTGCTGTCTATGGGTTTGCTTGCTTTATTAATTAATTTAATAGGTTCATTGTTCATTAAATTTAATTGTGCAGTTTTTTTGTGCTATTAAATTTCGTTTTGCACTTTTATTGCTGCAAAAAGATTGTAAAAATTTAATTTACTTATGTAAGTTTTTGTAAATTGTTTGTGTCTAGAAGATAGAGTTTTATGAGCGTAATTTATTTTATTTGTAGTATAAAAACGCTATTAATCAAGTTTATTGCATTAAAAAATATGTTTCCTTTTATACTGGCCATGATCCAGTGACTACTGACCATAAACCAAGGCACCACAATGTCCCAATATTATAGTCAAATATACATACTGACAAGAGGGAGAAATTCTCTATGGGAAAATATATTTTTGCTGGCTCATCTTACTTGATTTTTTTAGTACATAAACAACATAATATTTTATTTATTTTTGGATATTGGGTGGAAAATAAACTCGTATTTATCGAAGACATAACTCATGCCTTATCTCTTAGGATTCATATCCAAAAGTGCATTTGGACCAGTATATGAAAGAGTTGAATAAATTTATTACAAATGTCTGTTACCTACGTCGTTGTCAAGATAATGTGAATTACAATAATATAAAAAAATAAGTGCGATAAAAAAATATTTTAGTTTAATATTATCTTAATCATAAAATGAACAAACAGAAGAATATGGAATTAATCATAGATATTTTTCCTGCATTTTCTTTAACCAAAGTTTAATTTTTAACGACTCTTCAGACTAGTGCTGCAGATTTTATGTCCCTTAGGACCCAGGTTCAATTTTCAGTGTCTGATTAGTTTTTTTTGTTCATTTTGGTAGACTGGATTTTTTAAATATACTGTTCAGTTTAAAATTAATAGCGAAATATTGGTAGCACGTTTCATTCATAACCATGTTTTTTGTCCATTGCACTGAAATATATTATATTTATAAGCATAATTCTACAATTTTAAAAAGGAAATATACTTATAGGAAATATTAAAGTAGCCCTACTAATCCACAGTTGTACGGCTTTTTTATGTGATAAGCAAAAATACATAGTTAAGATATTTACAAATTGGTATAGGAGTATGTGTACAGTATGTGTTTTATCTTTTGGTAAAAATGGATGGTATATATCTTTTATAAAATATTTACATGGAAATAATCACGAATTTTAAAACTATATGATATATTATAAAGTAAATTTATTATGTAAACAAATTAAATTTATTAATATTGGGACAAATTTGAGGGTTTTCACCTAATGTTTACATGTTAATCGGGACCCTATTATTTTGAAGTACATTCGATCCCGTAGTCAGGGATCAAACAATACTGGATAGGCAACACAGGCAACCATCGTTCCAATTTACAATACAATGCCTTATCCATTTTCTGCGTTTCCACGTCAAAGTTGAAAAACTCGTATTTTGATTAATACGCGCGACAGAGACGGGGTGCGTGCCACGGCGTCGTAACAGGTGATTCTGAGCTTTATCCTATGAATAATAAGGTCGGGTTTACCGTTGGCAGTGTTTGTTGTTACTGAAATAGTGGATACGTGTAGGCGTAGGGCATGAAAAGTAGGCAGTGTTCGCACAGCGCAATGAATGGAGTGGCCATTGTGGCCAGTACTCAAATACAGAATATAACTTGGGATTAAAACCAAGTGTTCCAATTTCAAATTTGAATTGTTTTTGTTTGTTCTTTTTGTCGACTTAATCATCGAAAAAAAATCGAAAGCAAATGTGTTTTTATATTCTTTTATGAGTATTAAATTGGTTTGATTTTGAGCATTAAGGAATTATTAATATATCCTGGACAAGTAAATGAATATAATATAAATAGATTATTAATTTATTTAATGCACAACAATATTAAATTTCAATGATCGTTTTAAATATTTCATAAATACAACCAATAATTTAAAACTCGTTAAATTCCATTCAGATAATCGACATGTTTCGCAGCATTTTTACACTTGCAAAAAACTGACAAATCATTTTGGAATGAAGTAAAAAACGGGTAAAAAATAACGAAGTCAGCGACCAAACGAGTAATATTAACATTTAGCTGTTGTATAAAATGGCAACAAGTAGCAATTGTTTAGCAGTTAAAACTATAAAGGAGTGGCGTGTAATTGCATACCGAAAATGGTTGATGCATGAAATGAATTCCACTCACCGCCATGGGTTTTTATAGCGTTGTTGTTAACTATCTTCCGCAAGCGCATGTAAGGGATACTTACATCAGGGCCTTTTATTTTCTATTATGCGAACCATAGACAAAATTCATTTTTTATGTGATGACAGGCTTTATAACGCATATGACATTTTATATTTCGACCATAGACAAAACATGTGCAAAGAGAAAGTAGGCAGCATTTTTTTATCGTTTCTATTGTTATAAGGAAGTTACGTCTCCAGATGGGATTTATAGATTTATTTTATTACAAGTACGATTTTCGCTAGATATGATTGTATTCCAAAGTGAAGCTTCAAGGGCCACTATTAATATCTGCATTCAATGCACTCAATTGTTGTGTCTATTAACATTATCTATTGTATTAGAATATTATCCGACGTAGGATAACCTAGAAACTTTAAATAATTTATTAGATTTACCATTACTCTTACGTAGAATAAATTACAATTTACAAACAAAGAAACAATATGCAAAAAGCATTTTTACAATACTAACATAAAATATTTCCCTGTGTATAATTATATTCCCCCGGTACTGAAGTGTAAGTAACCATAACAAATTTTGTATATTTCTATGCCGGCGCGTTTTTATCTTAATATTTAATTCTCGCAATAACTGTAGTGTGTGCGGTGTCAAAGACCTTCGTGTAATTATGTTTTATATAAGAACGCTCCATGTGCTTGCACAATGGAGAACCAATTAGAAACTACGTGGCCAACAAAACGTTACACACTTTATTTGTGTTTTTATATTTATTGGAATTTGACATTTATTTAATTTAAGAAGGAAGTGGTACTTACGTTAAATTGTACAAAACATTACGAATTGGTGGTATAATTGAACAATCATATTTATTATGTTCCATAATAAGGAAAATCAAAGGTTATTTATTTGTATAGATATCTGAATAGTAACATAAATAATTATGTATGTAATAATATTCTCACATAAAGAAAAACCAGTATTTTCCTACAACATTGCTCTCTAGATCCTAAATTGATTTAAATAAGTTGAAAATAACGCAATTATTTCCTGTAAAGTTTTATTGAATTTAAAAGCTTATTTGCCCCCGAGTTTTATATGAAGCTTCTCATTTTATTAAATTTAATAAACTGTATCGTTTTCTTCAACAATAATATTCACTGACTTTCTACTGTTATTAATTTTACACGCCACAAAAAAATAAATAACATTAATCTCAAGAACTGAATATTTGTTATTACTATTTTTTATTTATTTAACAAAAATATATATACATAGGAACCATTGTAGTGTCCTGCAAACTGCAAACCTGCTGTAAACAGGATACAACAAAGATAAAATTAAACTAATGACTAATATTGATAAAGATATACATAAGATTATTATGGTATTTTATCTATGAATTTTTATATTTTTTCATATAAAATTGCCGAGTAAAAATATTTTTAATTAAGGAAAACGGCTTTGTATAAGTATTAATTAAATATTCACAGATGTCAAAATTGCAGAAGTTACGGTATAAATTCGTCTCGCGTAATTGTTTTAAATTCTTGATAAAGTATGTAAAAATATCCACATAACATAATTTACATACATTATGATCCACAGTCACGTTAAAAATATGTTTTGCTCCCTCGTTAAAAACCTTTTATATCGGACGTAATATTTTGCATATAAATAACGGACGCAAGGTAGGCGCGTAAAGTCGACTCCACGGCCGGCCCAAGCCGATCGGTTAAACAGCATAGGCCGGACAGAAAAGCCTATAGGGGCGGTCCGTGGAGGGTGGAAACCTCGGAAAATTCACGTGCCAGGCCCCACCCTCGGCGCGGAACACGTGCGGACAAATAGCCCCAGTACGTACGCGCTCGCTAATCATCGCCGTGCGCGAAAAAAACACGAAAAAATACCCTTACGAGAATTTTTCGTGTCCGGTACTTAGTGTTGACGGTTCCCAAATTACATGCGCCGGACGCGGACTGTTGTTTAACCAATGATCAAATCTCGATTTGTGGTGATATTAAAGTGAATTCTAAATTTAAAAAGTGGCGGGTGATTATTTTTAGGACTTGTGCGACATTCCGAATTTAAAAAAGTGATTTACGAGTACAAAATAATTCTAAATTTAATAAGTGGCGGATATATTTTATTCGCGTTTGACAGGTCCAAAATCAAAATTGGCGCGAGTGTTTTTGTTTTTCTGTTTTCAAAATTCGCGGCATTTTTTTTCATTACGTGCGCGTAATTTTTTTTTAATTCGCACGTTCTGTTTCAAGCAGCGGAAATGTTGGAAAGCGCCGGCTTTGTGATTTGAGTGCGCTTTGTTGCTTTTTTTTATAGTGTGAAATGGAAAACGCAACATGAGCCGATTTCATGGTTAGTTGGTGTTATTAGTTCGAAACATGAAATACTACTGAGTGTGATTCATGCTTCAAATGCACCTTTTTTATTTGGAGAACATTTCTTTCTGTATTTTCTTTCGCCGTTTTTATGCGGCCAGCGCGATAGCAAGTTTATCAAAAACTTCTCACGCCAATTCAGTATTATTCCGTGTGCAAAATGCCCATTACACTATAGCGAGATTTTGCTTGTGATTCGATCATACACTGCAAAATCCTAAAATATTTAGCACACAAAATCGGAACATAATGGTCCATAGAGAATATTTTGAGCGCGACAAATGTTGTTTTTCCGTGAGTACATGCAAAGTAGTGGTAATTTGTGTGTGCTGTGCAGCCGCGTTATATAATGCGGTACAAAGCTGGTATAATGAGCACATGATCACAGACAAGGGCCGTGTTTGGAGAACTCCACGCCGAGTTTGTCACTGTCAACTTGGCTTGTTTTTTAATCTGCACGCTTTTGAGATTTCCTTTTTTTGTGTTTTAAAATTGTGCGAAATTACGTTATTGTTGGTGTTTTTTTTTTGTGGTTTATACGGCTTTTATATTCATTAAAATCTTATACTTTAATTAATACAACGAGGGATGAAACGAATAACAATTCAACATAGAAATAGTAAAAGAATATATTTTATATTTGTGTTTCTGAAATGAAATTCATTAGAAATTTACTATAACAATATACCAATTATTATTATCATACATACAGATGAAATAATTTCCCTAGTCATCAAAAAATTAGTGTATCTGTTCGACTAAGAATAAATTCAAACATACAATCTTTATTCTAAAGCAAACTTCACCTTAGATTTTAAACCTGGTTGTAAACTTTGATTAAGGGAGCTTATTACTATCACTAAAATATTCATCTGATCTCAATACTTTTTAAATATCGAGACAAATTAAGAAACAAGTATTTAATTATTTTTATTCTTAAATGGCCCACAACTTTACCCGTCCTTCAAAAATATTCTTATACAAATGAATATTTAAATTATAGCCGCAAAACGTAATATTTCAAATAATAATTCCTAACAAAATAAATTGTCTAACAGCAACCAATCAGGCACGCACATTACATAACATGACGTCTGATCACAAGATGTGTGTGTCAATGTATGTTAGTTTGTGTGTGTGAGTGCAGCACAGAAACCTTGGCACACAACGCCGAGGGTTATCTACCAAACTGAACGCACACGCATTCATGTTCAACATTGAATTAATTAGAAAAATAATAATACGAAATAAAATAACAGCAAAGCAAAAATTTTAAAAAATGTCCATCTATTAACAAAAGACAATTATTATAATTAGGTTTTATGAAAATGTGTTGCAAATAATAAACACCTTTTTAAACACAATTACTCTCATAATAAAGCTTTTATACCAAAACATTTCTCAAGAAAGAATAATCAATTTTTTCACGATCTAATGTCGATAACACAATAAGTAAAAATACCAAGACTATTTTGGTATTATTACTGGAACTGGAATGCTAATTGCTGGCATTGTAAATCGATATTAAAACGATAATTACGAAAAAAGTAAAATGCAACCGCTCAAATGGATTTTAATGCGATGAGATCACAATTTCATAAACATAATTCAAATGCCCTAGAACAAGGCTTAAATAATCAAAACTAAAACCTGTCCATAACCTTGCAATAAAATGAATAGTATTACACTTAATGTCGGCCTGGTAATGACTAGCCGATAGACAAACAACAACAATTCAACAAAACAAAAACCGGTTTGCTATAAAAATATATCGTTGACAATACAAGGTAAAAATTATATGTGGGGCCACGTGTACAACAAATGTACTCACATGATATAATTTTCCTATACGCAGATAAGAGTCACGGAATAAACTCCGCTAATAACCCACTTGAATTGTAAATTGAGACAACTAAAGTTTTAAAAACATCGCCATGACATATTATGACGGAAAATAACGGCTAAAATAAACAACAATATCAAAATAACTAGCAGTTGTTGCAAAACAAATAGATAACAGATTGAACAACAAAAAACGACCATCAGCAACGTTTATAAAACAACATCCATTGAAGACGTCGAATTAATAAGAACAAAGTGACAATCAATCACTCCACACTTTAAATTATAATTAAACAAGCAATTTCGAATTCAAAATCAATTATTTATATACTAAAACAATTCAACCCGCCGACCTTATTCAAATTTAATCAAAATTTATTTATGTATTCACCGAACGCAAAATGGTTTGAGAATTAGAAAAGGAAAAAAAAACACCAATTGTTCTCGAACACATTAATAAAAATACTATTCTAAATTCAAACGGCCCATTAACCGGTTCCCACGAGCGCCATGTTGGCTCGTCCTCGCCCGCTATTGGTCGAGGCCGCGAGTTTAGAATTAGAATGTGTAGACCCCACCATTTGGCGAGCGGCAAATTATGTTGCCAGTATTTTTTTCCGATTTCGGATAATGGGAGCAGCTGTTCGGCGCGGCTTGTCATCACCGGCTCTACTTGATGTATTAGTAGGCTGCGTCAGTAATTGGTGTTTGCTATTAGAAAAAAATGTTAGCGTTCCAAGTTCAAATATTTACTTAACTGTTTTATATGTAGTTAACTTGTTGCTAAGTGAAAATAAAAAAGAACGTTACACCTTTAAATGTCCAGTATATTGCTATATAATTGTTTGATATTTTTTACTTCGCTTATTAAGTCTTCCATTAGTGACATTTGTAGCAGTTTATAGGAGGAATAAAACTTCAACCTTAAGTTATAAATAAACCAGTAAACTGAATATTACATAAACTATGAGATTTAACAAGCCACATGCTTTATACTGGTTAAAATTGTCTTTTAAACTTTCAAAATGTCTTTAACAACGTTGTAGCACATTATTCCATGAAATCACTTTAGTTCTTTACATATTGATGGATTTTTTAATTAAGAACCTGTGAATTATTTTAGACCTCTTATCATTCTGTTTGAGCTCCTTATATGGATGATTTATATGTTTTTATTTTAAAATTACGATAACATATCAAATGTATGTTCGTGACTCTCCAATTCACATAAATAATGCCTGTTCCTAACATTTTTATTAGAATTTTTAATATTAAATATTCATGATAATCTCTTAAATCTTAAACTATTGATTGTGAATACAAATAAGAGAACCAAACAAATTACATTGAATTACAATTGAAACATGCTACAATACGATAATTAAATAAACAATCAAATCAGAATATTCATAATCGACGGCCTTATTAAATTAATTTATACTAAAATGAAAAGCTACCATTACCTTGTGTCAGTATGGTAATAATTCGAATCAACGCGTTGGCATCCCGGCGACAAGGCTGGCAACCCATCTCGTTAGACCGTTTGAAACAAATCAGATGGCGGGTTTACCGCTCAATTTAGTTGTAATTGCCCGCATTCCACATATTAATTGGCTAGTTGAAGAGATTCATGTTCTATAATTAAACATTAAGCGTGCATATTGCTAAATAATGCCATTATTACACTGAAAATTAGCGGGAGTAAAATTTAGTCATTGAATGAGCGATGGTTTAAAATGTAAACTTTAGATTGTCGAAATAAATATTGTAAATTAGATACTGCGACACACACCTCTAGTTTTTCGAAGTTATTTAGGTATTTTATTCAAATAACTGCTCGATTTTACGACGAAAGAAAACGTCGTAGAAGAAGCTTGCCGACCAGAACGTTCGTCACAACTCCAAGTTTGGTGACATAAAATCAGCGTAGCAAGGTGCGCTATTTATTTAGAGTTTAGTTTAATTTGACCACGCAATTGAGTTGCTTTGTTAATATTCTTTTACGACAAAAATATTTCTAATTTCATCAATATAATCTTCTATCCAAATTGTAGATTTCCACTTTTGCAAACAATCTCCGATTTAAATCACAGAATTTTAAGAAATATATTTCACCGCATTGCTTGCTAAAACATGTATCATGAAAATGGGTTTATTTACTGAGTTACGAAGCCTTGTAGCATCAACTTATTATTGACAATTTATGCGATTTAGTCGAGGAGATATCACTTATACATTCTAAAAATAAAAGAAACTCAAGAAATAATTTTAATGCCAAGAATTCTTAGCTGTATTGACATTTCAATGTTTACTAATGTTCCTAATGACTGTATCATATTACTTTTAGAAATAAATATTATGAAGTTTGCAAAAATATTGGCAAAATGATTCGGTCACCGTGATCGACACAAAATGACCTTACGTATATTAAAATAACTCTGTAGTATTTATTATAATTAGTATTTATTTATGATTTCTGTTTATTACAACTTGTATTTACTTATAAGATTTGAGTTGATCATAATTTATATTCATTTATTAATATTGTTATTAATAAAATAAATGGGTTCAATTAGATTGAAAAACGGAATATTGTTATGCTTTAAGCTTTTTGTAGTAGCTTGGTGTTTTTTCGGACTTACTTAAACTATTTTAATAATATTTTACGACATTGAATACACCTTTTCCAAAAAAATAACAACCGAATTAAATAGGTTAATGCTTAAGCTCCAAATCTATATTTAAGCCAGACTTTTTGCGACATATTCGATTAACTTTCCTCACCATACCATCATAGAATCCCAATGCAATATTGGATAAACCGCACACACGCCGTGCAAGCGAACCTCGGCTCGAAATTCCCACTATGTTTTTGCTTGAGTTATATGTTGTATGTCGTGCTCGTGCTCAGATGACGTGTGCTGTGGCTAAACAATCCGTTAGTTAATATTCAAGGTGGACGCGATTAGCGAAACCTCAAGGTGAAACCGACCGGTCCGCACCGCCCGCGCCCCGTGCCGCATGTACTCGCCTTACACTGCCTTTTAATGCCTGAATTTACTATTAGACGACGAAATATAGCTTCTAGATTATATAATAAGCTTCGGACGTCCACTTACAAAGTGGGGGGACGACCTAACCCCTCAAATAACCTCTATAAGATTACAGAACGTCAGTGAAGGCTTTAAGGTCTCTATGAAAATTATTGACGGAGGTTTATTTTCATTAATTGACTTTCTGTAACTAAAGAACTTTCTGTAGCAAAATACGGCTTCTCCTTGTAAATAAATTATAAATACTGGTAGGATATTCGTCATCAGCCCGGACAACGACCGATACCTACATGAAACCCGTCATAACAAAAGTGTGTTCCGTATCGGGTTTAGCTTGTATTTATCGTGTTTCATCAACAAACCAGGCATATTTAAATGGCATTCAGCTTACCACAAGATCTGGAGTTACTTTGACTTACTTATAAAAATATATTGAGTCACTACAAGCATTTGTGTCCTAAAATGGGATAGGAGGCGAGCGTATCGTAATAGTACGTATAAATTCCAGTCCTAAGAATCTGATTTTGAAATCTGAAGCCGAAATAAACACAATTTTACTGAACTCATGTAAAACTCATTGAAATAAAAATTAAACCAAATACACGATAAAATACGTAAATAATAGTTTTATTTCAACGTGTAACATTCGCGTAAACCTAAGAAACCTTTATGTAAAACTGTACACAATTATTAATAAATACAATTACGGACACTGTAATGAAATTTAAATCCCTGATAATGTTTCATTATAAAAAATACACTCAGGATTAGGCGAGGCTTGACGTCCTGTTCCTATCGTTTAGGCTGTGGTGGTAGATTTGTCTTCTAAACTTAATAATTATTTTGAAACCCAACATTTTCTTAAATTATAGCTTCTTAGCCCAGATCTTATTGGACCAAATGAAATCACAATCGCTAAATAAAATTGGTCGTGAAATTCTGTATTACAATCAAGATAGCTAGTTCTTCTTTAGATATCCGGAATATTTTTGAGAAACCAAGCATTTATTAATTTATGTATTTATGCCAATAGTAGATAACATTATTATCCACTTCAACGACGGTGTAAATTCATATTTTAATAACAAGAAAAGCCGCGCTTTATACCCTCCCATATTCCTTTGATTTCTAAATGGAGTGATATCGTATAAGTTCCTCCTACTTTCAGAACAGAATATCAATAAGACGTATTCAAATCAAAATAAAATATTATTTAATAATGTATTCATATATAAAGGCTCCTTCATTGCCGCAGAAGTTTAGTAAAAGCCATAGATAATTATTTTCATATTCAGAACTCAATCCATGTTTGGCTGTAGAGTTATTTCTATGTTATTTTTATGATAATATTATAAAGAGGAAACAATTGGTTGTTCGAATTGAAAAGACTCTGAAACTTCAGGACTGATTTGAAAAATTCTTTCACCATCAGAATCTTACATTATCCTTGATGGACGTAGGCGATAGAATATTAAAAAAATATCTGCACCCGGGCGGACTCGGGCCGTACCGCAAGTAACTGATCAATGGCTTGTGCCTGCGTGTGTGGTGAATTTATTTATTCATATGAACCTATTAGATAATACTTTATGTCAATTATCAAGACCTATGTTCAAATTTATCCAATTTGAGTCTCCATTAAACTAAAATTTCGTAAATAGCTGTTGAGACCATAAATGAATTTGCATGTCGCTGTCCATTACAAAGGTTTTACTAAGCGTACATTGGTAAATGCCTAAATTTAAATATCTGGTACAAGGACTAGCCGCAGACCAAAAAGGCAGTGAATTGTTCATGGTATTTGTGATAAAATTCAGCGGGTTGCGCAAATAGCCAAATAAAGTTTAAAATGTTTTGTTGAAAATCTGAACCTATTTAATTGGTAGGTATTTACGTTAAATTTTGAAAGCTGATAGTTTTTCGGATAATTCTTGCATTAATAGTTAGACTATTTATCTGATTATTTAACATATATTTTGGTTGAAATAAAACTATTATTTACGGATTTTATCGCGAATTTAGTTTAATTTATAATAGTTTTATTTCAATGTGTAACATTCGCGTAAATCTAAGAAACCATTATATATTTTGGTATCTCTAAATCTAGTAGTGTAACATAAATAAAATGAAATAACACATTCATCAATTCATCAACATCAAGTTATCAATTTTTTACATCAATTTACTAAGTTTTCATATGATTCAGTGTAATAATTTTAACTAATATATTTTACTTATTATTTACTCCATCATTAATTAGCAAAAACCACGCCTTCCTGAAAGTTTTCGCTTATCTAAGGAAAATTGTAAAATCTGCTTTTTACCTTCGGTCTGTCGTTTTGACATTGAGCAATCTATGGATTAATATTTGAATTGAATAAAAAACAATAATTTGAAGTTTCCTTGTTAGTAAATAGTAATTAACGTTAAATAAACGCAGTACGGAAAGAGTCGGACGCGCGACGAAGCGTCGGCCTTCGATGCCACAATTACAATTACTTTATAATGTGACGCAAATGATTGAAATGTCATGTTTTCGTAACGCTTAGCAACGGAGACACCTTGTTTTCATTGTTAATTGCAAGGACTTTGTTGCAAGCATGTCTTGCCTGGATCCATAATATCAGCCATTTTGATCGTAATTTTGCACTTTTTTATGTACGTTATACGTATAATTGAAGTGAAAACTTCTTTAGCGGCGTTGAGCACTTTTTCTGTAATGGGTATAAAATCTTAAACTCGCGTCAGGACACGTGACCTGATCGTAAGACGAAAAGCGTAAGACGGATGGAGAGTAGACAGCTGTCAGTTAGCTATCAGTTTATAAAGCTTTGATGAATTGCCAATGATTTTGAGTGGAGATTTCAACATAAACTTCGCAGACGATAAAAATCAACTATTAATTGAATTTTTAAATAATAAATTTGGTTTAACTATGTCGAATGATCGCAATCTTAGCACAACGAAATACAAAACTACTATTGATGCGGTCTTTATTAGACATTTAAATAGGTTCGAATCAAAACTGTTCGTTTCTTACTTCAGCTACCATAAACCTATCGTATCAGTTTTAGAGATTGGCGATGATAGTTCTGGTAATAATGATGGTGAAAAAGTCGTTGAAATTATGGATGAAAGTTGATTTTTCGGAGAGATAAACTTTTTAATGTAAAATAATTGTAATAGTTTTAAAGTGTTAAATTTTTAATGTAATATAAATTGTCATGTTTGTGTACGATAGCGCAATAAATGAATATTGTATTCTACCACATAAATGATAGTACTTTTATACTGATAAAGCAATTGGTGCAAAATTATTCCCTAACCATTCCAAAATATCAAACATGCTCAACGTTAATAATCAAGTTTTCACTTCTGCCGGCACTCCCGGAGTGCAACCCGTCTTTTTTTTAATGGTGGTTCTTTACTATCAGGTGAACAAACTGGTCATATGCCGTCTCTTCCATAAAAATATAGTTCTCATTATGAAGACCCATTAACAGAAGCGTAAAAGTTCCAATGCAGGGCACGGGCCTCCGCTATAAGTGAGAGGAGTTAGGCCATATAGTCCACCACGCTGGCCAAGTGCGGATTCGTGGACTTTACATACCATAAAAATTCTTAAGAATTGCTATGGTATGCAGTTTTCGTACGCCGGTATATATATATATTATATTGCATGTTGATTGACTATCAATACACACATGTTTCTGAGAAGTCAGAGGTGTGCTCGTAACGTAGATACATACCCGATATATTTGATAATGTATTATGTAAAGACTAGGGGCAAAAAAAATAAAAGTTTAGATCTCTAAGAATTTTAATTTTAGAATCGATTTAGCTTAAACAAGCGACATGATTTTTCGGAAGAATTTAAGTTCGGCAGTGGAATGGCTAAGGGTGAATGAGACGAATAAAATGTTTTTCTGGAATACAAAGTAATAATGGCAGGCTAATGGTCAGCAGATGATAAATGGACGCTGTAGTCCATAAGCATTCACAAAACCAGGAGCAATCATCGATGCCTTGCCGACCTTTAAGGAAAGTCATTACTCGGTTTATTTCATTGCAATAAAACATACATCCATAAATAAGATACTAAATTATTGCATATCTAAAAATAGGCGTAAGAAATTGATTGCTCATTTATATTTCCAGGAAACTTTGGTTTTAGATTATATGCTCTAGGAGTAAATAGGCTTCATGACTTCAAACTGAAATATTGTACTGTTATAAGAAAATTAAATAAATATCTTAGAAACGAAGAAAATAACATGTAGAAATAAGTTAACTAAAATGAAAGAATGAGCGGCTTCTCGTCATAAAGGTAAATAAAGGTTATAAATAAATATTTTTTCTAATTAATGTTTTTTTCGGATACAGCATAAATACGTCCTGTTCTTTAAGCAATTTAATATGTGTCTACAATAATTGCAATAACATTTAAGTATAACCATTAAGACTTGTCACGGATTTTATAAACCTCGCAGAACCTTCGAGATTGGACGTTAACCCAAATCGTAAATCAAAGTAAGTCACATTAAAGCCAATTCGAATGTTATTGCCGAGATATGAACAATATTTAACAAAATCTATTGCGTTTTGTGTAACTGAATTTGTAATATACTTGCCTGTTTTCATAGGATAATAACTATTTATCCACTATGACATTTTTCGTATTGGTGTTTGTAGTTACTGCTCTGTTAAATTAAGTCCTAGCATGATGGTAATTAGACTAAAATCTAGTCTATTAGATAGGCTGTCTAACGCCGAAATTTTCAAATGAAAGAAGTAGTTCCTGAGATTTGACATTCAATCATGAAAACTTTACAACTCATATGATACTAAAGTATTTACTTTGCAACGCGGATTCGCTCCTATAGTCCAAAATCTAAAACTCTTTAGAAAGATGTCAAAGCATTCACAGAACCCGTCTCTAATTCCTGAACAAAGCTTACGAATTTTGTTCCGTCGTTAGTGCTGATGGAAAATGCATGAATGTTTGCATACAGATCAGTTATAAACTAAACATCTAAATATACAGCCTTTTCGCAGCGATAAATATACTGTATTAAATTGATCATGGTTGTAAATATTTTAATAAGTAGGGTTAGCCCTAAAGGTGTGCCCGTAGATTTTCAATAAGGCAGTTAACTTAAAACTAAGAAATTTATTAAACAAATAAGATGAGTAATGAGTGATGAGTAAACACCGTCTTACTACACCGTGGTTTAAGCAAAATACCGTCTCCACGCATTTCAAAAAATGAACTAACAACAAAATAATACATTCTAGTAAATTTGACTGAGATTTTTCGATTGATATATCTTCACCTTATAACCAGCTATCCTAAAAATACCTTCAATCGTTTCATATCATTTAATGAAGTGTTTTACTCCGTTCTCTTTCTTATCAAAAATATCTTCAATCATTTAATATCACTTAAGAATTGTTTACCGCTCTTTTTATAGCTACAACAATCATAATTACACTGAGAATACGTAACAGTAATTATATTTTACACTACTGTCAGAAAATGTTTAATATTCTGTTATTTGTTATTAGTCAGTACTTGGTTAGAAATTCTTTAAAAATCTACCCGCGTATGTTTCTTTGTGGTATATCATTGCGTATTCTTATTGGTTTTTGTTAAACTCAAAAAATGTTGTATTTATAATTTGTTTCTCGTTTAAATGAATCCATGTATTCTTAGGAGAAACAAATATTGAAATATATAATGTTTCTGGAGAAATTAATGAATCTTAAACCTGAAATAAATGTTTTGTTTCTTTCTCGCAGAGTCCAGCGTCAGAGTCGGACAGCAGTTCTGTGTCGGGGGCCAAGAGTCCCTCGGCGGCGCCCCCCCTGCTGCAGCACCTGCTACAGCTGCAGGTGCAGAACCCGCAGACCATCGCGCAGGTAACTTCACATTAGCAAACACTTAACAACCAGGTAACAAAACAAATCAGCTTAAGAACCGTCTGGCAGACCGCAGGCTTTTCTGCTAAGGCAATAATAGCATCGAAGCAGTGTCTCTCTTTTGAATTCGCTTGATGGTCAAGCTTGTACCTATGCGCCACAGAATTAGTTACCTATACGAACCATCAGCTAGGCTGCATGATGGTAAGCTATGACAGACGCCTGCGAAAGCAACAAAAAAATATAGGCGCAGTTTTCCTTATTTTGTATTGCCTTCATGGTTAAACTTATAAGTCACAGGAATAGTTTTCTTCAATCGCTTATATGGTAGAAAATCTGTGCCCACCCGCCACCCCCTGTAAACCAGGATCAATAGAAGCACGCATTTTATTGACAACAAGCATTGAAACTTAGCAAGACTGAAGGATTACATAAAATATTATCATACTTATCATACTGCAAGTATAATTACTCCCTTTATTATTTAAATTGGATGAATGATGGCAAAGATAAATAGATTTAACAGTTTTCTCAGATTTCTTTTTTCTTTCAAACAAAAATTTACTGACTCGCAATGGTTAAAATAGACCGGCCATAATGGATTTGTAGGTTTACGCGATAACAAATTGAAATAAAACTATTTTTACCAAACACGCTCTAAAATCTGTAAAAAATTGTTTTACGCAATGGTTAAAATAGGCCTTTCATAATGGTTACTTAGTTTCCGGAAATGTTACACATTGAATTATATATTTTTTTATCAAATCCGCGCTAAAATTCGTAAAATTTAGTTTTATTTCAAATAGGCCTTTCACATAAAAACTGTTATTGAACTCCATTCCTTTTCAAACGATTTTCTTTAAAATGTGCCTAACGGATAAATAGGGAAATGAGCGGAGTGAAATTAAAGCATTGGCATAAACAAATCTAATAGCTTAAGAATAGATTTAGAAAAGGACAATTTAAAGATCTTATTATAATCCGATGATGAAGCTTGCAGGAATTTCAGCCGCAGGATCTAGGATGTCCGCAAGCTGCGATACTCTGATGATACAGCTATAAATAGTGTTAATAACGCAATAACATTTAAATATAACTATTCAAAAAAACAAATAAAAGCCCCCACGCTCCCATACGCGAGGCAGAAACAATTAGTTTCGGTAATTATATACGCGTAAAATATTCATTAAGAATTTTAAAGATAAGTAAAATGAAGTAATTAAAAATGCTGCTTATTAACGCAATGATATCAGTTTTAATTTTATAGTAACGGCTTTTTAATAAAATGTCACGAGTAAACAAACAAGCGGCCTAATTGAGGATACTGAAACGAATTGAAATTTTCGCCTAAAAATAATAATTAAAAATTAATTGCGTTGGAATTAAAAAAGAGATACAATCTTTATGGCCAGTGTGTTCAATGACAAGGAGTTTTGGCGGGAAGCCTGACTGTATGCTATTTAATTTTCGAACTGTTTGTTTTCATAAACTGCACTAAAGTTTTTTTTGTTATTTCCGGATATAATTCACATCTAACTCCATAAAACACGAATAAAGACAATTTTTACTACTAATAACTAATTAATACTTTACTGAATAAAAATACAATGAAATTCGTATAATTTTATTGCATGTAGTCATTAAAAGAAATACAAATCATAAAGAAACAAATCAATAGTAAAAAAGAGTCTGTAATATTTTATAAGCTGCAATTATTTGCTTTTCCGAGATCTACTCTTGTAACTGTTCAAGCATTGTATTATTCTCAAATGCATTTCTCTGAAAAATATTTAAGATATCATTGCTATTGCATCTGAATGTTGATGCGAGGTTTATTGTCGATATAAACGGTACTCTTTCAAATATTTATTGAGTTTGTGAAGTCTTACACATTGTATAAAAGCCTTATTAAATATTTTCTATCGGAAAAATGCGACGCTAATCTAGAACATATCTAGTAATGTTAGTTAATTATTATTTATGTTATAATATACGGAATCTGTTTCGGACTTTCTTACTTAATTAATTAATTTTTACAAGGACAAAATAACCTTAGTTCAAATATCCAATTTCCGCGGATTTTCCAGACATTATATTAAAAATATACGTTCAAATTTGGCATTAATTAAACCGCTACTGAAATTCAAAATGAAACACTAAACTAACAACTAATTTAAATTATTGCTTGCCTTATAGAACCTATGGTAAGCTAACTGATATCGCGCTATCTTGCGATTAGTATTTGAAACTTACAACGCCTTATATTTTTTATTTGTTATATAATAAACTGCTGATATTCTCTTATTTATTCCTGGGTTTGTAGTCAATGCCCATGAACATCCGCGAATCCTGAAGGCATAAATTCCTCAACAGTTTTTAAAATGGGTGGGAAAAGAAGCAGAATAGGAATGAAGTAAATGTTGTAAGATTCTTTGCAGTTCGTGAAAAGCGAAAGGAAAGCTCTTACATTTAATCTTATGCTGCGTTATCCGAAGATGTTTATACATGGTGCTTTAAATCTCAATTCTCTAGTTGTATATCTTTAAATCTTAGAGTATTTATAATATAGAGGGAACGCTAATACTTCAAAAACTGAGATAAAAATAGTGATGCCGGGCAATCTTTTTCTGCCTTCTTATTGGCTGATATTTGACATGTTGTCCAATATGCACGAATTACTTGGAAAATAAAAGCTTAGGACTCTTTAATTCCACTCGAATTCATTTTAAAACTATAAGAGCTAAATATACTTCCGGTTCTACAAATAATATAGAGCAATTTGTAGTTAAGTTATTAATTTAGTTTCCACTAATATACGAGCGCTACCAAAAACTATTACGAACAAGAAAATATCTGCGTTTTTCATAATGTAAATGTGTAGCGCTCTATGTTATGAATACTGTAAGCTTTATAGGTGATAATAATACCTCTTACTTTAACCATTTAAAACTCCCCGTATTTCGTTTCTTTCTAATTAATTTTGTTGCGGGGTAAGGACAAACTAGTATCTTCATTTGACTTGCTGAAATTCAGTGCTTCGTGTCAATTCTCTGCGTATAAATCATCGAATGCGTGGTTGTCATGCTTCAGTCAAAATATTGGATTCGTTTTTCTCTTTTTAACGCATTAACAGGCTCACCACCTATCACATCGTGGAGACGGAACCTACAAGGCGAAATGTGGGTGTCCTGGCACGTCTACCTACCCCTTATGGTAAAAAGGCGTGAGTTTATGTATGTATGTGTGTATTTCAGATGTTTTCGTAATATTAACAATATAATAAAATGTGAAAAAGAGAAAAACGATTTTTAATATTTAGATTAAATGTCAGCCACGCATTCGTACTCCAAAATTATGTAGATGCTATACTGTTGATCCTGGCTGACAGGAGTTGCAGTGGTGTGTGAACACTGTAATCTTAAGGCATACTTACAGCACGAGGACCAGTTTGTTAAAATATATAAAAAACATCATACAATTCAATTTTAATATGAATAGTGGTTTTTTAGATTTACGCGAATGTAACATATTGAAATAAAATATTTTTATGGATTTATAGCATTTTATCGTGGATTTAGTTTAAATTTAATTTTTTTATTGCCTTGTGATCACTAAATTTATACGGATGATATTTTAATAATCAGAAATAAATATAATCAGCCTAAATACGAAATGAACTATTGGACAATTTTACTAACACAACCTTCATTTATTTTTATCGTATTTTCTTATACTCATATCGAACAGTTTTCGAAGTTAGTTATAAAAGCTAACTGTGAAATAAGAGGCCACTGGCTCAACCCACACATCAAGCCAAATGTTTGTATAATCATTTATTTACAAACATTTGTAGTCATTGTTTTTAGTACTTACCAAAAAAGTCTCACACCAATATATTATCAGGATCTGTTCCATTTTCTTTGCTGTTTAAAAAATTCAGCATTTATCACGCGTTGTAAATCCTGTTATAAATTCTGTCTGTACCAGCCCATAAACTCCTACTGCAGGGCACGGACCTACTCTACAATCGAAAGTACGATTGAGAGTTGTTAGGCCATCATCATCATCATCATATCAGTCAAGTCCACTGCTGAACATAGGCCTCCCCCAAGGAAAATAAAGGTTAGGCCATACAGTCTTATAAGTTACTAAGTTCTAAATTAGCACTCCCCTAGTCCTTATCTCCACGCCTCAAGTTCTATATTACCCTGCATCAGGCCTACAGCGCGATGTGTGTGCAGTTCCAGCAGATGTTGGCGGCCCTGGCGGCGCTGGGCACGGGTTTGGTGCCCGCGTCGCACCCCCTCACCCAGGCCTGGATGATGCAGCGGTTGGCGCAGCAGCGGCATCATACTGACAGGTAAATACTACTTTATATATATAAAATTAAGGGTTATATTGCCACGGACCAGTTGTATAGTTGAAAGAAATAGAGAGGTTAGATCAGAGTATTGTACCTATACTGAATGAGTCAATTCCCAACATTCAATACGTTACGCTATATTTTGATTTGTTGGTTAGTTAAGTCAATGAGTAAATTAATCAACATTTATACATACAATGAAATGGTTATTATTATTTGTTAGTTTTTAATGTTTTTTTTGGATGATATCATAACCAAAGTCGGGTATAACTTCATTATAACTATTAAATACGATGGATTACTAATACCATTTGGAAATTTAAGATTAAATTCAACACACAAAGGTTCTAAAACAACCGGATCTAAAGCCATAAATTATTTTTTACTATACCATGCATACAATGCGATAGTGTCGGATAAAACGAACAGCCACACGCAAGACGAGGAATTCATCATCCGGCATCACCACGCTCATTAACTCATTATGCCGGCTCTTATCAACCATCTCTATCAAGTAAAAGTTAAAGAGATATGTATGGACCGTATTACTGGGCGCTCAATAGTCTCTGCTTACCCCAATGAGACATAGGCGTGAGTTTATGTATGTGTGTAAGTTGATTAATTTCCGAACAAATCACATTGGGTTGTACTTAGTGGGTTTTATGATAGACTATTGAATACAATTAAATAAGTGATATATCGCGTGATTCTGGGTTCGAATTCGAGGATGTGTCATTTAGTTGTAAGTTGATTTATATGAAAGTATGTTACATATTAATGATCAGCAAATAATTGTAACCATATCACATTAAAATAAACTTAAGTATATTGATAAATAAATAACCTGTGAACTGCAAGTCACATAAACAAATACTTAGGTATGATTTTTAATCGATATAACGTAGGTTTGGATCCTGATTGATGAAATACTAAAGCTCTTTTAGCAGTTTAATAACTTGCATTTAATATAACTTGTTTGAATTTTGATAATGAATTTTTAGCCTTTTAAATTCATACAAACCTTTTACATTCTCATTCACAAATAATCAAGATAACTAACAAGATAATTTAAATATAACTGTACCTATACCCCTCATCACATTTTACGATATTAACCCAGTCTGTAAGTCCGCATCCAATACAAGCAAATATGAAAACGTTGAGGCACACGCACATATTCCGATCACGTCAAGGGTATGTATTTATAGACGGTCGTACATGATAAATAACCGCTTTTCTACCTATGTGCTTCCGCTAATGCTAATATACAAAACTTTATTTAGATTAAATAAAATCGTCTCTGGCTTAGCATTTATGTCTTTAGGAGGTCCACTGAAGATAGGCTTCCAATAAGGATGTCCACAACAAACTGTTGGAAGCGGTTTCCACTTAGCAAATTTCTGGAGGCTTTATTTCTTAGTCTTAAGTCCGAATTAAAAAAAAATACAATACAAAGAATATACCTCACCAATTTAATGAACAGAAATACGATTATGTGTTATGAACAAAGTATGGAACCAGTCTGTTTTTACAACACCTAGGTTTTGTATTTAAATGTACAATGGCCATAAACACAATGACGAAAGATTGTATATTTTGTAGGTAACATTATATCAGTTTGATTTATCACTGTTATAGAGTTGTAGGACTACGTTATTTTAAGTTAGACCATCACAACATATCTATAATCCAAACGTTATTATTGTTCAGGGGCGGCGGTGATCACTTACCATTTGATGGCCAGTTTGCTCTTTTGCCAGTTCTATGCAATAAAATAAAATAGAAACCTTAAAGTATTATCTAAGTTACGACTATAGTAATACTGATATGAAACGAAGTTGTATGTGGTAGAGCCATGTCCTATATCCTTGACAAGACTTGGACTAGTGTCTTACAGAAAACTAATAAAGTGAGAAAATGATTTAGTCAGAAAAGTTATAGTCTCATAAAAACGAGATATATCTCGTTTAGCTAACTTAGCTATATAGATAAAGATTTTTGTTTTGTAAACATGAGTTACAGTAAATTTGTATAAGGTCTTCAGTTAAAGGAAGGCTACATGTTTTGTCTTTTATGGCGTACAAAATATATATTTAGCGCATAAGCTTATGAAAAGAAAAATGATGACTTGATGAATGAAACTATGATTAATAATCTTTATATAGTATTCAAATTATGAATTACTAACGGTGAAGGAAAACATCGTGAGGAAACCTGCATACCAGAGCGATTTATAAGAATTTCTGTGGTATGTAAGTCCGCCAACCCGCACTAGGCCAGCGTGGTGGACTATATGGCCTAACCACTCTCAATCGTATTCTCGATTGTAGAGTAGGCCCGTGCCCTGCAGTGGACGTATATGGGCTGATACAGATTACAGACATATAATAACTACATGAACATCCCACAGTGCTGTATCATAGAGCCAAACTAAAACCAGTTCAAGTCGTTCATTTTAAACTTCCCACCAGCCACTTCACAAAACATCAGAATCCTTAACCGCCACATTGAAAGTGGCGTCAGATATTTCGCCTTAAACTTTGTGTCAATGCCATTAGAGCGGTGCCATTCAGTAACGAGTAATTTAACCGAGACAGATCGCAAGCCGGCGGCCTTGCTTGGTTAGGTAACTTGATGTCTCGCTTAGGAACTGTTAGACATTTTGATCGGATGCAAGGACGCTCATGTGTACTTATTGGTTTCATGTCAAGAATATGAGGTTAAGGATTTAAGTAGGATGTGAAATGGAAACTTGTGGCCATTGGTTTGAAAATTAAGGATAGGTCCTTCAGTCAAGGACTTGTATTGTGTTGTATATTTGGAGTTTCAAAAAAACGACCGTGTAAATAGCGCTAAAATAAATATTAAATCAACTAGATAGATAAACGGTTATAAGAATTGTTGTCTTAATTTTAATAATCTTTTTATCATAATAGGTATGTATAAGCAAGCTTTTTCAAAATCTTTGCGAGCATTAACGCAAAATAAATTATCGATGTGCAATTGTTTGTATTCCTAGGTTTGAGTTAAAAGAAAATTTAAATGTGACGCTAATGAAATGAAAACACATGAAAGAAAATTTGGCGATTATAAAGAACTGTGCTAAGTACCTAAAACCTCAAGCGTAGTTGTCATCTGTAGAGCAAATTCCAAGATAGTATAAGGTTAGGAAATATTAGTCTGAGATTTGTGGAAAAAAAATACTGTAAGAAAATGAACAGAAAATATTAGTTACCCAAAGTCTCCGTAGGAGAACCAAGGTTACCGACATAGCCCATAGGATTGGCAAGTTGAAGTGGCAGTGGGCCGGGCACATAGCTCGTAGAACCGATGGCCGTTGGGGCCGAAAGGTTCTCGAGTGGAGGCCACGTACAGGGAAGCGAAGTGTCGGACGCCCGCCTACAAGGTGGACGGACGATCTGACAAAGGTCGCAGGAAGTCGCTGGATGCAGGCCGCTTCCAACAGGTCATTGTGGAGATCATTGGGGGAGGCCTATGTTCAGCAGTGGACTTCCTGTGGCTGATATGATGATGATGATGATGAAAGTCTCATAAACAAACAAGATGATAGTACCTAACATCAGGTAGCATCGTGTTCAAAATGCTAATTGTTTAAACTCAAGGCACTCGTTTTCCATACAATAGAAGCTCTATGCATCCAAGGTCCACATACCCGATACAAATGTGACAAATCCTATACCATGGTGGTAGACTATTCGAATCTGCCTAGATAACTACCACCGTAATTTGATAACAGTGGAAAGCTCACAAAAAAGGTTTTTCAAAGTTTGTCGCGTTCCGGGTTCGACCTGTGATTACGGTCTCAATCAGGCTATCAAAGATACAATAATGTTGGTTGGTTTTGATAGCCTCCGTGGTGAGTTTGGTTTGACCACTCAGGCAGTTGGTTTGACGCCGCCTGTGAAACGAGAGGCCGTGGGTTCGTGCGGTCAACAAATATTTCTTTCGGGTCTGGGTGTTTGTGAGGCCGAAGAGTCTGTCGTAGTTCCTGTTACTGTGTCCACGACACAAGACTCAATTTTAGTGCGATATCAGTACTATGTAGATAACCGTTGGGGGTGTTATTTATTTATTTGTTTATTTATTAGTAATTCGGATCGCATGTAGTTACTTTTTACCATTTGAATTAATATTACTACGTAATCAATGCTTTCTGTCTGTAAAATACTTAATTTAATCAAACACTTTATTTCGGTCTTCGCTAAGAGACTCCGCTGCATGTAATGGTAAGCACTATTCCGCCTAAATGGACTACCAATTTGCAACATATCTCCTGCTATTGGATATATACTTATCTAATTTATCGAAATTGTAAAATTTCACTACTTATTCAGAGAAACCCATCAGTGGAACGCTCTCAAAACAAGGCTGCTAAAGATGCGTCCACATTGATTTGTTATTGTCCTTAGCAGCATTGTCCCGCACTAGGTCAGTTGTAACAGTCACTCGTTATGTCATCGGCTTTGTTTCGTTAGAAATCGCCGGACAGTACTGGAAATATTATTGTTATATCGGTGAAATTAGTTTCGGTATCAATGTAAAATGGGTATAAAAATATAGTAGATAGAAGGCCGATATAAATGTGTTTTTGATTAATCCCCGATGCAAAATAAGGTTATATTAATGAGTTTGTACAAATGAATACTATTTTGCAGTTGATATTTCGAAAATTACCGTCATATAATGTTTGTGTTCGTAATAATGATGAAATTACCATTTAGTATCAGCTTTCAGATAATAATATATTATTAGGAAAGGACGGAGAAATTACAGAAGATGTAGCTTTGATAAATAGTGAACTAACGAAACGCTGTCGATTTACGTGAACATTCTATGTCGTATTTGATCTTTATCGAGGTTATTCGTCTTACATTTTTAACTAGTCTTTCATGTTGACATTCTTCTTTAGACATAAAATATGTTTTTGACCAACTTCAAAAGAGGAGGTAATCAATTCGACTCTTTTTTATTCTCAAGATATTCAAGATATTTCAAGTATCAATAATTTAGCAAAATAATTTAGCGCAGTAAACACTAGATTGACCGTCTTCAAAAGATTCGACTGATTTTTAATATATTCAAGACATTCCAAGTATCAATATTTTAGCGCAGTAAACACTAGAAAACCTAAAACCGTGGTACATCCGCGGCCCGCATCCACTGCAATCGGCAAGCCGCGCCGGATGCGACGCCGACAATACCCTGTTCCGCCACATTTCGCCGCCATCGCGTTCACTTTCCACGCCGAGACACTCGCTAAACTTCACTCATTTCCTAAGATTGAAGGCGAATTACTGGCGAAATTAAATAGACTGCTTTTAGGAATCTTTCAAATGAGTGAACTACTAGCCTGAATAGCAACGTTCCTAATAGCTTAAAAAAATTAAGCATTACGTCTGAAATATTAAAAAAAAAACAACTATAGTCTAATAGAAAACTAATTATGCATTTTCCAATGATTTCATTCAGAATCTTTAAAAACACATTTTGAATTTTCCTGGGTTGAGTCATAAGAACGATTATTTTCCTTCAAGTACATCGCATATGTTACAAATTTCGTTTGACAAAATATAAGATATTTATTTTTCTTCACTAATACTTAAGCACTAACTCATTTAATAATTTTCTTCCAAAACAAGTTATGCTTTGCTATAACTAATACATACGTCCCCTTTATTGTTTAATTATTGTCTTCCGAAATAAACCAGTGTCCAATACTATTAGTTATTAACCCATTAAGCTACAAAACTAAGCCATCAATAGCCAAACAAGCAGCAAAAATATTGGCTATTCAAGCCCCATGTGGAGTGAGCAAGTCGCTACAATAGCATCGCGACGCCATTTGTGACGCGCGGCGCGTCGCCACGATACCATTCACTTAAACATCACTAAATGCGCGCTAAAATGTACAAACACTTCATTTTATTTTATAGTTATTAGTCTCCAACTAAGATTACAATTATAAACAATGTGCATCTTAAATTAAAGGAGGATTCAGCTTACATAAACTAAAGAAAACAGAATCGAGCAAAAAAAAAAAAACAAATCATTCAAATAAAATATGGAATTACGTTCAATTAAAGGAAATTTAAATAGGATGCAGATGAAACTAAGTTACTTCAGATAAGTCAAATGTAAAAATTGTTATGAAATCATAAAACAATGTCAAAGGGTAAAAAATTGCAAATTAATAATAAAGAGAATAATTCATATACATACATATACACAAATCAACTGAACTCATTCTAAGGGACTCTGAGTTTCTTAAGCTAATTTTGCCTAGCTGTATCACCAATTGGTTATAGATAAGCTTACTCTTAGCTAGCTTGCAATAATCTTCGAAAATTAATCTATCTTTGTGAATCTACTTTCGACATGTATATTAGTCAAACGCCTATAAACATGCACGTGTGTCGCGATGTTAAGCGACAAAATAAAATGCATCAAATACGAATATTTGCTATACAAAGCGCACACGTCGTGTGAACGAACAAGTTGCGGCGCACAATGCCATCACGCCGTGCCTTTTGTGAGGCCAACACGGCCGTCAGCGTCGATACCCATTGAGACAGTTTTCGTTTATATAAACGTTGTTAATGTTCACTATATTCGAATCGGTAATAAAACGATATTGAAACGATATGGATAAAGGAGTTAAGTTGTAGGGATGAGATTTGAAGTAAATTTTTGTGTGAAGTTTTTAATTTTTGTTACAATATGTTGTTATGTAAATGTGTTCGTAATAGAGTTCAATTAAACTATAAGTAGCGTATATAATTCTCAAACTTTACATATGCATCAAGAACATATAAAATAAATTCCCTATATAAACGCTTTATGTTAATTCTGTTTGTTTAAAAATCATTAAATATTCATTGAATATAAAAGCAATATATTTATAGCGTAATTGGCTGTGTACAATACAAAAAACTGGCAATATCAAAGGTGTAAAGTCAACATTTGCCAGTTGATAAAGTAATTCAAATGGTAACACCACATGTCCAATACACCTAACCCGCCAATAATAAGCATAAAACATTGCAAACACAATTTTTTACGCGTACCGCTCTATACATTAGACATAAATATTTCATTCATAGTTCTAGAACAGATCTTAATCGTCAAGTAATAACTGCAAAAACTACATGACGTGAAATTGTCAAATAAATAAGGGTTTTATTAAGTGTCCAGGTGCGTGGAGCTAGTTTTATTAGCATATCGTTATAGAATCGGTGTGGGCATAGCGCGTGTCAGCTGCCGTGCGGACGCGTCCTCGTTCATTACTATTGAGACGGCGAGCGTAACTTGAAAATACTGAAGACATTCTGCAACAGCCTTCTGCGGGAATAATACTCCATTGTTGGTGTGGCTAAATGTATTAAAACGCTTGTCTGCCGCGCGAATAACTCGTCCACGCTGGCGTAGATAGTAGGTAGACTGCAGGACATGAAATACGGAGTCTATGCGTCAACTACGTTTATGTAATGCTCGGATAACGAAACGAGTGGTGGAAAGAAGGTTCATTGCAGCCGAAAAAACTTGATTGAGTAGGGTAGACTCAGTAGAGAGGGATGGTCGAAGCTCCGATAGTTTTTTGGTTGTGTGTTTGTGCTGATAATGTGCATATTGTTTTGAAAGTTAAATGTGTAAAGGATTCCTGAAATTACATGAATTTAATTAGGTTTTATACTTCCAAATACACGTATAAGTGAACAGTGCGACAGCGAATTACACTTCAATTTATAAAACTTTCCATAATAGTTTCTTAGATTTAACTGAATGTTGTACTTTGAAATAAAACTAGTTTTACGGATTTATCGTGGATTAAGTTTATATTTTTAATTTTTTGATTTCTCCACGTTTTGGTTACTTTACAGTGCAGCGTAGTCACGGAGCAATATTTTTATTTCAAAGTTTTCCATATTTTATAATCTATTTTTTTTTTCTTTTCATGTTTTTTGTATATAAATGCTGATGTCGGCCTTACCAAGAATCAAATATCTTATTAATCAAAAGACCATGTCTTTTTCAATATTTCTTCACCAATATTCAACCTATACCTAAATTCTTCAAAACTGACCTACGAAGCTTACTCGCGCCATTAAATTGACACTGTTTGCATAGTTAACAAATTATGGGACAATAGTTTTTCATTTCCAACAATGGGCTGACACAATATGCGCTGTTTGCCCAGGTAAATAAATACGTTTATGCAAACAGGTTGAAAGGACATCCCAAAAACATTTCAACCATATGTAGGTCGAATAGTGAAAAACAAACTTTTATTTTAACTAATGTTTGTAACCACGTGGATAGCGACCAACATACATATGTATGTATGTATCAGCCCATATCTTCCCACTGCAGGACACGGGCTTCCTCTACAATGGAGTGTGGCTGGGCCATATAGTCCACCACGGTGGCCTAGTGCGGGTTGGCAGACTTTACACACTATAGAAATTCTTACAAATTCACTATGATATGTATGTTACCTCACGATATTTTCCTTCACCGTTATAGTGCGTGGTGATTAACTATCACATGTTGGCAGCCGGGTCTGATCCGTTTCTGTATCTGTATCAGCCCATATACGTCCCACTGCAGGGCACGGGTCTCCTCTACAATCGAGAGTACGATTGAGAGTGGCTAGGCCATATAGTCCACCACGCTGGCCTAGTGCGGGTTGGCGGACTTTAAATACCATAGAAATTTTTACAAATCGCTATGGTATGCAGGTTTCCTCACGATGTTTTCCTTCACCGTTTTAGTGCGTGGTGATTGACTATCAATACACACATGACTCCGAAAAGTCAGAGGTGTGTCCTGGGATTCGAACCCGCGACCACCGTGAACATGTTGGCAGTCGCGTCTAGTCCGTTTACCAACAGGCTATTACCGTACATAAAATGTGATAATGGAGACCCCACAAGCCCACGGTAGTAAGTCAAGTTTAGGGTTCAGCCAGTATATAATACTCAAGTATAACCGAATGTAGCCTGTATATTCGGCATGAACAAGGCCGGAAGAAATTTGTCGCAGCCAGAGCCCACCTTTTTTAAAAATTCCTATATCCTACTGGGCTTTTGGCTTGGGCCCTTTGGCGGACAATAATGATGTATAAAAAAACCTTGACGTGCTTGGATTTGAACTCAGCTTGACACATGATATGTACTTCCAAAATTACGCGCAAAGATTGAATCTGACTAGGATGATGAAAACATAAACAAACGAATTTTTGCATTCTTTAAAGTTCTCTACGAAAGTTTGTAAGAATTAGGTATGGATCAAACTGCATTAGGCAAGACTGGTGGATAAATAAAAAACCAAACTATTAGCCAAAACAAAATATATCCATTACATTGATATTAACTACAGTTGTCATCTTTACGGCCCTTATACATACATAGCAAGTTCAGTGCCTTTATAATTTCCTTATCGGTCAAATAGAAAATTGTTATTGAAAAAAATAAATGACTAATAGTAACAAAATATTGTAAATATTTTTACAAAATGCATCAGATAAATTATACATGAGCATTATTTTTAAAATTCTTATCCGCTGCTGCTTCCTAAGGGTATAAAAAAATAGATGTGATAAAAATAAAAAATACAAATAGTAAACTAACTTAAACAAAATTGCTGCTTTGCTAGTGTTGTAAAGCAAAACTATTTTCCAATTTGCTGCCATGGTAACGGGCTTAAACCGAACCTAATGCTAAATAGGCTATAGTATTACATAAATACATATCGTTTGCATGACGAAAAAGTCTTTTAATATAACATAATATTTATAATTAAAAACATTTTTAACCATTTCTTAATTTACCAAACCATATTCCATTGATTGTACTTCCGCGTATCTTACGGCTCAATTAAAATTTATTTGAATTTGCTTTAACAATAATTATACATTGTTTCGGGTGTTTGTTCTGTTCAAGATGTGTAAATTATGTAAATTTATTTAAAATGGCGTTTTGCTACCCCCCACCCCCTCCTCCTTAGTCTACCCCCCCTCTTCTCACGCACAACACCTGTGCAAATGACAACTGATCTAACATAATCCAACTGGCGTGTAACATAACATAAAGACTGTTAAACATTTTTAATCATCCTGATGAGAGTTCCATTCTGTTACAAAAATATTTTAAATTTATTTCATTGTTACTTAACCCTACTTTTGGTATGATCACAGGATCAAATATTACAAAGGAAATCGAAATATTCTTTATTCAAATACTGAAAAAAAACAAATATTCTTTATTCAAATACTGTATACTGTATCAACCTACATATACATATACGACCCACTGCAGGGCATGAGCCTCTTCTAAGGTTGGTAAGATTGGATCATTAAGTTTACCATGCTGGCCTAATGCGTGTAGTCGGACTTTTCATGCAATGGAAATTCTTACAAATCGCTATGGTGTGCAGGTCTCCTTACGATGTTTCCTTCATTGTTATAGTGCGTGGTGATTGACTATTTCCTGTGCCCTACGATTTAAACCAACGACCACCGTGATCATGTTGGCAGCCGCGTCTGGTCCGTTTACCGACAGGCCATCAAGCACTTTTCTAATTCAAATACTCTTTCACAAAATATCTCGAATCTCTCTGTAAAAGGTACCAAGAGAGGTTCAAAACATATTATAGCTGTGAAAAAGATACTGCGCACAAATTCCTTCAATAACACATGTATTTTTCCCTTTTCTTTGTGTACGAAATACGCATTCAAGATAATGTTTTTTACTTTGAGTCATCTTCATGACACATCGGGCTAAATATCGTGGAATATTTTAAGGTTAGTCCACAAAACCTCTAGGTATTAACAAATATTGTTATCATAGGCAAATTGGAGTTATTTCTCTTTGTACACTATTGTCTCCAAAATCCAAAACAAAGCTTAATTGCGCGTAAAAAAATTGGATTACTAAGCTATATTTTTATAATGCCTATAATTTAAGTATAATTTTATTAGCCACTTTACTATACTATTATCATCCGTCATAAAATTTTAAAGACTCAATTTCAAGTAATAATTTTGCGGAATCCAAACACAAAAATAGTTATTTTACCTGAAAATCGGAATCAAAACCTCACGATTAAAAAAATATGCTTCCTAAATAAACAATACCTTGATTATTTTATCAGTAAGAAGCTAACGACCCTCCGACAATGATCACAGTTCGACGCCTCGACCAAACCAAATACTAAGCCGCTTGTATACTGCCTAGTACAATAGTACAGAATAACCCAATCTATAAATTTTACATATAAATATGGTTCGGGCACCAAATTTCACAGTCTGTTACAGCATTCACGGCGTAAACATTTAGTAAAAAATATTAAAATGTGTCTTCCATTGTGCGCCAGTTTGTATTATTGTAGTTACTACCCGTGGTTTCTGTTAAGGTAATACTTTCATGTGTTTTGTGTCGAAAATACGTAAAATATCCAAACAACGGTTGCCGGAACTCGTGTGCGTTTTTCACAAAATTTTAGATGAAATGTTTTTATTTTTGTTTCTGTGGTTGGTTTATAGTTGTCCGTTATATATTTCATTTCATACGAGTTAGCATCGCATCTGGATTGTATAGGTATTTTTTGCGTGCTATTATAAATAAATACATCCAATAGTCACTTATGGTCCTGATCTTACATTAAGATAAATAAATCTTATATCTTGGGTATTAGAAACTACGAGAGACTTTTCAGTCTAACAAACACCCGAGACAAATACGAGTACTTGTGGGCTTCACATTTGGTTCGGTGCGGGAATCAAACTCGCGGTCTCTCGATTCACAGCCAGCCTCTGACCTTTGCCACGGAGGCTGTATTATACACAACATTTACATGGGAGAGGCACACTTTGACTTCAGTCATGTTAGAGGATGATTTAGCTTACACCGTTATGGCCGACACCCTACCTGAAATCAAATTTTCGAAGGCGTTTTAGTCTACCACGCTGGCTCAATGCGGATGATTGACTTTACACACGAGCCTTTTGAAAGCCTTGTGATCTCTTAGATATGCAAGTTTTCCTACGCATCTAAACTTTACGTGACTTCTTAAATTTACTATTTTTGGATTGACCCCTTGTCATTGTTATAAATGGAGTGATGTTTACGTAGTGTCTTGATAATTTACCTATTATGATTCCGAGAAAATAAAGCTATATTAATTATAGGTTTTTTGTTTATATATACAGAAAATCACTTCGTGGGTATAATTTACTAAATCTTCTAATTTCCTAAATCATATTTGTTACCAAATTACATTGTACATTTCCTTTGAATTGTTTGCAATTGAAGCTCAAAGTGGCTTCTCAGCGCATCTATTCAGTACAAAGGAAAGCTAAGCTAATGTTTGAAACAGTAATTTCGGCTTGACGATGTTGACTGACATTCATTCGCCAAGTTTAACACCGCCACTGGTTATTTGTGTTAAGAATAGTTTCAAAACGCTATGTCGATGTTTGCACCTTTTCACGTCCATTACTGTAAGAAATATAAAAAAGACATTAACGGTAATAGTAATCATTATGATTTATATACAAAAATCGCAATGAACTTATCTCATACCTAACAAAACCACTAGATTTTTTTCAGTAGAGTCAATTTGAAGTCAACTAGATAAAAAAATAATGGATTTAAAACTATTTAATTTAGTGTTCGAAACTTGCATTGAATGAAGCATTACTATGGCAAAGATTTGTTCTCCATCGCAACAATAGTTTTTCAGAACCCTAATATTCTTTCGCTTTCCACTATCACTTTATATGCTTCCAGCGTTCACAACAAGGCTGCTTCATACACTTTGAGAAATAATGTTCTAGAAGTGGTTTTTGAACTGTTCTTCGTCGGACCATTAGTGTTTCTTGACCCTTTGCCTTCTACCGTCCCTTTGCAAGCTCTCAACGTCTATAAGATTTCATAGTTTACCTTGGTAAACACTGTTATAGAAGCATCGCGAAGGCTACAGAAGTAGTCTTCTTATAATTTAGAAATAAATTAAAGAAAAAAGTAATTTATTGCTTTCTTACATCATAAGGCAGGTACGAAAGTATGTTCTTAAATTATGTAGCAAGCAAAAGGGGGGACATAGATAACGAACAGCGCCGATTTTCAACCATAAAAACTGTTAAAATTCTCCAGAAGCATCGATTACATATCTTGTGTTGTTACAGGCTAGGGGAGGGTGGCGACAAGGCGCCGGCGCTGTCATCACCCAGCCCGGCGGAGCAGCCGCTCGACCTCAGCGCCAAGTCTACCTCCAGCACCAGCGGCACGCCCCCGCCGGACTCCAAGCTCCTCGACAACAGGTAATATTATTGTACACTATACAGGCTGTTGGGCATTACTATATAGGGAATTATACAGGGTGTTATAGAAACGCTCACGAAAAGTAAGATGATACATATTTCAGCAATTTGAACAAACAAACCGATACAGGGGCATACACTTCAGAAACTGTTTTTACGCTTTATTACCTACTTCTCGCGTAGCTATTCTACAATTTTTTAAATGTACAAACACAGCCCATCTTCGTATAGTAAGGAAATAAATCAGATAAACAAGTTGTATTCAGATTGCTACCAAAAACGAAGCCAGGTAGTGGTAGTTTTAGTAACATCAGACACAATGCAACTAAAACTTTTTCAAATAAACACGATAATTTGTTTTTGTATTTTTTCCCTAACGTCGTATTTGGGTGGTACTTAAATACAGAATTTTTCCTAAAATAATCATGTACAAAAGACGCTATGGTGCGCAAAGTCTTAAATTATTATTTTAACAATTTACGACCCAAACACGGCGATATTTGAAACATCACAAAAAAATTGTCGCTTTATTCGGCGAATCTTTTATTAGCATTTCGTCTGTAGTCACTAAAGTTACTCGGCTTCGTTTTCGGTTGCAGTCGTGATATGCCATGCATGTATCTTCAATAAACCGGACAATCCCATTACCGATTCGCCGCATATATTAGAAGGTGACTAAAAGCCGGCCACGAGTCGCCAATGAAATTAGCATTGTGTTGATGGTACTAGGGCACAGAGGCCGCGGGTTAGCGCTAATCCCATTTAGTACCACTTGAGATAATTGTGTTTATAAAAGTATATTAATCAGCTTTTAGCAGAGCTAATGGCCGACGGTATTGTGTGCTCATGTCGTTTGATGTCATCGATTTGATGGTGTGGCGTAGTCTAGAGTTATTGTTAAATATAAAGACACAGGTTCGATCAATTATGTTTCGATTCTAGATAATTTGACCTAAAAGTTCTTCATAGAATCTGATACCTACTGGTTTGGCAGTATATTGATTACAGAGTAGGTACCGTATTCTTGTAAAAATGACGTTAGTTAAACGTATGTTCTGAACCAGCGGTTTATAACCTTTTAGCATAGATGTAGTATAAAACATAGATCGGCAATGTGTCATTTTGAGCGCGACCAAAACTGATTTACGATTGTGTGCGTGAAGTTTACATGTGTGCTTGACATATAGTGGTGTACCATGCACTTTCGATACTATCATATCGATATCGATATAGCCGTCGGCCTGTAGTTGTGAAATAAAATGTTATGGATATATGCGACATCTTATTATATATTAACAGAAACTTATTGATGTGTTTATTTCAATACAGATTGATAAACACACAAATAAATAAAGACAAATTTTCATATTATTTGAAAACATTTTGTTTGAGATGTTTTGTATGGGTCTTTATGTTTACCTGAACAAAATTATTTTTTTCATTGTGATGTAACATGTGTGTACATAGTACATACACCTAATTAAACTGAGAACAAAAAACTCTTTTATAAAATAAAACTATAATTTACAAAGTTTTAGGTTTATTTTTTTAATTTTTAATTTCCCGTCGCGAAGTTTCGATTACTTTACAGCTTTCGTAGTCACAGGGTGGACTCAGTCTGCAACAAAATCCATGATTATTAGTTTTTTTCAATGAGTAAAATTCGCGTAAGTATATTTATACCAGAGTTAAAAAAATATTATGCTTATTTAAATCAATTAATTGACTTGTAATACATTGGGAAGTGTTGGACGCCTGCACGGCCGGAGCTTGTAGGAAGTCGTTGAATGCAGGCAGCTTACAACAAACTGATGTAGACATTCTTGTGGAAGGCCTATGTTCATTAGTCGCATTCCTGTGGCTGAAGAAAGAGACAGTTTAATAAACCGTAAAGGTTTTCTCGATCTCGTCACCTAAACTAATGTTTTTCCTATGAGAATTATAAATTTTATGATAAATGAATAATGTTGCTTCAAGGTTTGGACGATGATACTGTGCATAGAAGTATCGCATATTTTATAAAAATATCTAATATGTTTTTGTTTTACTATTATAAATTGACAGCCTCTTGGCAGCGATTGAAACAGGTTCTTAATTCATAAATCACACACATGAAGTGTTATAATAATTATTCCACAAATATAAAAAAATGAGAAAAAGTAAAGTAATAAGTAATATTGCAGAATGAATACTATAATCATGGCCGGGGAAATATGGCCGGGATAACGCCAGGTAGAAGAAAAAGAAGAATGCACACTATCACAACATACTATAGCTCCATAAAAATGTAGGGAAACATGTGTTGTCATCGACTATTTCATCGACAACGTTTTATTGATCGAACCTGTCAGTCAATCCCTAGCAACTTTTGGTTGAAATTATTGTAAATTCACGTATTTGATATTATTTTTTATACGCAATGGATGCTTTCAGCGTATTTATTTAATGAAATACTATATTCTTTTCTACCGATATGTATACACGGATTTCCATTTAATTCTATAATATCGTCGAAAAAAAGTATTGTACAAAAGTGGCCGGTACCTGTGAAAACTTTAATTATTTCGGATTTTTACGCCTGTATGAACCACACTTTGGCACTGCACAATGCACTATAATAAACTACGTTTAATAAATATAACCAAGTACTGTAAAATTAAATAAATTATGAAAATAAGCGAATTTTGTTGCTCGCTTATTTTGACATATTTTGACTCTAGGTCACTGCAGGCTACTTCTGTGTAAACGTATGGTCGCATCATGCATCTCGCTTTAACATATGAGTTAAATTATTCTATCTCTTTCACATTGCCGATCTATGTTTTATACTAAATCTATGCCTTTTAGCCACTAGGGACCATTTGACAAACCATATAATAGGCTTATTACCACCCAGTTGGTTGACTAGTTTGGTTCATTGTTAACGCAGTAATAAAATGTACGTAAACAAAATCTTTTGGTGTCTATCTATAAAAAAATCCGCGGACGACTTGGGATGCTTCTAAGGCGAACCACTAGTGAATAATCATTGATCTAAACAGGATACTTCGATATACATATATTCTGTCCGGTAAGCTACCATCGTGCATGATAGAGTGACGCTCTTCATCTTAGCCTAACCAAACAAATGGCTTTTCGAGTTCAGCCTGTAAATCCGGATTCGATCAGACTGGCATAATAGTGTCGAGCGGCGAGATTATCTCAGTACTTAGTAGGTACTCTTTTTGAATCGCATTTACCATCAGGCACACTATTTACAGTCGGTAAAAACCCAGTACCCAGCAACAAGTTTAGGTACATAAATTCCCGCGACCCAGGGCGTCGACAATAAGGCGAACATTTGCAACGGACGGTTCACATAATGGCACTTCCTAGTAACTCAGATTACAAAAACAATAGTAATGTGAACGCACTCGTAAAACTATGAAAACTAAACTGATCGACAACGTGGGTCGATGAACTTTTGACACACGATGCCTTGATAGAGCCGGGGTATTGTATCAAGTATGGAACGTTCTAGAAGGTATGTTTTGATCGGAATACCTACATAGATTGGACAGAGGACTAGTACAGTGAATAGAAGATTATTTTAAGGAAGCAGGTACTTATTGTGTTCAAAGTAAACGCTATTTTATGGCGGAAATTAGAGTAAAGACCAAATCTACTGGCGAGAAAAAGAAAGAAAGGCAGGAAGAAAAATATTTTGTATTAGATATTTACAAGGAGATATTTCTCTCTTGTCAGTCGACATAATTTTACCGGTTGTATTAGGCTGAACTCAAAAAGCGACAGACTTGCATGCATTTCACGAGGTTTCCACGATTTTATCCGATACATTTGGATATGTAGTTTTAGCAGGTCTGTTAATTGTGGAGAAAAGATACCTATCTGTTGCTGTTGGATACCCATTTGAATTCCAATGCACTTGCCATCATGGGTAGTATAGCCAATTGTCATACAAGCACTAGTGGTAGATCTCCCAAATGTAAGAGGCCGCCTGGGTGGATACCACCGCAATGTCTATTTCTGCAGTGTAAATACACTCTTGTGTTTCAGTTTGAAGAACATTGTGGACAGAGTAGGTAACTGGACATATTGAGACTTAACATCTTATGTGATCGGGATGGCGAGCGCAATGGATTGTAATTAATGGTGCATGGTTTTGCTACTGTCCATGAGCGGTCGTATCGCTTACCATCAGACGAATTACTTGCTCGTATACAATTGCGATGAAAAAGTGTACATTATATAACAAAATTAGGACTTCGCTATATGTACTTAGGTATATTCTAGGACACCACCCAACATCTCTCATTGTTATTATTTTATGGTGTGTGATGAAATAAACAAGTTACGATTCGTCTCGTATTCATACTTCATAGTAACACCGAATTTCATGTGTCTTAAAGTATTAATTTTTGGTAAAACTTACAGAACCCAAAAAAATAAAATACGTATTTACCGTTTTAAAACCTTCGCTTTACAAATTGCATTAAACAAACAGTTTTGCACAAACATTTTTATCGTTCGCATAAAATGATTTCTAAATAATGTCCTTAGTGAGTCAAAGACCCGGTATCGCACGTCAACGCACGGTAATGACGAATTGCAAAAGAAATACTTTATCATGCGGACAACAAGGCCCTTGTACCGGATCGCTGCGAATTATCTCAATATAGTGCAGTTTTTATGTCGAAATTCTTGCAGTTTGTTGCACTTTTACGATTAGATAAGGAGCGGCGCGTTTTGAGAAACGGTGTGGTCATAACGGTTTCCCTGTTTGCTGAATATTCTTTGTCCAATTTAGAATTGTAATAATTTTTATTAATATCAAATGAAGAATATATACAATCATTCATGAATCTGTGGGCGCCAAACTAGGTGAGCGTGTATTTTGGGAACCAAGCAATATTATTGTATTAACATTAAACGTGATACAAATGAATAACATGTATACGTATGTGATAGTGTATTCAGTGTAATATTGTTCAACGATTCAGTTAGGTCTTTTTGGAGTGCATACTGCACACACCATACACTATTAAATTTGATTGAAAATTTTGTATTTAGTGGCCAAAATAAACAGAAGTGTAAATTCACTTTTGTGTCCCGCGCGGTAGAATGCCAAGCATTGCTTTGTAATTCATAGTAAGGTTTGGTTTTGCTACTGTATAGGAGCGGTCATATCGAGTACCATCAGGCAAATGGCATGCTCGTCTTGCAATAAAAAAAAAATACCTATATCTACTAGGTTTGGGATTTAAGAGGTGATAATCTTGTCCAAATTTAGATAGATCTGTAGAACTCATTGCGCTGAAAATGGTTTAGTATAGAAAAGTTCATAAGTATGTTGAATTGAAGTGCTTGTTAAATGTGGCATTAAGGGAATGGTACACACAATTTTCCTCTCGATTTAGTGAGAGTTACATGTGCTCAACATCAGTTCGTATACAAAACTTGTCTTGTACAAAGGCGGCCAAGTCGAGTGCGTTTTCATAAAGAAGCCAATGTCTCCGATATTATACACAATGGCCAATCGATATCAGAATAAATTCATTCGGTCCGTCGAGATGTGGGTCGCACGACTCGGCCAAAACAAATAAAAATGCACCGATAGACTGGCGGTGCATCGACCTTGCATCCTCACAGATCGCTCCCGCCCTACACAGACCGATAACGACCCTAAACAAACAACTTTAGAGTCCAAAACAACTTGCCCGACTCTACGAAAAACAAGAACTTAAAAGATGAAATCGAAGACGACAATCGAACTCGCTGAATTGTGAACTTTAGTAAAATGGAACAGAATTGCTTTTCGCAAACATAAGCACGATGTAAAGACGCGTCCACAGCCGTTATCTGGCGCACGCAAATAATTCCTTATCTAGAATTAAATACGGTTTCGAAATGTTTGGTGTTGAGCGATTGTCGTGTTTGCCGTGATGTTGACCTGAATGGCGAAAAATGCACCAGGGTGACGCACGGTTTAGTTACACTGCATTATTTGCGCACTTTTATCATAGTGAAAGAGTTATTAATAACTTATTGAGAGCCTCTTATTACTTAAGTATATGTGTTCTATTTATTTCAATATTGGGCAGGTCATTTGGTTGATTCATGCCTGAAACATAAAATACATCATATAGATGAGTGACAGAGCATGGGATACATATTTGCCGTGAACGCGTATAGTAAATATCTTAAACAGTCGTCCAATTAGTAGCGGGCGCCATCATCTGTAACCCCCAAATTAGACTAATAATATGCCTGGTAAAGACGTGGCGCTTCTCGACCTCTATCCAGTGCAATCCAAATGCGCGTAACAGTCATCGAGGAGTTTTAGCCTGTGTTTAGCGTACAATTTATTACAGACCAGAACCAGATAAAATATCTGTTAACTTACTAAGATGGTATGCCAGTGATACCCCTTTCAGCCTCCCTCAGGGAGAAACGGAACGGGCCAGTTGCTTTCTACCGATAAATTATGTAGGTACAGTGGGTGCATGAATCTGTAACGTGTGGTGTTGTCGGCAGGTTGAAGCGCGCGTGCGGTGAGAGCGCGTCGCCGGCGTCCAACAGCGCGGCGCGGCGCGCGTACACCGAGGACGAGCTGCAGTCGGCGCTGCGCGACATCCAGGCGGGCCGGCTGGGCACGCGCCGCGCCGCCGCGCTCTACGGCATCCCGCGCTCCACGCTGCGCAACAAGGTCACCAAGTTCGGCCCCGTCGACCCGCCCGACTCCGAGCCCGACAGCGACGCCGAGCGCGCCGACTCGCCGCCCTCCGTCATCCTCAAGATCCCCACGTTCCCGCCGCCCGACGACAAGAGCCCCTCACCCGCCGCCTCCGCGCCCGTCGCGCCCATCACGCCGCTGCTGGCGCCGCCACAGCCGCTGCAGCCCTCGCCCAGCCTGCTGCTGCCCGCCGTGTACGCCGACCCGCCCGCCACGCAGCACATCTTCACCTCGCTCAACGACGTCATCGCCAAGAGCATCAGCCAGAAGTTCCAGCAGCCGCTCGACCGCTCGCACCAGCCCGACCTGCCCTTCATGCGCGGGCCCGACGCGCGCCACGTGTCCGTCATCAAGACGCAGCCCGACAACCAGCGCAACTACGCGATGCCGAGCAACTCCAAGGCAACCGCCAACAACAACGGCCAGCCCGCCACCGGCGGCAAGGGCACGCGGCCCAAGCGCGGCAAGTACCGTAACTACGACAGAGACAGCCTCGTGGAGGCCGTGAAGGCCGTGCAGCGCGGCGAGATGTCCGTGCATCGCGCCGGCTCCTACTACGGCGTGCCGCACTCCACGCTCGAGTACAAGGTGAAGGAGCGCCATCTCATGCGCCCGCGCAAGCGCGAGCCCAAGCCGCCGCAGGACACGAAGCCGCAGCCGCCCAAGCCGCCGCAGCCGAAGCCGCAGGCGAAGCCCTTCTCGAACGGCCTCAACGGGCCCGACGCGCCCGGCTACCCGCCCGGCTACCCGTTCTGGCCGGCGCCGGGGTTCGCGCCGCCGCCCGCGCCCGACCTGTACGCGTCGCACATGATGCGGCGCCTGCGCGACGAGGCGCCGCCGCCCGCCAACGGCTCGTTCCTGGAGGGCATCATCCGGTCGAGCCTGGAGCGGCCGGGCGCGGCGCTGCTGCAGCGGCTGACGGAGCCGCGCGCGCCGGCCGCGGAGGCGCCCAGCCTGCTGCGGCGGCTGGCGGGCGAGCCGGACGAGCCGCCCGCGCGCCGCCCGCGCATCGACTCCTCGGACCACCAGCTGGCGGCGGAGATGCGCGAGGCGGTGCAGCGGCTGCGCGCCGACAAGCTGCGGCCGCGCAACGGCACGCCCACGCCGCCCGCGCCCGCGCCGCTGTCGCCGCCCGCGCCGCCCGCCGCGCCGCCCGACCGCGCCTAGTGCACCGTCGCCGCGCCTCCGCCCCCGTACTGAACGCGAGACGTTCCGATCTCCTCGCTCTATGTGATAATATTATGTAAAGTACATTCCGTTGTGCGGCGCGGCCGGGCCCCGAGCGGCGCCGCCGACGCCGACGCCTCACCGCGCCTACACTCACCTACTGACAATAAACCGACACGATCCCAGTTCCGCCGGCTTCATTTCCTTCGTTCCCGCGTTATCTCCACCTCACACAGTACTCACGCAACGTTCTCTACGTCCAGGTTCATTTTCGGCTTCCGCGCGCCAGCCCCCGGCGGGCGGCGCGCACCACACGACACACACACACACGACACAATATGTATCACCAAATATCACAATAGTTACCTAAAAGTCACAACCAGTTCAATATATCACAGCTTTACTAATGCAATATCACAATATAGTAGTGTTTAGTATCCCATGACGGTGTCGGCTGCGTCCGTGTGCGACGCTCAGTGCTGTTCTCGTGACACGCGACAATTTTTAACAACTCTATTTATATAAAGATTCGGTTAAAATAATTCCGCGTTGTCTATGATGTAACTCGTTTCAAAAGTGTATTCGATTTGTATTACAAAGTTTGAAAAACAATCATCATTATATAATATTAGGTTACAACATTTTTCAAAAATAGAACGATGCTGGGCGTCACAAACGACGCTAGGGTTGTCCAAAACTCACGATAATCCGGAGAGCCTCGACGTTCGACTTGTTTTTTAAGTAAAAGACAACCAAAAGTTAATGTTATAAAATTAACTATTTAAAGTAATTTTTAATTAACTAAACAGTTAAAAAAAACATTGCAACAAATTAATAATAAAGCTAGCTATGAGTGTAAATGTTATCGATTTTTAAGTGAACTATTGCAGATTTTGTGCAGTGTTTTTATAATTAGATAGGTAATATATTGAATGAAATTATTAGCGCTAATGGCGGGTAGTGCGGTTGTGGTACTGTCTTTTTGTATCGAGAGATAAACGAAAAAAGGCACTAGTTGTAGAGGCGGGGCGCGCCTCCGGTCTCCGGCCGTGCGAGGTCGGCGCGCGCGACCACGCTCGGACTTATGTGCAATTATTATTTTGTATAAAATAATGGTAATTTAAACTGTGTGTAAGCTAACACGTGGATTTCCATATTACTGAATGTGATATTTAGGTATTACGAGTGCGGTTTGAGTGACGACCCGCGGGGGCCCGCGCGGTCCCCCATCATTTATATACACACGTACGTACATTAAATACATCTAGTGAACTTATATATTTTATGTACTATTATTGTATCTTAAGAAGATATATTCTTATTTTTCATGGTCCAAGTTTTAAATGTTTTATCGACTATACAAAAATGTGGATAATCATTATTATATTCTTGTCGACTTTAAAAATATAATTAGCCCAAAAATCCTCAAAAAAAAAATACTAAATGATATCTTGAAATTTTTTGGTGTTCAATCAAAAGTATATTATTAAAGTACGAGATGGAAAAAATGTATACGCTCTCCCAGAATAAATGTAGGTAAAACTATTGGATATAAAATTATCATACGACATTTATTGTAAGTTATGTGTAAATGTGCGCCTCATGGAAATTAAGAAATCTTTGTATTATGTATGTAACTAAATATATACATAATTATATTATATACAAGTTAAACATCGTGCATTTTCTTCGGAGACCACGGATGTGCAAAATAGGACTGTTGGAGTGTGGACTCGACGTTTCGACATGCATTGCATACTATTTACCCGCGGACCGATTATTGTATAACAAACATTATCCAAATCAAAATACATATCCCCAGTGCCGAGATGTCGAATGCATTCTCTGTTAATGAAAAAAAAATACAAAAATTTTTATATTCAAAATTTACTAGTCGATAGCATACTTTCACCTTTGTTTCTCTCTGTGCATAATTTTCGACGTATTTTTAGCGTTTAGTATTCAAAAAATCTAAAAAAACGTTACGTGCATTTATCTCATTGAGTACTTTTTATACATTGAATAAAATATTTACTGTCGTGTTGACAACCCTACCAGACCGCATTTCGAATTTATTCGAAAAAAATACAAATTTAAAATTCGAATTATTTTATTACAACACTACCAGACCGCATTTCGATATTAATCGAGATAAAGAATAAAGATGAGTTTATTGTTTTTTCCTCACTTTCGTTGCTACACATACTACCAGACCCGCATTTCGAATTGATTCGACAAAAATTTTTTTTTAAACTCGAACAAGTTGTTTATAAATACGTACACGGACCTGTGTGTTATGCCTGACATTTGTTGATAGCTTAAAAAGGTTATTTTGTGTAAGTTTGTACAGAAATAGGATGGGACAATTTGCAAAGAGAATTTAGATAATAATCAACATTCCGATTAGAATGTTACTAGATTTTTTTAATTATAATATAAATATTTTTTTGCATCGGGAACAAATCATTATGTTGTTTAATCTTATTTTGTAACGTTAGTTAATTTTAAGTGGCTTTATTTTAAATAACCCTATATATTAATTATATTGAGATGTTAAACATGTCATTGTTTTATGTGAAAGCGTACGGGGTTCCCTATTCCCGGGACACAAAGAGAGTTCGCGACTGATATGTAGTAGAAAATGGCGACGTGGCTCACACTCGCTCGGTCTGTACAAATGGTATACGCCGCCTTAACACTTAAAATGTTATTTACAGCGATGCACCGAGAATTTAAAATAATCAACACCACGCGCGTGACAGTTAATTCCAAAGGAACGCCAGCGCGGGTTGATTACTTTACGTCCCGGCTGTGGAGCCGACTGTTGTCAGAGTCCACTCAAAAACAAAAATATTATATCTGCCTCCTTTCAAATACCTCAATAGCAACAATGGAGTTTACTTCAATGGTGAAATTAAAATGTCGGCTGACCGTGCACCTTGACAACACTCGGCCGGCCCGTGCGAGATCGCTGGTTTATTAGTGAATCATTTTATTGTATATTGTTCGATCATTTTTTTCCACATAGTTTAAGAATTTTAGTTAATACTGTAGTGTAATTTTTCAATTAATAGGTAGCCGGTAGTAATTCTTTAATATTTTGTTAATTTTTTTCGTAAATATAATAAATTCTCCGTAAGGATTAGGTTAGAGTCTTGAACGGTCCTCGATCGCTCCAGGAACAAAAAGACAACGGATGGGAGTTGCATTTTTAATTAAACAAATGATAATATAGGAATCCGCGAGACGCGAAGGAATATGTGCATTCAGCCAGATACAGTCAGCGCGCGCGCTCCAACTTCCAACGGAGACGAACGCGTTGTTCTCTTTTTGAATTTTTAAAATTCGACCGTCGTATCGTGGAGTTCGAATTTTGAATTTAAAACGAGACGTGTCGGTCGAGGTGGGATTTCGCGGGGAACTCGTAAAAGACATTGCCAGATCTTATTTGTAAGCATTTTGAACACAAGTTGTTTGTTTGTGTGACTGTACCTAACTGTGTATGCGCGGTGGGCGCGGGCGCGGCCCGGGCGCCGGCGGGCCGGCTGCGCAGTCTGTTGCACTTGTTGGCGCGAGCCGGCGGCCTCGGCGGCGCCCGGCCCGCGCGGTGCGTGCGCCTCACCCGATTATGTTTCTATAAATGTAAGATTCACGTTTATTGTCACTTATTGTTTCCCTTTTTACATCTCGTATGTATTTTCTAGAAGATTAATTTTTAATAATTATTGTACTATTATTACAATAATTCGACTTATTATTATTGACATGTAGAATTATCGTGGAAAGGTATAATAGTGTAACGGACGTTCTTAAAGGATCAAGTCGCGGCGCGCGTCGCCACATTATTTTGTTTAAGTATAAAAAGAATATGTACAACACGAAGCATTTAATTTTAGACATATTAAATATAATGTTATGTTTATGAAACCGTACGGAGTTGATTGGACTAGAAAATGTTTTAAAATGTAATATATACAAGTAAATTGAACGCTTAAGCGATTAGCGAGGTAACACGGAGTAACATCACATTGCTGGGGACGCCTCACGCCACTTCCTTGCGAGTAGATGTCGCGCCGGCCGCGCCGGGCCGGGCCGGGCCGTCGCCGGCCGCCGCCGACACGCCGCTGGCTTCCATTCGGCTTATCATTTCGTCATCCAAAACAAGCGAACAGGCAAAGGACCAATGCGTAAGAGTAGAAATGTTATCGATTTAATGTAAAACGCTCACATTTCATTTTAAATAATATATAAACTGCGGAAAGAGCTAATGAGATCAAATTATAAATATTGTTATTTAATTATTGAGTACAAGTTTATATGAAATATTTTTTTCAATATACCCTCACTCGCCTTTATATTTTTTTTGTTATTTTGTTCCTTTAGTTTTTTATTACAATTGTTTAAATGTCATTAATAGAATTCGCCTTAATTTAAGCGACTCATTAATGATTATTTTTTATTACACTTTATATAAAATAAAGCTATTATATATGTTTCATTTCCTCAGTAAGTCAAGTGATGTTTGTCGCCCCGCGCCCCGCGCGCCGTGCCGGGGCCGGCCCAAAATGATCAATTGGCGAATACGATTGGCCCAAACATTATTGTAATTTTAAAAAAATCTAGTCAAATTTTTAGGGTGGGAAAAATTTCGACAATGTTTCGACTGAAATTTTTGAAAGTTGAGAGATAAAAAAATGGAAAATTTTTAAAACGTCCAGAAATTCGAAGTCGCCAGGCGACTTTAAAGTTGATTGAAAGAGACCGATTTGACATTGTGGAATTGTAGATAATATATTAAAATTGTTTCTTACGTACTTTGTAACTTTGGATGGGACAATTTTTAATGAAAAAAACTGTTTTTTTTTTTTCAACGTGTATTGTCCCGTGTCTATATGGTGTTTATAACTTACGTTAAATATATTAACGAGATGGCTGGTTAGGCAGGTGTGAGAATGCGAAAATATTTAAAACCTGTATACAATAAATTTCTTTCATTTGTTGATGTTTACTTGTTTTATTTATATTTAATCATCCTTTATACAAACCGATTGAAAAATCTCGCTAACATACAAAAATGTGACACCTAAAAGGTGGTAAAGTGTACCAAAATGAGACGAAAGAAATACAAACACACATGACACAGTACACCACTAATAAATAGCATTTGGCATTACGCCAGCAAAGAAAAACCTAACTAATGGCTCTGTCATAAACTATAAGTGAGTATCTACTGCACTCAAGTTACCTGGGTTCGAGTCCCGGTAGCTTTTAGCATGTCCCATTCCTGGGCAAAGACATTTATAAATGTCAAAAATTACGCCTCAGAGTAGGCAGGCACAGTAATGTTAGCTGTTGCCAAACCGAAAATAATACAAAGTAGAGTTCCCGACTTGGAATTTAAACTCGCAAACTTTTCGTTTCACATACAATACACACTTCCATTAAACCAATAAGTCAACAGAAGTATGTACCTTTGATTCACTCGATTCCACGAATTCCATTTTCACAGCCCAGTCAACAAAACCTATGGCCAGGAAACCTTGAGACAAGACCAGTCGAGGCAGTTGTTTATACATAAACCGTAAAAAAACCGCATTTAAAAACATACAAAAATTAACGAAAACCCTATAATCATAGGGTTGATTGGACTCTGGTGAAGATAAGGGCCTTAACAAAAACTAGCGAGTTCCTTGTACTTTAACAATTTATTGTTGTGGTGTCGAGTGACTTGAAGCGAACATAATGTGTGATGTTCGGTTGCATTCGTTTTTGTTAAATAGTTTTTGCTTGCGAATTTTTATGCTTAGAATTACCATAATACACATATTACAACTTTAGGTATTTACGAATATAAGTATTTCTACGAGTTATCTAGTCCTCACTACTAAAAAAATATATTTAATAATAGGTAGAGCCTAAATATAGGAAACAACTTGGTTATAAAACTCAAATATAAATATTTCTTTGACATCAATGTATTTTTTTTAAACCGTACATTTTATAATTGTATTTAAATAATTGTAATTGAGTAACAAGAGATACAGAGATAGTCGAAAAATAACATTAATTTTCAATTTAACGCTCACAAAATATCCTCAGTCAATCCTTACAAAACAAAACAAAACGTGATGCTAATTTGACAGCGCTCGTCAGCCAAATGTCACGTGTCATTGTGGAAGAAGAATCGACAATGACGGGCCGGTAGAGATAATGTCGACCGCAAACAGCATGCGAGAATAGCGCCCGGCGGACAGAATAGCCGCCGGCGCCGGGACACTTGGCCGCAAGGTCGGACGGAAATATGGGCATTTTGTATTTTAATGCACCTGCCTTAATTATAAAATAAATCGGCCCGTATACGTCCCGTTGTGGAGCTCGGAATTATCTACGGACGAGAGGGTAAGTAATCCTCCAAGCTGGCATAGTGCGGGTCGGTGGACTCCACATGTCATAGAAATTATCTTGATGATTTATGTTGATTTTGCAGACTTTGACTGTGGTTTAAAACCTAGAGAATATATTGATATAGCAGTGACAACATGTAATGGTAAGACTAATGGTATTCGCTGTCAACACAACTATGCCATCAAGAAACCGGGTCTAAACAAATAAATCCAAAAAGCAACCCTTTTGTATGTGTCACAATACGGGGTTTTCCACCGTTTTATACGGTAGAGTCAATCTCAATTTAATTGAACGATACATTATAGAAAAGCTCTTACTTACTTTACTTATATTAGAAGATTAATTTATAAACTAATGATAGGACCGTTAGTATTTTGAGAGTTAGTATTAGCGTCAAGGCCGTGAAAATCGCGCCATCTATTAATTATTTTCGGAACTACCTTGAAAGATAATAATGTTCAAATTCGTATATCAACTTAATGAAGTCATTATTAAGGGTGATAAAAACTGTCTATCTATTTATTTATAATTTATTTTCTGTCATAATTCAAGCAGGTATTATTAAAATCGCTGCGACTATTTATACGTTCATTGGCGCTGTGATCGGAAAGCACCACTGGAGCGCCGCACCACTTACGTCGAAACACTTAACGCGCTCTCTGCCCTGGTCATATTTATGTCACTGCAGTAGAACTACAACTGTGATACTGATCTATTTAGCATTATAGCTTTACAACTTACAGGCCACAAAAAGGCTCTACCACTTCATGAAATATAGGTACATAAAGCGGTACTTTTATTAAAATTAAAAACAAAGGTCTACCAAAACTGGAATGAAGATGAAGAGTAACCTCGACCGGTACTTTTTTTAAATAAAAACCAATTGTCAACTACCGTCAGAGTGACGATGGAGGGTAGTCTGTCTTTAAATTAGAAATCAGTAATAAGTGACAGCCACAGACATCTAGGCTGTCTCCTCGGAGCCAAGACTTTGTTGCTGAGCTGACGGAACTATTTATAAAAATAACGTCACGAACATACATATCTGGAATATGGTAAGATGAAACTAAATATTACATTCATTTACAACAAATATTGCGGTGGAGGTTCTCCATATGTAGTTTATATTAGTGAAATCGCATGTTATTATTTTACATACGCAATCATGTGATGCTCCTAATGTAACCTTGATAGCTATTGACCTGATCTTATCTAAAATGCATTAAGTAATGCGGTGCTAGTCATGGCTCTTTCGGTTGCTTACGACGTGATAATTGTTATGTCGGCATTCTCGGTTCACTACTTAGTAATATATTGGTAACTATGTACAAGGTTTAGGCGAAATTCAGATGCACTCATTTGTATCTGTATCAGCCCATATTCTTCCCAGTGTAGGGCACGGCCTCTCCTATAATGGAGAGAGATTAAGACCGTGAAGTCCAGTCTTTTTTTGTTATATGAATGGCGAGCCGAGAATGCCATTCGCCTGATGGTAAGCGATACTACCGCTCATGGACATTAACAATGCTTGGCATTCCTCTTCGCTCACCATCCTGAGACATAAGATGTTAAGTCTCAATATGTCCAGCAGTTACTCTGGCTACAATGTCTTCAAACCGGAACACAACAATGCGTTAACACTACTATTTGGCGGGAGAAATAGATGTTGCAGTGGTACCAATCCAGGCCGCTTCTCACATTTGAGAGACCACCAGTATAAAAGTCTATGTTCTAATCATTATTAATAATTTTAAAAGTATTTGAACTATACCCCTATATTAAAGCCTAAACCCTACTCAATCGTAATTCGATTGTAGAGGAGACTCGTGCCCTGCAGTGGGACGCATATGGGCTGATCCAGTACAGTTGAAATACACTGACCCATAGATAATACGTATTAGGGTCTTGGCCAGTATGGTGGACAAAAAAATAAGCCTTTATGTAGTCACTTTTGTTTGCTAATTACGAGTGTGTCGCTATAGTTATTTTGTTTTATTTAAGGAGCACCTAAATTAAAGGTATTTATCATAAACGAATAAATAAATTCCTGAATCTCGATATTTACATTGAATTCAACACCAAAATGTTTACTGTGGGATAGCAATAAGATTATTTGTGGAAAAGTTCGACACTTAAACTAAATACAAACAAAATAATACATACAATGATAACATTTGTGTCAAGGCAGGGATCGAAACTACGACCTACGGATTCACGCTCTGTATCTTCATCCTTGTCAATCAAAGTCAATTACGTAACAAATGCAATACTAACAATGCAAATAAAACTGCTTAAATAATTTTTCAACTGTGAATCCAAACCTTATTATGCAATAAATAATCTTTAAGCATATATTTAATGTGTATCCAATATAAATAATGACTACATATTACATACAAGCGTAGCACAATGCCCTGCGATGCAAGCAATCACGAACGCTGCGCGGGCGCACCCGAACGCCGCCGAAAACAGCCGAAAAGAACCGAATCCGCGCCGAAAGCGCAGCCATGACCTTACTCCCTTGCTCTTGACTTACTTGCGCCTTTGTGTGTGTATGCAATTCGGGTACTTGATACGGTTTTTTTGGCGCGCAAAGAGTAAGTAGTTGGCGGAGATTAATGTCGCTTTCTAGAAGATAGGACACAACATAGACATTGCCGAAAAAAAATCTAAATTATACCATGCAATTTGTTCGAAAAGGAGACTGGAGATTTAGAGGGAGAATTATTAGCGCAGGACATCCCAAAAAGTTTCCCAGAATTACTTCATCGAAACGGGTTGACTCTATCGGTCTCCTGCAACATTTTCACGCTGGCAGTCAGTTTATTATGTAGATTTAGGACACCCAATCCAGAGCCTTGAAAGCTTTCTAATATGATGCATAAAATAATGATTCAAAGATCAGGTGACGTACTGACTCCGTCCATACTCCATAGCCCACTGTATGTAAATCAAAGGATCTCCCAAACGGATCTTTCGGTAGCCACAGCAGCGGTCCCGTATATTTCTCGCTAAACTTTTTAGCATACAACAGCGGCTTTCTTAGAAAGTGAATATACTAAGGCAGCTCTCCCGCATCTTATCCATAGCATTAGCGATAAAACACCTGCGCGTTCATTCGGGACAATTGAGTGCAAATCCACTGGCTTATAAATGTAGATGGTCAAGGCTGGACAGAGAAAGATTGGTACTCTATGCTTAGCTGCTTAGGATTTTAAGCGCGATGTTTAATTAAATTAGGAGTTTCTGCCTTAATATTGGTTGTAGATAGCTTATTATTTTCAGAGCTTTTACACTTATTATTCAGACTTTTAATATATTTTTTTTTTTATTGCAGTGAATGGCGAGACGAGCATGCCGTTCGCCTGATGGTAAGCGTTGCGACCGCTCATGAACAGAAGCAAAACCAAACAACACCTTGATTTACAAAGCAATGCTTGGCATTCCACTGCGCTCGCCATCCTGAGACATAAGATGTTAAGTCTCAATATGTCCAGTAGTTACTCTGGCTACAATGTCCTTCAATCCGAAACACAACAGTGCATTTAAACTACTGTTTGACGGGAGAAATAGACATTGCGGTGGTACCCACCCAGGCAGCCTCTCACATATGAGAGACCTACCACCAGTCAGTCAGTCAGTTTTAATATTATTATTTTATATTGCTAATAAAGGCAGATGACTTGATAGTAATTGCTCGTCATAACGGATTGGATATTGTGATCGTCCACGAAAAACGCGTTGAAATTTTCGTTATTCCTAAATCTAAAGGGATTTCTAAACAGTCCTAGAGGACTAACTTCATAAATGCTGCCAGTTTATTATCTCAAGCTTTTACATTTAAAGGGTCATCCAGCATGATATGAAAAGTGAAATGCATTGATAGAATTAAATTTTATAGGTTCTCTAAAATTTTATGGACATTCATGAAATTAACAGTATGAAATTCGACATGCATTTTGTATAAAATGTATTTTAATTTAATTCGAAAACAGACATTAGGTATAATATGATAATATATCACCTGTCTACACAATACTTACTCATTGCGGTGCAATTCGGATACTTTTTGTGTGGAGTGGTGCACTCACACTATGTCGTGAAATCTTGTGTGTGTTGGCGCGCGTGTGTGTGTGCGTGTATTTTTCGCTTGCAGCCTTTGGGCAATGCACTCGCGAAGCACAATGGCACTGACCTTGGTCAACGCGCAGCTGCGTACGAGGGACGGGGGACACGATTTTTGTTCGTCGGCGTTCCAAATTTGAATTTTTGTTTGTTTATTTTCGTGAGGTTGGTAGGCGTGTGTGATTTAATCATTTTATGTGCTCGGGTTTGGGTATTGTTGATCGTTTTATTTTATGTCTTTCAAATGTTAGGTATTTTTATGTATTCGTTTAATCCGTACGTTCCTTCTAAACTTTATATTGAATTAAAAGTTGAATTCAGAATTTTCAAGTTGAGTGCATATAATTGGTTTCGCCAAAATTATAGTCGCAGATACAAACTGAACTGCACAAGTGTACTGTGAACTACACAACATTAGATGATATTTTTTAATCATATGTTTAATTGATATCCAAGAACATTCTGTGTTAAACATGTAATAAAACTCCACGCAAAAAACTTAAAAAAAAGTATATTAACAGAAATGCCATTATGATGAAATCATATGCAAAATAAATGACCGAGCATTTATTTAAAGATCAAAGTTGTATAAACACGTGAATTTTGACCGGTCAATTTAGTACGCTAATGAAACTTTTAGCATATGTTTGCAATTATAATAATTAATATTGCAATGTTGCAGTCAATTTCGGTGAGATACAATATTAAATTTTATTAAGTACTTTTGATATTTTGAAGTTTTATATTTCAATGTTATGACTTGTAATTAATTAAAATTGCAAGTTTTTTAAATTACAGAATATCGCGTGATATTAAATTATATCATTTGTTTATTTGCAAATTTAAGATTTTCGTATCGGTTGATTGAAACGTGATGGTTGATCGTTATTTACAATATTCCTTTATAAACTAGAAACTAGATTATATTTTAATTGCATTAAGTGCAGTGTAATATCTACCGGACTAAAGATAATGAACTCTTGCCGGTGATCGAACCCGAAACTCGACACTTGCGCGGGTGTTTGACAAGTTTTCCACCATTGCACAGGGTGGTTGTTAGCCGAGCGTACACGAATATTCTACCACATTCTGATGGGTTTTTTATCAACGTTTATGTATTTGGTTATCGTTCACTATACGAGTGAGCAAAATGCAGGTTTCAATAATTATAATACTAATTATAATATAGTGGTAGGTCTCTCATATTATGTGAGAGGCAGCCAGGGTAGGTACCACCGCAACACCGTAATGTCTATTTTTTGTCGGTTTGGTAGACATAGTACTCAGAGTAACTGGACATATTGAGACTTAAATCTTATGTCTCAGTGTGGCGAGCGCAATGAAATGCCAAGCATTGCTTTGTAATTCATGGTGCTGTTTGGTTTTACCACTTTCTAGTAGCAGTCTTGTCTCTTACATCAGGCGAATGGCATGCTTGTCTCGTGATTTATTGGTATTGGTATTTAAAATAATGAATAATTAAATAGTCGTTGGCAAACAATTTGGCTGTGCTGTGTCCTCGACATTGCGAAGGCAGTCTGCTAGCATACCCACAACAGCAAAAAAACTTTAATTCACTTTTATCTTCGTAGTTTTTAAAACATGTTTTTAATTATGTTAAAGATGAATATAGATTAAGAAAATTAATTTATGTACCGAGTTATTTTATTTCTATTTAGTTATTAAATTAATATTTAACTTAAGTACTTACTTACCTGATAAAAGTTTTTAGTTTCCAATTTCCAATCAGATAAACAGACATGCTGCAAGTATTTTTCCCTAATTACTTCTGCCTTCATGAATATAACTTAAATCCTTTAAACAATGACAAATCACTCCAAAATTTTCCTAACTATGAATACTAGGTATGTCCAAACAAATTCTAACAAGCTTAACATTTTATAAATAATTGCCAGTAATTAGGCAATTACTTAAAAATTAAGGTTAAAAAAGTCTGGTTATCGCAATCACGTAGAATGCCGAACGTTTGCACGCGAACCCCGCGGGCCGCCATAATTCGCGAAATTACAGGCAGGTGGGATTTCGGCTTTTTTGTTTATAGACAAATTATTAATATTAAATAAAAAAATAATGGCTCATATTTTTTTTGTGGGCAACACTGTCAGGTGCGGTTTAATTATGGATTGACATGAACTTTACTTGCATTCGGCGGGAACTTTAACGCGAAAATCGGGTATTTTTTAATCTTTTTTTTTGCTTTAAAAGATCGGATAGCCTGATGTTGAAAGTCACGCTTGCCCATAAACGGAATAAGCACCAGTCACAATAGAACTAACATAACACCATAGCTTGGTGGCAGTAATACACAGGGATTTAAGCGTTTACAAAGATCACCATGCCGGAACAATCAGTATTGCTCGAACGGAGTCAATCATACTCATAACTTTCAGGAACTTACAAAGCAAAACAAACTAAGTAAATATATCCTTACCTTGTAACCAATTTTTATCAGTGCAACGTAATACCACGAAAATATTTTTACCTGAGCTACAAAGCCTTGAATGCATTAATAAACCGTAGATTGTGGAAACTTTTAGGGTGGTTTTTATAATTCCGAAAACTGAATGTTTCTTTAAATGTTGTCATTGCATGTGTAATGAACATTATTTAGTTGAAAATGCGAACATTTTCGTTGGAAACCGCTCCGGTTTGTTTATATGTTAATAGTTAAGCATTGTGCTTGATGATGTGAAGTTATTTTTAGTACTTGGTGATATAACCTTAAATGTAGACATAATTGTGTCTTGTCAACATTTTATAAAAGATGCTTTGAATTACGGCCGCCATTTTGAACTCTTGATGTACCTACCTAGATATCGATCCGATTGCCAATTGATAAATTCCATGTCCTGTCTTTAGAACAATTTTCCTTGCAGTTTTAGGACCTTAGATGTAGAAAAAAAATTGTCACGTTAAGCCACATTTTCTCCCTGTTTATTTCACATATTATACTGGATTAGAAGTAGCCTCCTCCTATTCTCACATATAAGAATTCACTAAGGTACAGTTTTTCTACGAACGAATGTTAAATTATTCATCCTTCAAAGTAAATCTACGACAATACTCGTGCATGACCTAATCTACATACAATTTTTAAATCACCAAATTACAAAAAGCCAATTTGGTAGTACCAAAAAATAGTGAATTTTCGGCGTGCTCCCGCTATCAGGAATCGAACCGGGACGGAGCGGCGCACGCGAGACGCGCATTAGCTGCTGCGGCTATCAATATCACGAAGCTCAAGTAGCTAGGGGACCGACTGCAAAACAACTTTATGGCAACTCGTTTCTTGTTAGAGTAAGGAAAAAGTAGCTGAATTATGAATAAAGGATTATGATCCTGTTTTATTTGTGGCAGTAGTAAGAAGTAATGAATCAAATTATTGTATAAGCTTTTATCCAACTTGCTCTATATGTATGTTCGGGTGAATTTTGAAGCAGATATCTGCAACCGATGGAGCTGATTGTTTTTAAATATGTTTTGCTGACATGATAAAGTAACTTCAATCGTAAGTGCTAGATCCAAAATCAAGATTGATAACTAAGCATTTCTTTTCGATACAACAATAAAAGCCTGATAAATTCAGACCAAATGGATTCAGGGTGGTTTTTTATCATTGTCTACATTGTACACTATTTGGGCATATCGTCCTGCCTGCCACACACAACAACAATACATAATGATGTTCAGGCTGGAGTGAACCAAAAGTTTGTATTAATGGCATAAGATTTTTTTAATTACAAATTTGTATTGTTGCCTTTACATTGTCATCTAATCTTTCAAAACACAATAGGTTCTTGCTGAAAATAATTAATCCGCCGTGCTCTGAGTCAGCGTCTTCATAGCGACTGCAATTAGTGTATCCTAGACTTTACTTTGGCTGTGTCAAACTGCTAAATACACAAATACAGATAAACATTGGTGGGAAATTGAACTCGTTTATTAGCCATGCAGGCAATAAAATATAACTGATAATGAGTTTGTACCAAATTAGAAAATGTGAATGAATTATTTAGTACTTAGTATTCGTTTTTTATTCTTAATTTAATTCACACCGGACACCGGTCACTCAGTTTGTACAACTTATTAAACAAATCTTAACAACCATTCGTTAAAATTAAGACGTTAACTCTGAATGGATTTAAATAACAAATCAATGATTTTACAAATCTGCGTAAACCTTGTATGCACAATCGTACATTATACTAAGGCCTTTGAGAGCCGTTTCACCGCCTACGTACAGACAGATCTGCACGTGGATCTCTCACGTGTTCTAGGAAAACGACTAAAAACATTGTCTGCATTTTAATTCAACATATATTTTTATATAACACAAAATATTTATTTTATTTAATTAGGCACTATGATTTGTTTCCTTTAATCGGTTAATAATGATTTTCGGAATGTTATCAGTCATGTATGCGATAGAAATGGACTAGGTCGACCGGGGTGGATGCAATGACAGAAGTTCAACTTTACTATCTTCTAGAGTTTCATCTGTATCAGCCCATATACATACGTCCCACTGCAGGGCACGGGCCTCCTCTACAATCGAGAGTACTATTGAGAGTGGTTACGCGATATAGTCCACCACGCTGGCCTAATGCGGGTTAGTTTCATCGCTTAAGTAAGATTGTCGGAGGGTTAATTTAATAGCCACCACTTTTGCCCTGCATTTTTCCATCCCTTGCCCTTACCGCCCAAGTTTTGTAGAAGGCCCTACATGGCAATAACCCCTATACCTACATCAGATGATATGTTTAATGGTTTATTGGACCTACCCAATAAAAAATAAACCAGACGTTCTAATGTACAGTGAAAATTCGATGAACTTAACCATTTTCTGAGGAGATAGGCACCAAGAGTGTTTGCAGTTAATGTCGCAAAATAACCAATGGCCGCAAACTGGTTTTGTCTCTTTTTTTTACTTCAGGTCTATTTTTTACTTCACAACTACAAAAAACTACGCATGCCGTCCATAATCATAAAAACGAGAAAACTTAAGTTTAATATTGCATGGAATGAATTTTGGTACATAAAAATAATCTTTATACGTAAAAAAAAACAAAATACGACATAATAAATAACAACTGAATAAAAACAATGTTTCATTTCTAGATACATAAAAAAATCAAACAACAAAATATTTTTTTGTGATAATGAATGCCATAAAAAGATAAACAAAACTAATTACATCCGGTTCTGAGAAAGAAGGCCAATAAATGCATTAAATATAAAATAAATATAGAGATATATCAGAAGACGAACAATTATGTTTCATTTGAGCTACAAGTTACAAAAATATTTAGTACCAATGTTGAGCAAATAGCGGAATTCGTTTTAATAAAACAAACTGAACAAAAGAATAATGAAGTAATTTCAAGGAATCGTTCACGCTCTCAACAATGCTTTTCTTCTAGACGGCTTTCGAATAATGAAGATTTCGAGAAAAAATGTATGCATCATACTCATGTGTTGGTACGAAGCGAGCGTAAAATTAAATTTTATTTCCGTTTCTTTGTTGTATGTAAAGCTTACAGATGATATGGTAATGTTTTAATAAAGTATACCTTAATGATATAAAAACACTACTGTCCCGGCAGTAATTTTCAAGACGCGGACGCTACCTACAAGAAACATAAAATAAATTATTTTTGGGCACGTAGTGCCATCTACCGATTAATTGAGGTTGAAAGATGAATGAGAGTCTCTGAAACAGTTGAATTATAAATAGTATTGTTATGTAACATTAGATGTCGCTACTTTTTGAGCCCATCTTGTAATAGTAAAGAAGATAAATGTTGTATATTTTCAAGCAAATAATTTAAGATTCTTGTTAAAGAAAATAAAAAAAAGTAGGAATAAAATCATTTTGTTATAATAAATATATAATCTTTTGCAAATGCCATGGTATTTTTAACATATGGCAGCACATACAAGATAATGTCAAGTAAGTGTGACCAATTTCCATAATTAGGCGGTAGTTTAATAATATTTATGTAAAAAAAGTCTCGGATTAATAGTATTTCTGTTTTTGTCATTTTTTTTGCAGTTGTTTGTGGAAAATTTAAAAAAAATACGTATTGGCTGAAGATTGTTTAAACAGGAATGGGTGTTTTTCTTAGAATTCATAACAGAATATTTATTCAATTTATAATGAACTTATTCCTTAAATCTTTATTGTGAATTTCGTTAAAGGTAGGAGATGTAGTGATGCATTTACAATTATATTAAAAGTAACAACAATTATCAAAAAAGCTCGTTTATTTTGTTCTAACACTGACAACCCCAAATTTAGTACCGTACGAAACTACGCGACGTCGGAACCGCTTATACGTCCGCGATATAACAAAACTCGATGAAAATGCATACACCAAAATGGTAGAATCTCTACAAATGTTCTTATTCCTGTTCAAATCAAAATACAGACGAAAATGTCGGTGGTTGTCGCCATTTCTTTGTTCAGTACTCATAGTGTTATTGTTTTGTCAGTGTGTTCATACCAAGTGCAGTGAATATAACTGTATAAATGGTGTTTGTAAAAACGATACATGCGTTTGTTACGAGGGCTGGCAGGGTCCCGAGTGTCAATACTGCGGCGGGAAAGTCAAGTGAGTATGCAGATTGGGGTGACACTCCCAAAAAATGCGTTTGGAACGATCAGTTCAGTGACCCCTTTCACGGCGCGATGTGTATGAAATTGGCAAGAGAAAGCAGCCAGAGGATTATCCAATTATACACTTTGGCTTCCTCACTTCCTGCCGAAGGTCACGTCGATACTGCGATGTCACACACTATTACAATACCAGCATTCTTTATAATGTGTTTGATATGCAAATTGATTTGTACGTAGCCTGTAAACAGTATTTTTGAGTTGAATACACCGTTATATGGTGTCCAATGTTGCATGTCTTACAAGTCCTAGATAATACTAAGCTTGACATGGATAAAAGTCACTTAAAAATAGATCTATACCTTTGGTTGGATGACCTGAATGTCAGTATCTCTATATCTGGTAGATAACTGGATATTTCGAAATAGGTATTGATTATCACAACATTCTTGAATATTTTTAATTGGTGCAATACTTGTTTGCAATACAAGTAACTTATATTGTATAAAGGAAAAGTATAAATGCAACAAATGGTACCAAATACCAGCATATGTGCTGTAATTTTTTAACTATAGTTTTTTTAAATGTTTCTTGTATTGACCATAATTTTAGAAAATTATTTGGTTCATTATTTTAACATGTGTTATAATATGACAAATAACTTAATCTATAGTGTGTAAAGTTCAGTCACTTGCATCACTCTGTTTTGGTGGGCTATGGCCGAAACCATCATTTCATATACTACCATGTTCTATATTGGAATGTTTATAGCCAATATTATTGTCTGTTTGTAAGCCTTGATATTTCCTTTCAATAGTCATCTATGTGTAAACAAAAATAATGATAATTAGGTATGATACATCATGGTCATTTATAATTTACTATTAAAACAATTACATTATTTTCACTCTGTACCATCAAAAGTTTGACTGGCAAAGAATGCTACTGACCCGAAGACCACTTCATAGAATATAAAGTATTTAAAATGAATTTGTAATAAAAATACTATGTCTTGGTTAGTAAGGGCTTGTAAGGTTAAGAATAACAATGGAAACCATGTTTTTGGAGTTTGTGTTAGTGGACTATATAGAGTTTCTATAAATCTAAGCTATACAAATGATAATGTATCAGCCCATATACACTCACCAAGCATTGAGCCTGCTTAAATTCAAGCCCAATTGAAAACTACATCCTTACTATACCACACAAGTCAATTGAGGGTTCATAGACTACCCATTGACACAAATTACAAACCCAGAAATTGCAAAAATCTTCATCACATTATGTAGTTTTCATAGCTTTGTCATAAGGTGCATGATGATATAATTGACTTGATTAAAAATAGTTTTGTATTAATTAAGTAGTTAAAAAATGACTGAAATGCAATAGCTACAATATTTAATTAAAAGATAATTATTCTGAAAATACAGAATAAACTGAATCAAACTGTGTGAACCAGCTTCAAGACACATAAAGCTGTTGCTCGGTGATATAATTGTCAGGAAAAAATTGGGTCACTACAAACAGTATTTGGATGAGTGATATGATCAGCACTGGCAAGTTACTCTATAAAAACAATATGAACTTTGAATGTTTGGGCCTAGTATGTAAAACTTCACTAATATGCTTAGATACTCCACAAAATGTTGGATTCATCTATAGTATGTTGTAACCCTAGACTAAGTTCAGAGAAAATGATAACTATAATAGAGAATAGTATTGATATTTAGAAGTGGAAATCTTATATCTTACTCTGGACATCGAACATTCGAACTTCGTATCGTTTTTATAGACTAATTCCCCTGTATGTAGATGTGATGGAAGAAATAATATAATTTTCTCAACTCAATAAGATGTCTGCTGATAAATGGTGTTATGGACTAATATGATTTTATAAATTTAATGATGATTTTTATTATGATTTTGTTTATGGGTGTATTCAATTTTATTGTCATGCAATGTTTATGTTCTATTAAGTAATGTTTTATGTTTAACTTAATAACAGTAATAATCAAATAATTTTATTCTGTATTTTCAACATATAGGTATATTTTTAGATGAACTGATGCTATTCTTAGCCAATTCTTGTCCAATTATTTTAGTTATTTGTGGGATTACCCTAAAATATTGTTTGCATCACCTAAACTGTCTTGTAATACAGAAAAGCCTCAAGATTTCCGTAATACCTCCTGAAATTGTATGTTGGTGTGAGGTCAATAACGGTCAAATCAAAAACGGTCAACAATGGTGTGTGATTGTCATAGTACATTATGTTTTTTCAATTTAATATTGCAGGCAATACTTCCCAAAAAATGTCCTAATTACCTTTTTGCTATTGAATTAGTTATTTGGATCTAGATCTATATATATTCACCTTAATTATATAAAATTTTGAAATAACAATTGAGGGATTAATGGACTAAATCGCTAGAGAAATAAGTAGGTACTTTATTTTATGTCTAATTATTTAATTCAATTAATAAGTAATTGTATATTACTTATAGAATAGGAAACTTATTGGATTTGTGTTTAATGAGACAATAAAAATACGGTTTTGCCACTAGTATTTATTGGTAACTACATTAGCAACAGAGTTGTCACAACATGTAAAAATAACCTTATACAGCCTTTTTCACAAAAACTGTAATAACTTAGGAAATATAAAAGAGGAAATGTAGTGAACCTACTGGTGGTTGGTCTCTCACATGTGAGAGGCCGCTTGAGTAGGTACCATCGCAATGTCTATCTCTCTTGCGAAACAGCAGTTTAAATGCACTGTTGTGTCCTAGTTTGAAGGATATTGTAGTCAGAGTAACTATATCCTATGTCTCAGGATGGCGAGCGAATTGGAATGCTAAGTATCGCTTTGTAGTTCGTGGTGTTTTTTGGTTTTGTTACTGTCCTTGAGCAGTCGTATCGTTAACCAATAGGCGGATGGCATGCCAGTCTCCCCATGCATATCAATAAAAAGAGCCAGGGATATTTTGGTTCCACAACCAAAGCATGATACAAACATTTATGGTTCAGATAAATTAATCATTGTTGTACATGTATATACGTATGTATTCATAGTTAATTATCACTCAAATAGATGCTGATAAAAAATAGCCAGAGCTCCCACATATCTGTGAGATATCCAAAAGAATTTCAAAGCATTGTGAAGCCCACCCACTTTAGACCAGCTTGATGGCTAAAACCCTAAATTCCTATGAACTGAAGAGGAGGCCTGTGCTGACCAATTTCACATGCAATGTGGATTAATTTTGTATTAAATTATTATTAATGTGCACAGGTTGTACCAAGGAACCAGTGCCATTAATTATGTTAATTAAATTTTGTCTGATTTTGCTCTATTTTTCATAAAATATTAATTTATAAACAAGTTATTTGGCACATTACATATGCTGTTAGTGAGCTGCTGTTAATGATAAAAAAACAATGGGAAAGTAAATTTATTGTTTTTTTTTTTAAAATGATTTCATGGGAATTCCATATTGCTGTGGCAATTAAAAAATAATATTGTAATAGTACATAAGGAATATTATTTTTACATGATTTTATTTACTCAGTTGTAACATCAGTGGTAAGCATAAAATATAATTTGAAATATAAGCTAACAATTCAAAATTATTATTAAAATATGATGCACCTTGAGAACAGTAAATAAGTTATCATGTTTATTTAGAACTAGCAGCACGGCCCGGCTTCGCCCAGGTGCAGATACTTTTGTATTCACATCCATATTGGAATGATATTAGGGTGGGTGTACCAGTAACAAACCGAATAAGCGACATTTTAAAAGTAATTTTGATATTGTGACTCAATTATTACAACAATCATTGCAAAACAAAGAATTAACTACTCCTTGTCTATCATAGAATCATGTAGCTTATTCCAATTTTCTTAATAGCTGTAAGGTTTATTTTTATTCAACAATCAATGTGGAAAGTTGCAATGTGCCTAAGGTTGACCAGATCGTACCAGCAATAGACCAGACGTTGAGCCAATAGTGAACCAATAAATAAAATAATTTTTCATAATGAAGAATATTTTTATTTTAATTACTAAATTGTTTTGTACATAATAATCATCACAACTTTTCATCAGTCTACAAGTTTCAAGTAATACTTAAATGCTCCATGACTAATAATGTGACTAAAATTAAAAAAATTGACTAATTTAAGAACTATAGATAACTAACAAGAGATTCTTATCACTTACATACACAAGTGTCATAATCATAACTTGCAATAATAAAATATCTATGAATGAACAAGAATTAAAAATATGAAATAAATCAAAATAAAAAGAAAACAATGAAAGTACTTCTTAAAAAATTATAAAGAATTAAATTTTTGGCCTAAGTTTATCCATTTCAGGAACTCTATAAAAACCTCGACTATTAGCCAAGGCTGGAACTGGTATCTTCTCTTCTATCGCATCTTTCAGGCACCAAATTTTATCACAATTTTCCGACCAACGGAAAGTATTTCCTGCAGAAAATGTCATAATGCTTATATCATAGAGATCACCATTAATATTTTCTACGGTTCCTGGGAAATATGCCTCTTCGTACCTGACGATCTCGTAATCGCCTTTCTTTGGTTTTGCCGTGACCTTAAAAGACTTATGTACAATTAAAGGTACATTATCATTATCAGAGTCTGGAGCTGAATGGGGTTATTCTCTTTAAAGGGATTTGGTCGATTCTCCTCAGTTATAATTTTCTCAACAGCGTCAACCACCATTTCTTTATTGACTGGAAATCCTTTCTTTGCCATTGCTATTATCCAAGATTTGAGCAGAGATTCCTCTTGCTTGGTCAATATAGTGGGAGGTCCCATTTTTCGTTGAACTGGATATTTTAACTTTATTTTATTTATGACCGTAGTGTGAGGTATATTGTATTTTCGACATGTTTCTCTAATTTTTGCACCATTACTTATTTCGTCAATCGCTTTTAACACATCTTCCTCTTTATAGTTAAAGAACGTTCTTTTCGGCGGCATTGTCTGTAAAAAAATGTAGGTGTGGTCAATTACTAGAACACACTCGTAGTATAGATATTACCAGTAATAAACCACTGGTCTACAACTGGAACATTGTGGATATTGTAATTGTTTTTATTATAATATTTTATTGCCGTATTAAGTAAACCTACATGTAAAAGAAAAAAATAAAAAATAATCAAAAAGCTAAATCACCAGTTGCAGACCAAATGGCATATTACTGGAAAATCATTCAATTCGTGTTCCATTAGTTTACCAATGACAATTATATATTTAAATTAGCATTTGCTGATGAAATAAGACGTAATATTATTGCTTTACAAAACATATGATGCAATTAATTAGAAAAGTGGTTACAGCAATAGGGAACATGCACCAGATTTTAAACTAAGTCAAAATATTTTTTTTGTAATCTTTATTAATATAGAATTATACCTTAAAGATATTTTTTTAATTTATCAACTCTAAATCGGTAAAATAAATACTTAAAAAATGACATTTCAAATTTGCCGCGCATTTTTCCGAAACGCGATCTATTGCTTGAAAAGGAAAGTGACGACAATGGTTGCGTTTTTATGAAGTTTTAGCTTGTTGTTTTACATTTGTTTATGAGTTATTTTGTGCTTTCTTTATACTATTAAATAAAATGGATTATTTTGTCGCGAAATACAGTTCTGTAGTAATTCATGAAAGAAACTTAATCCAAATACTACGTTGTTCATAACGCAACCTTTGACGTCACAGCGAGTTCGCGCCAACATGGCGTTTGAATGCTTCGAAACTGATAGCAGTTTTGATTATTTTTTTGTACTCTTTTGATTGATATTTTCAAAGACTTATATTTTTTTCCGATAATGTAATAACATACAGAATTGATTAAAAATATAAAAAAATGACATGCATATTCCCTATTGATATAAACAAATATTAAATCAGATTTAAAAAACTTACTGTCAATGTGTCCCTTACTAATATGGCCGCCCGAAACGCAGTGAACGATTGTCGTTTCGAATCTTGTTTTTTAAACATATGTAGATGTCGTGTTTTTCGCTTTGATTTATGACTATATGATTGGTAAAAGTACGGCAGTGCTACCAAACGTAACAAAAGTGGCTGGAAATTCGACAGATTGTTAATATTTTGATGTGAAATTAGAAATGGTGTACTACTGGTTCCTGGTGTGGGACTGGTGCACCCACCCTATTTATTTAAATGTAATGTAGCTACCGCCTTAAATAATACTACTTCCGTCTCGTCTCGTTACATCCCAGGCTATCCCGTCTCATTATTCCAAATTATTCAAAGCATGCAATCCTGTACTCTCCTGTTCCGTTTCAACCGCCATATACTATCGTATTCCATCCCTTTCAGTTTGAAAGAGGAGGTGGTAGCAACTATATTTGAACACACAACATAATTTATATTCGGATTAAAAGTAATTATCCGGCAGGATATCCTACTACCTCTCACAGGAGATCCACGTGAAGCGAAAGCATTTGCTGTCGAATTTTCTTCTGTGAGTGAGATTGCCAGACTATGCATTAAAAAAGCCCTTAACGTCGTCGGTATTTTGTGACACAGCTGTACTATTGTTGTGGCCTTTCATACGATAATTTAAATGACTACAGTGATGTATAACCAGTCCAACAATGCAGTCTCGCCACTCAGCCCTTTATACACTTATACGACATGAGTGTATCGAGCGGACCTATTTTCGAGCCGCGAATCAGCACAGCTATTTGCATCTATCGTGAAATTAAGAATTATTTATACAGCCTCCGTGTTGTATAGGTTAGAAAAAGGCCATGATACTAGAAGAAGTTTGGTCTTCGCATAGAAACACATGTATCGCCCATTCATAAACATTTAAAAGACCCGTATAAATAGAGATGTATTAGTAATGAACAAAAATCTCTGGGCGCCAAAAATGAAGCACTTCATATCTTTATTCTATGGTTTTTTTTTGAGAGGCTTGGATGGCTGTTAGCGGGAGTCTGAACGGTTATGCCCAAGGCGCCGCGCCGCGCCGTATTGCTGATGTCCATAAATAAATAAATAAATAAATGTCAGCTCCTGAATGTTGGGTGTATTTATTTATTTTACTGTCTGTCGACAGAATGAAAGTATTCTCAAATGTCTTAATTGCTTAAATAGACATTGAATTATTACTTTAAAATACTGATTCACTGTTACATTGATTAATGTTTAGAACGTCTGTGATTAATTACACAACTGTGTGGTGTATATGAAAACATTTAAATATTAATGTTATGTTATTAACGTTTTTAATTACGATAACAATTAGCGTAAAAAAGTATCGCATCGTATACGATGCTATCATATTGCATATTAGGTCTTTGAATATAATTGTTTTTGATATGCGATCATTATTGCAACTGAAAGATACTGTAATACTAACAACTTTACAACAATAACAACAAAACATAAAACCTGTAATAAATAGTGATTTTTTTATCAAATACAAGCTAAATAAGATAGCTTACTTATATCTTGTCTATTATCTTATTTAAATTTCTATTCAATTTTAAGCTACTTATTACGGTCACCTAAAGATAACATCGTAAAAAAAAAAGGTGGAGAAAAAAGTAGGTTATGTTTGCGTTATTAAGAAAATAATATAAAAATAAAAATTATGATCCTAATTTTAATAACCAATTTTCATAAAGAAATATACTTCTTACTTAATTCATATTTTTTTTTCGCCGGTATTTATAATAGCATAATGTTTTATCACAAACACACGCATTGACCCAGAGACTGGGATTAAACATTCACACAAATCGCAAGTGTTAATTTGCGTTAATGAATCAGCTGGTGTTGCAAATGTCTATCATGCGGCGTTATCATCGGTTATCAGCGTGCGACATCTGCTTCATTATTGTGTAATTATACCCGAGCGTGACAGGGCGGGGGCACGGTCGCGGCTTTTACCCATTTGTTGGTATATTTAGACGTTTCCGCTTGCTTTTATTTATGTGATCGATGGGGCCTTGTTTTTTTATATTTGTAGCAACTGGTGGTGGATTTGCCGAGGACCTAAAGTCCCATTTGCACGGGGAGAGTTACTCGAAATATCATTCGATATTCTTCCTGGACATCGTTTGCGCTTATCGTCAGGTGCAGTGAAGTGATGTCGTGAAAATTTAAAAAAAAGTCCGAATATAAAAATATATGTATATAGTTCAAACGTTTGCCATAATACGATAATTATCGCATATATATTAACATCGCAAATTTTCCCCATGGAAAGGGCTTAATACCTCTTTTCTCTTTCCATTCTTTTTTCTACCCATTTCGCTTTAAGAGGCCGGCGGCAACCCGCTAACTAGCAAAACATTTTAGATCTTAATGGGCAAGTATAATCATTTTATCATAATAATTATAATTAAGTGAACTATTTGCCCGTTTGTCGGACACTGTAGTAAAAGAAGATAATCCCGTATACACGCTACAGGCACTACTATAAAACTAGAATTAACAGTGGCACCCAACGGATTACTCTCACATATCAAGCTCCAAACCTCGACGAATCTCCTAGCACTGTCAATATCACTTTGTGTTGATCAGAACGTATCGATTGACGTCGTGCGATACAATTTTGCCGGCTTAATAGAAACTGGAGTGTTAAGTGTAGGATTTAGATTGCATGCTAGTTTTAACGAAGGCTGCACTGTGATTGACAAATAGATGGCAAAATGATGAGCAACTAACGCAAAATCATTTACAAAAAATCTTCATAAAAATTCGGATCAGGTGTTCAGAATAAAGTCAAGTTAAAAATGGGTTTTTGCAGGTGGCAGTAAAGTACCCAGAAATCAAATTCACCGTTTTTGTATCGAATATCCTCCTTTTTCGGAACATACAGTATTTTCATCCGAGAATGAAGAATTTACTATGAGAAAAAAGTTGTGTGGGATCAGAACTATGTATGTTTACTTTTTTACGTCCAATTTTCATACATGGACAGTGGACACACCCTGTTTACTCCTCAAACTAGTTTTAAAAATATAATTTATGCTAAAGATATTTAAAATGGTTTACTATAAGGAAATCTTTGGTAGGTTTCTCATAAGGGTGAATATACAAAAATTGGGTAACTCGCTGTCATCAGCCAATATATACAAAGTCTTATTATATTTTATTGAAATAACAACTTATTTTAAAACAATGAAAAGTCCTTTATATGGTCACCCAATTTCACTTATTCATTTTAAATACAAGTTAATAAAAAAACAAAATTAATACTTAAAATGTCAGTCCTTTGGCATGTCACAATCCCGAAAACCAACAATCAAGTGACTATCTATTAAACATTATCATTGATTTAAGAAAACTTACTAATTTACTACAATCTGTGATGAACATAGTATTATATACTACAACTTTCATAATGCAATGTTCTCCAATTTATTTTAAAAAAAATAAGAAACTTTGTGTTTGTTTTCATCCGTCAGTCCGTTGTGTGTTCTTTAAATTTGAAATTCTCGCCATATATCACCGAGTCAAGGTCAAATCCCTGTTTATGTATTAATGTTGGTAATGAAGTTAGTTGCGGACAGCACAATTTGACGGCCGCCATAACTGTACGAGTTCTTGGGTTGTGTTTGTCTTCTATACACATGCAAAGCCAGTCAAAATTTCAGTCCCGTGGTGGGTCGTTATTTTCTTGTTAATCTGAGGTTTATTATCATTTATACATAATTAACTATGATTTGTTAAAATGTAGTTTGTTGATATTCGAAATTATCAAAAAAAACATTAGTTCTGATTATAACCTCAAATTATGTCTTTTTCGTCAATCCGCTGGCGTCAGTCCTTTGTCAGGTATCGCGCTAGAGGATTGAATTGTCTCCATAATACTGCTTTTTGTTGTTGTTTTAGAGCACTTTTATCTTAATTGCTACCGTGTATAAGCATTTCTATTTTATATTTCAGTTTAGAATATCATACGGCCCACTAAAAGCAATTTGACTAGGGAAGAAGATTAGAAGAAAAAGAGAAGCCGAAAAGGCTCGCTTGGCCAGAATTAAAAGTGCCCCATTAAATTAGCGGAATACAAAGAAAAACAAAAACTTCAGTACTTAAGGAAATAACTAAAATTTTTAATAAAAGCCTACTTCAAAACAAAAAAACCACTAAAAACCAAAAAATAATAAAATATTAAGTTACGCATATATTTTGATTTGTTGGCTAGTCAAGTCATTAAGCAAATTAATCAACATGCACAAGTACAATGAAATAAATATTATTTTTTGCTTTGCAGTGGTACTTATTATTTAATATTTATTGTGGTTTTTGTTTTGAAGTCGGTTTTTATTTTTTTATAAAATATTTTAGTTATTTGTATATTTTTAGTGTTGATAGGCATTTCAATGAAGAAGAGTTGGTCCCACAAGGAATATGTTCTTTCCGATGACAATGAAATCGCTGAAATCAGTTAAAGCTGCCGAAGATATTGGTATTTACGTTTATTTTAATTTTATAATTATTTTTAATTGTTACTAAGTGATTTGAATACTTAAAAGACATGTGCCATTATTAAAACTAAGAGATTTGTACTAATTCTTATTAAATTTCATTATAATTCTTAGAAAATTGTGTACTTTATCAGTACTATGTTAGCCTCGTCAGTCCCCTGGCAATCAAATTCAGAAAATTTTAAATATCTCATAATTTACTTAAAAAAGTGACTGGCCCGATTTGGAACAATATAATCATTAGATTTGTCATCATATGCACCCGAATTTGTTATAATTTGATTTAATTATTATAGTAAACAAAATATCCTCAAAAGTTACCCAACTTTTGTATAATCACCCATAAGTAAGAGGCCGCGTGGGTAGGTGCAACCTCAATGTCTGTTTCTCCCACCAAACAGCAGTGTAAATACACTTTTGCATTTTGATTTGTAGAACATTGTAGCTAGAGTAATTACTCGGTACATTGAAACCTAACATCCAATATGCCAGGATGGCACTGGAATGCCAAGCATTGCTTTGTAATTTATATTGTTGTTTGGTTTTGCTACTGCCCATGAGCGGCCGTATCACTTACCATCAGGCGAATTGCACGCTCGTCTCGCCATTCATTACAATATCCTTATGAGAAAATGTTTCATGAGATTTAGCAATGTTACCTATATTCATGCTACTTAATGAATTTCAAATTCTTCATTGACATTATATTTTTGCATTGATCAGCTAATGCTGGATATTGATATTCGATTTTGATAACCCCTTTAATTAACTGACTACATAATTGAAGGTATTTACAGTAATTATACTTAAGTAAGGCCATGTCATCGCATTTTTGAGCTCCCTATGGTGCTTCTAAATTCATTGAGTCGTATGTATTTCTAATTATCTTTCTAATGTAATTATTTTATTACCATTAGCTAATAATATGTCAGTTAATAAGGGTATATTTACGATGATAATGCTACAAATGTGTCAGAAAAAAAGTATTATTTGTTCTATGGAACTTTAACAACCAATAATGGAATAAAGTTTGCAATATTCCATAGAAAATCTTATATAGACATTTTTTTGGCTGAGCAATTATGATCATAATACATGACATTACAGTTGACGGATACCCCAATAAATCACACAGAAAATCTACGCCAACAACATACACATTTACCCCATTACGTTTTCAGTCTTACGTCTCCCATGGGGGTCATAACGGACGGCCCTGGCAACTACAGCGTGAGTACGCAGTGCACTTGGTTAGTGAGCCCCCCGCGCGTGGGGCCGTCACTCCCCGTGGTCCGCATCAGGCTGGAGAGCTTCGCCACAGAGTGTGGGTGGGACCACCTGTATGTCTACGATGGGGACAGTGTACGCGCTGAGAAACTACTGGCTGTGTTCAGGTATGAATTTATTAACATTTACCTGTTGAATGTAGTGCGGAAATGTGCCGGTAGATGGCAATGTTACTACATTTTGGTTAGAATATTATAACTCCTTTTTGGGCAAAGCGACAGCAAAGCTCATACTTCGCACTATTTTTCTTTGAAATAATGACCACCCTGACCACCACTATGATGGCGTGATAGTTTCGAAATTCTTTTTAAAGTAAAAAGTGTGTAAACATCACACGGAGGTTGCAAACATCACACGGTGGTTGCAATACGGAAAGATGGGGTTTTGTTGAGTCCAAATCAATGAGTGATCAAAAAGTAAATATTGTTTAACAATGGCTTTCAGTGGGATGCTTCCTTCGTTAAGTCGGTTAAGTTTAAAAAAAAACTCTTTATATTTCTTCTACTACCACCTACTCTTGAATGTTGTATCAGCCCATATACATACGTCCCACTGAAGGGCACGGGGCTCCTCTACAATCGAGAGTGGTTAGTTCAGGCCATATAGTCCGTCCGTCCGTCCGTCCCCCTTGAATGTACGTAGCATTAAATCCTCGCCATTTTGTATCCTCTAACACAGCCCACACCAAATCTCTTCCACTCAAATTCATCAATTCGTCAGTCTCCACTCAATTTCAACATCCTATCTGCCAGACTTATATGTATGTATGTATCAGCCCGTAAACATCCCACTGCAGGGCACGGGCCTACTCTACAATCGAGAGTATCATTGAGAGTGGTTAGGCCATATAGTCCACCACGCTGGCCTAGTGCGGGTTGGCGGATTTACTTATATAGTTTTGTTTATTTTTCAGTGGCGTCCTAGAGCCTGAAGAGTCGGGCTGGACGCGGCAGGTGATCGCTCGCTCTGGCAGCGCGTTACTCCACTTCTTCTCCGACGACGCGTACGCAATGGAGGGGTTCAATGTTACGTACGCTGCGTACTCGTGCCCGTCAGACGACCACCGGACTAATTGTTCTAGTGAGTGTGTGATAGTGATAACCTGAAGTGTTTATTTATAAATGGAGTAAAATATACACTTACCGTCAGATGTCTTGGTGTCGGTAAAAATGTGAACAAAGAAAAATGTATTGATTTAGTCATTTTATATTTATTTTATTTTTTGTGCTTCATTGTTGTATGTTCTCTGTTTGTATGTTTGGGCCACACGAGGCTTTTTATTTTATTATGGAATGTGAAAAAATGCATTGTGGAACGGATTAGCGCTATAAGAATTTACACTGGTATTATTATATTTCTGATAGTTACATAGACTTATAGAGTAACTTAAAAAAAAAATTTTTTAATGTTTTGTTTTACCAGTTTTGAAACAATTATATTTATCAACTAGCTGTCGGGCCCGGCTTCGCCCGGGTGCAGATAGTTTTTGAGTCCAATCCACATCAAGAACATATTATTTCGCGTGTCTACTAACTATATTTCCCGCGTGCCGTCGACTATATTTCCCTTCCGTAGGAGAGGACATCCCGTGCCAACAATTTGAATTTGAAAGAGTAGAAAATATGTATATTTGGTTTCCTGACTCATCCCACGGGAACACTACATTTTTCGGGATAAAAAGTAGCCTATGTGTTAATCCAGGGTGTCAGCTATCACTATACCAAATTTCATCAAAATCTGTTGAGCCGTTTTTTCATGAAAGAGTAACAAACATCCATACATACATACATACATACAAACTTTCACCTTTATAATATTAGTAAGGATATTATAAATGTATGCATTTTATTGTAACTGTGTGGTAAATATTTTCAGATCATGGAGAATGTGAAGACGGTACGTGTAGATGCGAGCCCTACTGGACGGGCGTGGCGTGTGATCAGCCTTTATGTCCAGGTAATATTATGCTCAAAATAGTAAGTAGTAATTGGCTATATGTTCATTCATACTAGTTTATTTTATATGAATTTCTGGTTTTATTTAAATTTTATATTTTGTTGTTCTCTTTAGTTTTAGTTTATTAGAATTTATAATGTAAGCGGTTTGGATTAAGTGTGTAAACTTAATAATAAATCAATTTTTACACAAAATGCTATGAGAAATAGTGTGGAATCGAGTCGTAGCTGCCATTTTATGTTATTTGGATATAAAAGAACAGGTTCCTTTGTATATTTTTAACATCCCAGTGCTTATTATAGAGTTCAAAATGTTATATAACTGACATATTTTTTTTATATATTATTTCCGTTCTACTTACACTTACTAACTTAGTACTGACTACGTCACAATTCCTGCTCCAACACAAAACTTCAATGACAAATAAAATAAATAATCCATTTTTTTTTCTCTTTTTATTTTGGGGACTTTCAATCCAGAGGCGGCTCGTAATATTTTTTGATGGGGGTTCACAAAAAAACTAATTGAAAAACTAGAGCTTACTATTTATTATATTTGCCGCCGATCTTTTTGGCGTGCGAAGATATCTATTTCTTTCTTGTGAAAATCAGAAATGGAATTGATAAAGCATAGAAACTATTTTTTAATACTTAAAAAAAAAAACTGCGTATTAACTGAGTGACGCGTGAGCGGCGCTCCAGATTACGCTAATTTCTCATACGATATCTTTTGTTTCACGCGTCGGCGCGAGTCGTAGCTCTCTTTCGCACTCATTGAATACAGTACTGCGAGTCGTACTAAACTTCGTTTCATAGGAGCACAATCGCTGGCGCTCCACTCGTTACAAATTGACGCTACATGTACTTATATAGGTAATATAATATACTTATTATAGACGTAGTAAAATATAAAGAATGTAATGTAAGGATTTATGTATTATAAATATATATAAATTATTAAATTAGCTAAGTATGTAATTTTCGTGGGAGTGCACTGCACCAGCGCTCTTTCGGATGAGCCGCCTCTGTTTCAATCATAGTTGACTATAATAATAATAACTTTATGCTTTATGCTAGTATAAAGATAGTGCTAGTCTCATAGTAAAAATAAACAAGTAATGTCATTGAGGTATTATATTAGAGCGGACATCGGGAACAAAATCTCTGCGTATGGTGCGTGCACATGGGTACACAGTGAAGCGAGAGGGAAGATAATTTTACTTCGTAGGCGTGACAGAGACACAAACAGAATGTACCGTTCAGTTTGTTACAAACATTTTGTTTGTAGTGTCCCCTCTAGTATATTATCTCAATGAGTAATGTACATTTGCAGAGGACTGCAACGCAGCGCAGAACGCGGGCACGTGCACGTGGTCGGGCTGCGTGTGCGCCGCGGAGCGCGCGGGCGCGGCGTGCGAGCGCGCGCGGCGGCTGGCGGGCTGGCGCTGGGCGTGGCGCGAGGCGGGCGAGGGCGCGCGGCCCGCCGGCCTGCCGCCCGCCGCCGCCGGGCACGCGCTGCTGGTGCACGGAGACCAGCTGCTCAGGGTTGGCGGGGAGACGTTTGAGGATGCGCGGTTTTTGTATAGGTCGGTGTTTTGTAGTGTAATACAGAGGTAATTATGTGCGAATTGCTTAGGCAAGTTACTTGTAAGCGAGTTACAAATTACATGCAACTTGAATAAACCTGCATACAAACTACAAATATAACTTGTATGCGAGTCGTTTGAACTTAATTTTAAAGTGGTGCGCAAATTGAACGCGTAATTTCCTATTCATTTTTGAACGATTTCACTTCAATTAAAACTTCCATACAATTGGCATACTTTAGAAAACAACAAATGCTAGGTTATATGCCTGCTTGCTGAAAGGCTCCTAAAGGTTGCTTTAAGACACTATACCACCTGTACTTGCCACTCAAAATTGAAACTTCTGTCACCAAATATCTACAGTGATAACCAATTAATTATAATAACACCGAGAACTACAACTCTTGGAAAGCTTTCTAAGTATTCTTGTAATTAATTTCCAGGTATAAAGTAGCAGAGAATGTATGGGAGACGGTGGATACGTACGGTGACGGGCCGGCGCCGCGGTTCGCGCACGCGGCCATCATGTACGGATCCGAACTCATCGTGTATGGAGGGGTGGTGGCTTCTGATGATCCTGAGAGGGGGTGAGTAGGAACAATGTTATTACCCCGTGATCTCATTGTTTTTGTATGTGATTTTTTTATATCTATGAATGGCGAGATGATCATGATGGTAAGCGATGCGACCGCTCACGGACAGTAGCAAAAGTGCAAAACAAATGCTTGGTGTTCCACTGCACTCGCCAGCTTATGATACATGATGTTAAGTCTCAATATATCCAGAAGTTACTCTGCTTAAAATGTCCTTCAATTCGAAACAACAGTGCATTTATACTTCTGTTTGGCGGTAGAAATAGACATGAGAGAGCTACCACCATGAAAGAAAGTATTTTGTACATACCCTTTATGTCCAGCAGATAAATCTTGTCTGACAGATGAATGATGAGTGATCTTGGTTATAAAATAATCTGTCAATACACATAAATCTTAGAGTATATATATATAGAGGGAGCGCTGTCATACATTCGCGGTTTGAAAAACGTAGATATTTTCGTGTTCGTAATGTTGGTAGCGCTCCTATATTAGTAAAAGTTTAATTAATTATTTAGCAATAAATTGCTTAAATTCCTTTGATAGCCGGAATTATATTTAACTATTATTCTTTTGAAACGAGTTTGAGTGGAATTAAATAGACCTAAACTACTTATTTTTAATTTTTTTTTCAAATAATTTATGTATGTTGCACAACCTGTTCCAATATTAGCCAATAGGAGGGCAGAAAAAGGTGGCCCGGCACCACCATTTTTATCTACGTTTTTGAAGTACCAGCGCTCCCTCTATATATATATATACTCTAAGACATACATACATAAACTCACACCTTTTTTCCCATAAGGGGTCGGCAGAGGTACCAGGACACCCACATTTCGCATTGTATGTTCCGTCCCATGATGTGATAGTGTGGAAGCCTATCGTCATATCAGGCACCAATGCCTGACTGTGCTGATATAATTAGAAAAATCAAATATCATTTTGCCTGAAACTACGCCACCGAGGCAGTCGAATAATCTGTTAATGTTTGTGATGAAGATGAATATGATGAATTATGTGATATTGTTCTTACATATTGTATTGTATTGTATTGTTGGCACTTACAGGGGTGGTCTGGCGGGGTTGGAGGGTCGTGCGGGGGAGGTGACTAACGAGGTGTGGCGCATACACTTGGACGTGGAGCGGCCGCAGTGGAGGAACGCCACGCCCACCACCTGCTCGCCGCACAGGCAACCGCCTCTTAAACATTGCGGTAAAAAGTTATTATGATACTTGAATGATAATTATAACGGGGTGTTGTCTTTATCGATGCTTTGGCGTAGTGTTAATTTGATGATATTTTATGTAAATTGTTATCCTAAAGTAAGTGCGTTTCATTCCCACCTGAATGTTCATTTGCAATGTGCCATACATTACAAGTTAAAAAAATAATAATGAGAAATCTCTATGAACATCCCTGAGAGCTTTACGGTCAATGGTGGAATTCCTGTTGTGGAACGGGGAAGAAAAAAATGAGAGAGAGAGTAAAAATACTGCAGCGGTTTCATGTTGTGTTCGCAGGAGGGTTGCACGTGTCTGGTCACACGGCGGTGTTGGCGTACTTGGGTGCTACTCGCAAGCCGGTGATGTTGGTCTTCTTCGGACACTCGCCGCACTATGGATACTTGCATTTAGTTCAGGTACTTGAATTTTATAGTTTTGCCAGCCTCCGAGGCGTAGTTGGTTAGACGTAGGCTGTGATACGAAAGACCGCGGGTTCGATCCCCGATCGATGGGTGTTTGTTAGACCGAAAAGTCTCTCGTAGTTCACTATACCGACGACACAAGAGTCGATCAGTGTGTGGGGTCAGGACAGTGTATGTGACTGTTAGTGTATTTATTTATTTTAAGTATTAAAGGTAATGCTGTGAATCTTTCAAACAATATTCTAATGCGCGCGCTTAATTAAATTCTTTGTGGTTTATCGATAGTTTTATCTGAAAATACTTTGATGGAAACCTAAATCAATATGGAAAACCTGTAAATACATACTCACACCTATATCCCATACGGATAAGCATAAAATATGCTACTTTGCTATATCCTTATATAATTACTTTCGCTTCATCCCTCTCATTAACCTCTTCATTTCCGTCGGCTTAGAGCGCCTGATGATGATGATGTTTTTGATGATGACGTTTTTGATGATGATGATGATGAGGTTGTTGTTGATGATGTTGAATGATAATCATTACAATGCTTTCCTCCAGGAGTACTACATAGACGAGGGCGTGTGGTCCGCGGCGGCGACGAAGGGTTGGGCCGCACGCGCCGGCTTCGGCCACTCGGCCGTGTGGGACCCACTCTCCAAGAAGGTGTACGTGCACGGCGGCTTGGTGTCAGAGTCTGAGGCTACTCAGGTCAGCTGTATAAACTGTATTAAATATAATAATAATAATACAGAGTATAACAAGACTGCTACCGAAAACGAAGCCGGGTGGTAATTTAAGTGACTTCAGACACAATGCAACAGAAAAAGTTGCAAAAAAAGCAACAATTTTTTTTAGATTTTTTTTTTTCCTTTGGCCATATTTGGGTGGTAAATACATTTTTTTCCTATAATAATAGTGTATACCCTTTTATTTATAAATACTCTAAGGTATAAAAGAGTTAAAATTATTATTTTGGCAAAAACTATAGATTTACCACCCAAAATTGACGATATTTAAAAAACCTTAAAAAATAATTGTCGCGTTTCTTTGCGAAATTTTTAGTTGCATTGTGTTTGTAGCCACTAAAACTACCACCCAGCTTCGTTTTCGGTAGCAGTCTTGAGATACCCGGTATATACATGTGGACCAAGGAGTCGTGAAATGCTCGCCGCAAAACGGCCAGCGAATTTTGTATATAAGAATGACATACGTCAGTTTTTCTATATTCTTGTAAAATATTTTTTGATGTTTATTGTAAATTCACATTGCTATTAATTTGTAAATATTATATGTTGTACATACATGTGGATTTTCATTCCGCCACATACACATATACATATAAACAAAATTAAAGTCTTTGTAAAGTGAAAATTAAAAAAAAATCCAAGTACATATCGTTATTTACATGATACCTTTACCGAAAAGAAAATATTTTTTTTTTGTCTGCCTGTCTGTAAATTAGGGTTTCACACAAAAAAAATTTATTTTATTTTATTTTTATTTTTATTTTATTTTATTTGGGTGGCTCACAGCTATCAATAGCAAACAAACATATATTAAACAAAATGTATACAAAAGATAGCCAATTACGAGCTACCGCAGATAGGTTACAAAAGTTACAAAATCTAATTGTCTTACTACTCGTATCTTTAAAGTTAGTTATCAGGAATTACAAAATTAAATTACTCATACTAAGCGTAATAAATATTAACTAAAATAATAATAATAATAAAAAAAAAAAAAACATTTAAACAAAAGTAAATAATGATGCTATCGAAATTTTACGCCAAACAGATATAAATCATTAATAAAAAAATAAAAACACTCAAATTGTAAACTAGGCGGTTAATCGCCATGAGCATCAATAAAACGTTTGGTTAAAACATTTCTCGAAAATGCAATTTTGCTACAGAATAGATCTATGCCTACATCTTGAGATACTTCGTTAAACGCCTTAGCAGATCGCAGCATGAAGCTATTGGCTCTGTAATTTGTTCGTGCAAGCGGAATGGACAGAATATTCTTTCGTCGTGAATTTGTGAACGGACAATACAGATTTATTTTGGCCAGAAGTTGTGGACAGTCGACCAACGACTGGGCGATTTTCATTAAGAAAGAGACATCAGCAATGTGTCTGCGAACTGACAATGGTAATAAATGGAACCGTGCGCACCGCTCCTCATACTCAACCTTGGGAATTTTGAACTTGAATCCTAAATACCTCGTAAATCTCTTTTGAATCCTTTCAATTCTACTCGAGTGAATGTTGTAGCAAGGATTCCAAACTTGGCTAGCGTACTCGAGATTACTCCTAACATAGGCACAATACAGAATTTTTAAAGTCTTCATCTGTTTGAATGATTTTGCACAACGAAAAACAAACCCAAGAGCGCGAGTTGCTTTTTTTATAATTTGGTCAATGTGATGACCATACGATAACTGATTATCCATGATGACTCCCAAGTCACCCGTGAAAGATGTTCTTGCTATTGGTTCCCTCATAATATAATAATCATGATAGAACGGCCTTTTTTTACGGGTGAAACTCAACACCAGACACTTTGACACGTTCATGTCTAGCTTATTGACGCGACAATACTCATCTAATCTGATTAGATCCTCTTGTAGAAGTGTGGCGTCCGAAATATTGTCTACTATCCGATATATTTTCATGTCGTCCGCAAACATGAGGTAGTTTGAATTTTGAAAGCATCTGCCGATGTCATTAACAAAAATTATAAATAGGAGAGGTCCAAGCAATGAACCTTGCGGGACACCTGAGGGTATATCAATCCAAGAGGATGATGAATTATTTAAGACCACTGCTTGAGTCCGATCTTTAACATAAGAGGAAAACCATCTAAACAAATTACCTCGAATGCCCAAACGCGACAGCTTCCTTAAGAGCGTATCATGATCGATTCTATCGAACGCTTTGCTGTAGTCTGTGTAGACACTGTCGACTTGGTGTCCATTATCCATGCTGGCTGTAACAAATTCAGTGAAAACAAGAAGATTTGACACTGTGGATCTTCTTTTCAGAAAGCCATGTTGATTTGGAGAAAAGCTTGACTCTAAAGAATTGTAAAGTTGATTGTATACAATTCGTTCGAGTATTTTGGCCAACAAACAAAGTTTTGAAACCGGTCTATAGTTGGCAACATCATCTTTAGAACCCTTTTTGTGGATAGGAGTGATGAATGCCGATTTCCAAAGATTAGGCATAACACCTTCACTTAAAGAACGTTTAAACAAAATTGAAACCGGTACCGTCAGCTCATCCGCACATGATTTTATAAATAAGGCTGGCAGTTTATCGGGTCCAGCCGATTTGTTGAGGTCCAAAGATTTCAGCAGTCTACCAACCTGCTCCGTACTAATTTCAACAGAAGCAATGTCACACAACGAATCATCTGAAAAAGCTTCGTAAGTCGACAGAGACTCAGAGTTTGAGAAAGTTGAATGGAAATATCTTGAGAACAGTTCACATATTCCTGTACCATTGTTAGCAGTACTACCAGCATAGGACATAGTAGACGGAAAATTATTACATAAACGCTTACTTTTAACATATGCCCAGAAGGATTTTGGGTTATTGATAATATTCTGCTCGATTGTATTTAAATATTCTTTGTAACATTGGCGTTCCATTACATTAGCCCTGTCACGTAGTAAGCGAAACGAATTGAGATCTGAGATGTTACGATAGACTTTATATTTAGATAAGAATTTAAATTTTTCTTTGATTATTTTTATGAGCGGTGCGTTAAACCAGTTCGGATATTTGTGGCCATAAGAAACTCGACAGGGTACATACTTATCTTTTAATTTGTTTATAATTGTATAAAATGTACTCAATGCATCATCTACACTATCACTTTCCAAAATTGTGTTCCATTGGACGCTTGATAATTCAGAACGTATTTTCCCGTAGTCCCCTTTGCTATATTGGTAAATTGTGCGTTTAGCTACATTCATTAGATGAAGCTGCACAAAATTCGCTTCCACCAATAAGGCTTTATGATAAGGGTCTTCGGGAACTAAAGGGTCCAAACACGCAGACACGGACACAGAATCATTACTTAAAACTAGGTCTAATATTTTATTATTAATATTACTGATATAATTAAATTGTTTGAGGTTGCATATATTTAAATCATCAATAAATTCTAGCATATAATCGGTTGGCGAAGACACAGAAGGTCCGTCCTCAGTTAAGGACCAATGAATATCACTCATATTAAAATCCCCAAGAATTATAAATTTATCCATGGGGTTACTATTAATTAACATAATTAATTTGTTCAAAAAGTTAGACAGTTGAGTAGCAAAATTATTACCTAGATTTTGGCCACATAAATATATGGTACACAAATGAAGCTTAAAGAAAGAATTTCGGCGGCTGGTCTGTATTGACAAAGACACCCACAAATCTTCTGCACTAGACTGCCAGTCCGGCCTGGCGTTAGCCGCTAAATCACGACGTATTGCTATGGCGACCCCTCCCCCCCGGGACTGACCAGTCAAACTATAGTCACGATCTCGACGCCAGACTAAATATCTCTCGTCAAAAAGTTCACTATCACATACCCCATCCAAAAGCCAGGTTTCAGTCAAAGTAACAATGTCATAATTGCTCAGACTTAAGTTCCGCAAGAATGTCTCAGTCTTAGTCCTCAGTCCACGCACATTCTGGTGATAAATCATTAAATTAGCCATTTAACATTAAAAAAAAATAACCAGATGAACAAGTATACAATACAATAATAAAGGTAGTCGCGAAAATAATACAGGCATTCCAATTTTGCACAAACAAAACCATAGCATAGGACTACAAAATACAAAAATAGCAAGAATAACAAGCATAGATAACCATAATTTGTAAAAATATTCCACAAAGCATATAAATCCTTGGATGTACAATAACCAACCAATAATACAAAAGATACGCAAATAGCAAATACAAAAATAAAAATCGGAAAGGCAATAAAAAAAAAGAGCGATAAGTAAACAAAGGCGATCATTAGTGAACAAAAGAACACGATACGGCTCAAAGCGATCATTAAGTTTTTTAAATCAAATAAATATTTTAAATAAAATGATGTAGCAAAAATATTTAACAAATAGTAACTTAGCATATTTTCCGCAGATCCTCTTGTGACCGTATAATAAACGATTTGGTGCTCGCATCCCTCCTGGCGAATATTTTGGCGTGTTTCACCCACACAAATTGAAAATTATGATCCTTAGCAAGTGCTTTGGCCTTAGATAAAATAATCTTGTTGTTAGGGGTCAGATGGTCGTTAAGATAAATAGCACCTTGACCAGTCAAACCAATGTCAGCAGGGATCAAGGGCTTCTTCAGCGAGCGAGCAGCAGCCAGGAAATCTTCCTTAGTATACCTGTTCGTAAAGGATACCACAATATTTTTCTGACCCGCTATATTAGTAGGGACTCTGTGCAAAAAATTAATCTGAGACTTATTCACCGGATAAGATATCTTGTTAGCGATTTTGGATACCACCTCAAACAAATTCTCCTTGTCTTTAACTGGAACTCCCTTGATCTCTAAATTATTAATTCGGAGCCACTGATCCTTCTCATCCAAACTAGTTTCCAACTTAGCGACCATTTTTTTGAGTGAGGCAACATCCTCTTGGGCATTTTCCATATCTACTACCCTTTTTTCCAGGTTGGTAATTTTGGTGGCAAACTGTGATGTAGTAGTCTTGAGATTTGCAAGTTCCTTCTTTACTTCTTTTATGTCTTCAGCAAGAGTAGAAAGCGGCACAAGTTTGAGATTTATGATGGCTAATTCACTCATAATATTTTCTAAGGTGATAGCCGATGATGGAGAGCTCGACGGATTAGTAGTGCCCGAGTTCTTTCCCGAGTCTTTGCACGAAAGACACTTCCACTTAGAACGTCTATCACCTAATTTACGATATCCAGCTTCCGATATCCCTGAACACGGGAAATCAAAATGTTTCTCACACACAGAGCACTGTATAGCATCGAAGACGTCATCACCACATCTTCCACAATTGACCATTCTTGCTGAATACTGGTAAAATAATAAGCAAAAAATGCAAAAATGCACGAATGCGCAGGAGCAATAATAGAGTCGACTATTTCGACGCGGCGGCAAAGCGTGCCTTGGCCTCACGCGCACAAATACAACTCAATCGCCGCAGCGACCGCCGGTTCGATCCCCAGCAAAACGGTGATCTTTTTCGATGTTTTAAAACTCGTTCACGTCACACCAGTCCTCGATCACGACGTAACCGAACAACAACCTGCTATCCCGCTCGGTCTCCTCCCACAAGGCGGGGCGTCTCGGTATAAACACTACCGGTGCGACAAGGAATCGCCAAAAACGGCCAAGAGCCAATCACGAAGATCGAACAAGCAAACTTCAATAATACGGAACAGAAATCACAGCGCGATGCGACACACGACCGTCCACTTTGAATAGTAAGAGCTGAATAATAAAATAGAAATAAAAAACCCCTAAATTTTGAGACTATTTTTTAAACATGGTATAATGTATCGTCGATTTATTTTGCTAACAAAGTTTGGCCAAAAGCGTTTAATGAATAACTTTATTCGTTTCTATTACACTCATACGCTGGCAATCTATCTGGGAAGATAAGAAGAAGAAGAGGAGATCAAGAGGGATCTTGTTCTACGATTTTCCCGCGGGCTTAGTAGATGTACTTGGTATGGACACCTGACCGTGTTTAGATCAATGGATTAACGCGAATCTTTATGCCAGACAACTTGTACCCAAACATTTTTGCTCCTGCGACATCTCATAACCTATTCGAATGTTTGTGATCACCACCGAAGCGTATTCATTGTACTGATGTAGGGTTTTTAAGGCCACAGTTGGGTTAACAACGTTGGGCATCTTTTGGGGTAGCGGAAGGGAAGGAGCTTTTCATAAAACACTTCAAGTGATTAGTCACAGCCTATTTCTCCCCTTAAACAAGGCACCCATATACCATATACATTATCTACTGGAACGTCCACCGACCGCCGGGCCGCATACGTCATTTAATATATCACGTTTTAATATATCTCGTTTTAATAACATTAAGGCGGTCATTACATTAACATCGACATTTAAAATATACCTTAATCCAACTAACATTAAGTTGACATTACATTGACAAACCTTTTAGAGGTCGGGACGTTAGGTATTTATACGAGTCAGGTAATTAAATAGTAGTGTGTGTGTTTCAGGCCCCATCAGCGGCCCTGTTCGAGTACTCGGTGGAGAGTCGCGTGTGGCGCCCTCTACCCTCCGCCCCCACGCCGCGATATCTGCACACAGCCGTGTTCATCTCGCCAGGTAAATTGGTGTTATTATAGCCAAAAAAAAAACTGTGTCAGAAATATTTTGTCAAGTCATTTCATTATATTTATCTGTCTTCTAAAACTGGCTAGTCGTCTCAAATATCCATAATAATAAATCCCTTAAGTCATGATTAGTAATTAAAAACGTTGAAATATTACGTAGAAATTTCATCGACATTAGTACCAATGTAAAAATAACAGGTATAAGATTCTGAATCGAATTCTAAGTCAGAAATATAGAAAGCCATGTAGGTACCTACACAAAAGTTCTGTTAGCTTGTGTTAAGATCAAAATACAAATGTATGAAAATAATTTTTGGCAGTCTCGTGACGTCTATCATTTCCATACAATTTGAGTTTCCGCATATGTTCACGCCATCAGAAAAGGGACATTTGCCTAAATCCCTGGCTGATATAAAGCAGCACATCGCGTGCGGAATGATTAAAATGTTATTTCAATACATATTGATCTTCCCGTAAGCGTCCACGACAAAAAAGGTGATATTTGTCTAGATACCTGGCTAACATAAAGCAGCACAGTGCGTGAAAAAACATTAAATGTATGAAGATGTCATTTGGTAACCAGAAGGCATATGACTGCCAAATGGTATTTTATACAGTTATATTGATCTAACAGGCGTTCACGCCAAAAAAGATGACATTAGCCCCCTCACTGATATACATGTTTCAAGTCAGTCGCAATTATTTTAATAAAAAATTAATCCTGAGTATCTCTGGGGTTCTTGACTAGGAATATCACATTAAAACAGTGACACAGCACAGATAATGAAACAACGGTGTTTATATAACAGGCGTGATGCTGGTGTTCGGCGGCAACGCGCACAACGACAGCGCGGCGGCCGCCGTCGCCAACCCCGCCGGCTCGCGATGCTATTCCGCCGCCGCCATGCTGTACCACGTGCGGTGAGAAATAATAACCCAACACTCATTATACCACTAATTAGCGGTTGACAAAATGGCGGCCATAATTTTTAATTCTGCCCATCAATTTAAAATATCGTAGCAAAGGATACTTCAGGTATCGATTTTTGCCGGTTGTCAATCCACTGCACGACATAGATTTTCTTAATATGTAATATATACTTTATGCTCACGCATCTGCATGTGTGATGTCAGGATTAATAAAGTCTCATTTTGATAAAATGTTGACGAGCGCTATAGCAGTCGGACATGTCAAGTACTTCTTCTTCTTCTACTTTGCGTTATTCCGGCTGGTGCCAGGGTCCGCCTTCCGGAAAATTCTTCTCCATTTCGCCCGATCTTCGGCATCCTCAATATTAAGGCCATTGTCCCTCATATGTTCCTTGACGACATCTGGTCAGCGCTTCTTTAGTATACCTTACTTAACTACATAACTGAAGTAATAATAATATACTTGCAGTTGCGGTTCGTGGCACGCGGCGGGGTCGGGCGGGCTGCGCGGCTGGGCGCGCGCGGCACTCGCGGCGGCGCTGCTGCCCACGCGCACCCCCGCCGCGCTGCTGCACGCCGGGTACGCACGCACACGTACACGTACAAGTGCAAGTACACGCACACGCATACACGCACGCACATGCACACGCGTACAGACAGACAACATTGTCATACATTCAATCTACTTTACTGTATCAGCCCATATACGTCCCACTGCAGGGCACGGGCCTCCTCTACAATCGAGAGTACGATTGAGAGTGGTTAGGCCATATAGTCCACCACGCTGGCCTAGTGCGGGTTGGCTATACTGTTCTTCAATCCGAAACACAACAGTGCATTTGCACTGCAGTTTGGCGCGAGAAATAGACATTGCGGTGGTACATACCCAGGCAGCTACTGACATATGAGAGACCTACCACAACTAGTAGTGCTTGGTTATTTTTTATTGCTTTATTCCGGCAAGTTTGTCGATTTTAACATGTTGCAATAGAAACCCTTAGATAAGGCCTAGGTATACACTACATCCAGTAGCCAAGTAAATACACGACAAATATAAAACCAGTAATAACTTCTGTTTTCAGTTTCGACGGTCGCCTCCGCTCGGACGCCATTACGTTCGAGGCGGGCGCGACGTGCGACACGCACCAGAACGAGAGCTCGTGTCTCGACGCCGCGCGGACTACAGCCAGGTCTTGCGTGTGGAAAAACAATGACAAGTGTGTGCCGGTGAGTAAATACATTGTTAGGGTTCTATAATGATTTTTTTTTATTTAATAATCCAGCAAATGAGCAAAGAGGTCATCTGATGGTAATATCTTCTGCCCGTGAACATCACCAACGCTTTACTTATTTTTTATTCAAATCAATCCTCAGCTTTTAATACTAATATAATACAACTGGTGTGCTTATCTTACGGCCAATAATGGATTTACATTTTTTCAATGTAACATATAATAATCTTGGATCATAGATATGTTGCCAGAATATCAAATTGGAAAAAAATGGAATGCCTAAAAAAGATTAGGCCAATATTACAATAGTACTATGTTTACAAGAAAAGTAATAATCAAATAATGAGAATCTAGCACGGCACACCGTTTATCTCCTATTAGTCGCATCTTAGCACCCGGCACAGAAGTTGCATTAATTAATGCTTATTGGTCTATTTAACTAGCTTAGATGACAATTCAACTACTTAATTAAAACACTTTGTTAAACTTATTGTTAAAAAAACTACGTTTATGATCTATTTTAATAATTTGATTTATTGATTTAACTATACCATAGTTCGATATAAACGCAATTTGTGGGTAAAAAGAAGGCTTAGAGGAGAAGAAAAAGGGTAGAAAAAAGTGAGGAAGAGAAAGTAGTAGATAGAGATAATTTTATTGTTTAAACAATTTGTAAATATATTCAAATTATATTATCCAATTGTAAGCTTACACTGAATGTGAAATGTTCTTTATTAATTGGATTTTGTATTTATTTCCAGATAGAAGATGTGGGATGGAAGGAATCTCATAATGATTCTGTGAAAGCGTGCGCCGTCCCTCCTACTTTTGGTAAAGAATTTTATGATAATATGTGTTTGTTCATAATTGAAACATAATTCAAACATACTTCATTTTAATTAATTAATATTATTAGTGCCAGGACTGTTTGTTTCTGTAAGCGAAACCTAGTCTGTACAGCACTACCAACTCCGAAGCTGTGAGGAATAGCGAATAAAGGCTCAAAGGAATCACTCTGATATTGATGTTAACCAGAACTGCGTCGTACTTGGATTATTGAAATCATCATCATCATCATATCAGCCACAGGAAGTCCACTGCTTTACATAGGTCTCCCCCAATGATCTCCACAATGACCTGTTGGAAGCGGCCTGCATCCAGCGACTTCCTGCGAATTATTGAAATATTTAATTAAAATCTCATGTTCAGTTTTGCCTTAATTTAATATATAATTGGCTATCTTTGGGTTTCAATTTTTTAAATATTGTAATTGATAGCTGTGAGCCATCCAAATATTTCAATATCAGAGACATTTTATTTCTTTTTCGAGCTTTTGTGGCGTGTGCTGTGTAAACGGTTGATGTTATGCTATAATCATGTATACAGGATTGCTCTTTAAAACGGGATAGGATAAGCAGTAGAGGACGGATGTCCCATTGAATTCAAATAAAACTAATTCGTATATGGAAGATTTTTTTTTAAATGTGGCTTGGTTTTAAAAAGTATTCCTATCCGAGCCGAGTTCTAGTATTAAATAAATGAATGTAAAAGCCTGCGACTGTCTTGGATGCCGTAGTGTAGTTTTTCGACATTCAAGCAATAAAGCAGCCTAATGTCATTGAAATAGGTTGTATTTTAAATGAAGGCCACAATATGGCGCTTATGACAGTCGAGGTGTGTGTGTGCAGAGGAGGGTTGGTGCGGCGGCGCGGCGGGGTGCGGCGCGTGCGTGTCGGCGGGCTGCGCGTGGTGCGGACACTGCGCGCCCGCGCACGCGTGCAGCAGGCGAGCGCGGCCGCCGGTAACAATATGTTCAGCATATTTATTTCAATAAATTTATTTTAAAAAATAAAATTACGAAATGGAATGAAATGAAAATAATTTATTGAATCCATTTAATGTTCAACATCATTTAAATTCAGTATTTTTTTTATCTACCACCCGGTTCGGAAAGCGGTTTTCATTAGAGAAAAACACGCAAGAAACTCTAGTGTTGTAGTGATTATTACAAAATGTACTAAAAAATATCTTGGAATCCTACAGAAAAGTAATTTTTCGACAGGCACAAAGCGTAGGTCCTATCTGCTTACTATAATAAAAATATACATATACACATATGTACGATTAAGCATGGACTGTATACCGCTACTTTATTCGATCCTGACAGTATTTTCGCTTCATCCACTACATTAACGTCTTCATGCTTTCTAGTCGATCGATAACAAGCATAAAGCAAATGTCCTCTATGTTTAGTGAAAATGAGCGTTGTATTTCAGATAACATCGCTAGAAGACTGTCACTCAAGCGAGGAGTCTCTGAAGGAGGTGTGCGGGCGGTACCACTCGTGCGCCGCCTGCCACGCACACCAGCATCACCATACGCATGTATATAAACGATTTTTTTTAATCATATTTTTCTAACTACATGAACGTTCACCCACCGACGCGACATTAATTTAAATAATAATATGTCTCAAATTGCCTCGGACTGTTGCCTAGGTGGCGTAGTTGTACTACGGTCAACGTTGAGGTCTCGGGTCGAATCCCGGGTCGGGCAAAGTAATATTGGATTTTACTATTCGTTATCAGCCCGGAGTCAGGAATCTGTGCCCAATATGGCGATAGGCTCGCCCCCTATCACATTGTGGGACGGAACATACAAGGTGAAATGTTCGTGTCCTGACACCTCTGCCTACCCCTTTCGGAAAAAAGATGTGAGTTAAACTATGTATGATTGTAAAACATGCATTTCACGTATAGGTTTGTTTCAGGGCACTGAGGAGTTAAGTCAGCGGGCGTGTTATTGGGATTACGATACTATTAAATGTAAAGCGGCGAACACGTCGGAGGAAATGCGGTATGTTGTTTGTCTTTTTTGTCTGTTCTGCTTTGACTTGATTACTTTCATAATGATTCAAAAATACAGAAGTACATATTTTTTTTTAATATTTACATAATAATTTTAAGTGTTTCCTTTTACAGCCTGTCATAGTACGGATATAATCATGATTGATTGATCAATTGTCAGTTGTCCTTGATAAAGTGTTTAAAGGTTGTTGATACTACTTTAGTACTGTATGTACTGAGGCTAACGCCCAAATACTGGAACGCAACTTAAATATAAATGGCGCTTAACTACGTTAATCCCGATTAAATGTACTGGCTAAGTGGGCTGTGCGCTGTTAAGAGCAACTTAATATTTGAATGGCGTTCCGGTATTCGGGCGTAAGTTTTCTAATTTAAATGTAAGGCAAGAAACTCTAGTGAATAAATAAAAATAAAATAAATATAATCCTTGATATTGTGTTTGTGTGCAGCGCGGGGTCCGCGGGCGGCTGCGCGGCGGCGTGCGCCACGTTCGCGAGCTGCGCCAACTGCACCGCCGAGGAGTGCATCTGGTGCGCCTCCGCCGCCAGATGCGTCGACAAGGTGACACACACACACGCACGCTGATACTTTATTATTATTGTTCATTACTAGTACAGTCAATGTAGACAAAAATTAGTTACAATCTCCGATTTCGTTTATCCTCCGTAGATTTGATTGAGAAGTTGGGACTGAATATGTTGTACCCTCTATTTCGTCTTGCACTTTTTGCATTTTAAGGATGAAATCCACCCCTTTTGTTAAATATGGGAAAAATGCAGATTTAACTTTTTTTGGCTGAAGTAATTGTATTTAAATATAAAAATTAAATTATTTAAAAAAGCTATAACCATTAATTATTAACCTCGCGAAATATCAGTCTCCGGTCGAAGTGTATTTTTCTTTGTCTAATGTATTGTTATTATTGATTTCAGAACGCATACGGCGCGTCGTTCCCCCTGGGCGGGTGCCGCGCGTGGGCCACGAGCGGGGGCGGCGGGTCGTGGTGCGGGGGCGGCGGGGGCGGCGCGGGGTGCGCGCTGCACCTGTCGTGCGGCGCGTGTCTGTCGGAGCCGGCGTGCGGCTGGTGCGACGACGGCGCGGGCGGCGGGCGCGGCGCGTGCCTGCCGGGCGGGGCGCGCAGGCCGCACGCGCCCGCACTGTGCCCGCATCACAGGTACGTACTAGGGATGTTGCGAATGTTCGCATCCGCATCTGCAAATGCGGAACTTCCGCATAGATTTGGACATCTGCATCCGCATCCGCATCCGCAATAATCGATGCGGATATTTATGCGGATGCGGATGTAATACAAAACGAGACAAAACAGAACGTTCGCATATGACATTGACCAGTGGGAGCGAAAGAAATAATGACATGATCCGACGCGTTTGTTGTTGCTATGATGTTAGATTCTTCTAGTGAAGATGAGAGTCGATAAAGAATACCAGAAAGTGGTAGCACTGAAGCTGTACTCAAAAAAGAATTTATTTCTTAGTACCGCATAAAAAAAGAGCCTATGTGGATGAAAATCCTCTTTAAGTGGTGTTCCTCGAGAGGAATTTAAGATATTATTGCCGATAGCACGAAGGTTTTATCCACTCCACTAATTAGTGATCCTAGCGAACAATTATTTGCAGCGTGTTTTTAATTTACGAACCTCTTCCTAACAGCCTTGTATTAGAAAAGGCGACGTTATACTTAATAAACAAAATGATAATGGTTTCTTAGATTTACGCGAATGTTACACATTGAAATAAAACTATTATTTACGGATTTTATCGCGGACAGTCCGCCCCGTGACCACGAAAGCTGTAAAGTAATCGACCGTCGGGAATTCAAAAAAAATAAAAATTAAACCAAATCCGCGATAAAATCCGTAAATAATAGTTTTATTTCAAATAAAATGGTGTTCTTTTGCGAGCACTTGGGGCTACTCAAAATGAAGGTGATGAATTAAATTATCAATAGAAAATATGGCTAGAACCTTGCACAAGCATGGGATCGGTTTCTACACATAAATAAATCGGAACCCAAAAGACGCAACTGCCAGACATCAAGACACAGTGAGCTTCTGCGTAGATCGAAACGCAAAAACAGACTAACGTTTTAAATTATCTTTTAATTTAATAATTGTAAATTACGGGTAGTTAAATTATAACAGTCACTGAGCGGATGAGCAACTCAGTCCGCCCCGTGACCATGAATCGTGTAAAGTAATCGAAATGCCGGGAAGTTAAAATAAGTATATAAAAATTAACATAGATAAATCGAAAAAATAATAGTAAGCGATAAAATCCGTAAATAATAGTTTAATTTTAATATTCATTAATATACTATATTTATAGAGGATCTTAAACATCCGCATCCGCATCCGCATCCGCATCCGCATCCGCATCCGCGGATGTGAGCCTTTAAAAATCCGCATCCGCATCCGCATCCGCGGATGTGAAAAAATCGGCATCCGCAACATCCCTAGTACGTACATACGTGTTGTACTACAGAACCTTCAACTAAATGAGGCTTGTGCCGGTAACTAATCTAGCTAGTACTCATTCGGTAGCCAATCCGTGCACTCGAGTGTGACTATTATTCATTTATCGCAGCGATTGCCGTTTCATAACTTAATACCGAGGTTGCGGTCCGTAAGTTTTCTTTTATTTAAATAATTGACATGACGATCTGCCGTTCGCCAAATGGTAAGCGTCACGCCAGCTTATGGACAAAACCAAACAACGCCTTGAATTACAAAGCAATGCTTAGCATTCCACTGCCCTCGCTATCCTGAGACAAAGATGTTAAGTCTCGATATGTCCAGTAGTTACACTGGTTACAAAACTGTTGTTTGACAGGAGAAATAGACATTGCGGTGGTATTCACCCAGAACTCTCACATACGAGAGACCTTCTAATAATGTCGATATGATGTCTCAGGATTGCGAGCGCAGTGGAATATCAAGCATTGCTGTGTAATTTAAGATGTTGGTTGGTTTTGCTATCGTCCATGAGCTGTTGTATCGCTTACCACCGTACACAGTCAGTACAGTCGAACGGAACTTCTTGTCATTAATTGCAATAAAAAACGACCTACCCGTTCTGGTAAAAGAAGTGAGTTTATGTATGTATGTGTATATATGTATGTGATTGCGTACAGATGGCACTTCACCCGCTGCCCGCTGTGCCAGTGCAACGGTCACTCCGTGTGCGACGCGGCGGCGCGCTGCGTGCAGCCCTGCGCCGGCCGCGCGCTCGGAGACCACTGCCAGGTACTAAATAAATAAATAACACCCAAAAGCCACATATATAGTCCTGACCCCACACTAAGATCTAGTCTTGTGTCGTAGGTATCAGGAACCATGAGAGACTTCGGTCGCTCATACCAACTCCATCATCATATTTCACTATTAAACAGGGTGATATAGACATATAGTATTTAAACTAAACCACACATACCTAACCACCTCTGGTAACATTGTACCATGTTGGAACAAAAGCTGCCTAGCTTTGTTAAAATAGCGATTTTAGGTTTCCAGGCTTTTGATCAACCCCTATAGATACCGTGTATGATATGTATGTTTGTCCACGCATATCTCAAGAAATATAAGGAGCCGTTCATTAATCACATGATCTGTTTTAACCCTCTCCCCCCCCTCATCTTTAGTGATATTTGGTGAGATTTAACACACATGTGAAATCTTAGTAGACCCCCCCCCCCCTCCCATGTGGTATTTCGTGATTTTTCTCAAACCCCTCCCCCTCTCGAAGACTCACGTGATATTGGACAGCCTTTATTTTCGATAACCATTTGATATAGCAATTCGCATTGCTATTTACAGGCGTGTGCGCCTGGACACTGGGGCAACCCTCTCAATGGCGGCGCTTGTCAGCCATGCGACTGCAACTCGCGAGCCACCGCTTGTGCGCCAGACTCCGGACGATGCTACTGCAGTACTAAAGGACTGGCCGGGGATAGATGCGATAAGTGTGATAACACTAACCATTATCACGCCGATCCTTATAATAAGGGAGCTTGTTATTGTGAGTTGATTATATGACACATATTTATTTATTGATATTAAATTAGAGTGTAATTGAAAGGATTAAGTTAAGCTATAAAATTAAGGGAAGAGATGCCGCAAAATATTTAGATGCAGTTAATTTGTATTTGGTTAAGTACGAAACAATTGACAAGATATTAAGAACATTACTAAGCTTATTCTGTCTCCATGTATTACATAATTATATTGAGGAATATTTGAAAACGTATGTACAAATACTTTTCCTTCAATTTTTTATCTAATTAATTTCAAACAGTTGTATTTGTTTATCAATGCTAAATCAAAACATATTTTGATATAAAAAAGTAAATGATGAATTAAACTAATAGCAGTAGTATTTTTTTAATGAACATAAAAACAACAAACTACAAAATTTTTATTACTTTTGCGTTCATTAATTTGACCATTGGGGGAGACAGTACAAATTGCTGTGGAGATCATTCAGGGATACCTGTGTTCAGCACTTGACTTCCTATAACTGAAGAAAGAGAGACAGACATTAAATAAATTAATCTTATCCCACAGACGACCTAGCAGTGGACTACCAGTTCACATTCAACCTCTCCAAAAAGGAGGACCGTCACCTATCGGCAATAAACTTCCGCAACGCGCCCGTAAAGCCGGACGTGGATGCGGATTTCAGCATCACGTGCTCGGCGCACGCGCGCATGAACCTCACCGTGCGCACGCGCACCGATCCAACCGAGCGCACGCTGTTCAGTGACGTTAACTGCACTAATTTTAAGTACAAGTACGTAGCATCCACCATAAATATATACATTAAAGATTAAAGATATTTTTTAAATTAATCAACTCTAAATTGGTAAGATAAATACCCAAAAAAGTAAATTTTAAATTTGCTGCACATTTTTTTCCAAATGCTTGAAAAGGAAAATGACTACAGCATACAAGATTAGCTTGTTGGAAGTTGGAAGATTAACTCAAATTTTAGCTTGTTGAGTGAATTGTTTTAAGTTAGTTTATGAGTTGTTGTGTATTCTTTATATTACCAAAAAATTGATTATTTTGTGACGAATTACAATTCTCTAGCAATTTATGAAAGAAACTTAATTCAAACACTACGTTGTTGATATCGTGTACGCTCACCTCACTAAGAGTTCGTGCCAAAATGGCGTTAAAATGCTTCTATACTGATGGCAGATTTGATAATTTTTTTGTACTTTTTTAATTTTCTGTAGCAGTCTTTATATACCCACCAATATTTATGCTTTAGATTCGCGAAATCCGAGCACGCATTCGGCGTGGAAGACAACGTGACGCTAACCACTTTCTTCGTGTACGTGTACGATTTCCGACCGCCGCTGTGGATCCAGATATCATTCTCTCAGTACCCCAAGCTGAACCTGCAGCAGTTCTTCATCACATTCTCCTCGTGCTTCCTGCTGCTATTGCTGGTGGCGGCAGCGCTGTGGAAGATTAAACAGGTAATATATATTTGTTGTATTGAATAGCGTTAGATTTATACACTGTGACAAAAAAATGATACATGAAAAATCTAATCATTATTATGTATATGTAAGAGATCGCATATCCGGCTCGAAGGACCAGAAATATTGTGATAGAATAATACCGTAAAAATACAAAAAAAACTGGAGGCACTAAAGCGTTCAGCGTGTGCAGCAAACACGGGTTGTATTTGAACACAAGCGATTAACTTTAAAAAGCTTGGAGAATAAATTCAGTAGAGAATATAGGTGTCTTGAATGATATAATTTAATCGACTATCGGTACTGTAATATTTGGTAATTATAGTGTTTTCATTTCGCTGTGCCACTGTGGATTTTTTTTCTTAATATCTAATATATTTGTTAGAATACAATTACTTTTGTTTTTCAGAAATACGACATGTACAGAAGAAGACAGCGGTTGTTCGTTGAGATGGAGCAGATGGCGTCCCGTCCATTCAGCCAAGTGTGCGTCGAATTAGAGAAGGGGGGAGGAAGTGAGTAGCGTTACAAACTCATTCATGTTTGTTAGTCTACATTAAGCAGTTATTTAAGGATACTTACAAGCATTGCTTTTTAATTAATGGTGTTGTTTAGTTTTCTACTGCCTCGCCATTAATAGCGACAGTATTATATAAACAATATAATATAAATAGGCTTCTATGATCAATCGTACTAAAAGTATTTGGAAATATACTATTTTACTACTATTTTATAATTATATTCTGAATGTTATACAGGGAGCGCAAATAAATGGCGCACTTGCTCAGTGGGATACAAGGGCATAATATTAATATCATAATAAAATAATAATATTTGGAAAATACCTATCCGTTTTGAAGTTATGACCGTTTAAAGTTTTAAGTTTAATCACCACTTTTTCGCATTAAACCAGTTGGAATGGATGAAGAACAAGATTTAAACACATACGTATTTTTTCGTTTCGTCGTTAATTGAACTGCCTCGGTGGCGTAGTTGTACTACGGTACGGTTACAAAGCTGAGGTCTCGGGTTCGAATCCCGGGTTGGGCAGTGATATTGGATTTTTCTATTCAGTATCAGCCCAGAGTCAGGAATTTGTGCCCGATATGGCGATAGGCTCGCCACCTATCACATTGTGAGACGGAACATACAAGGCGAAATGTGGGTGCCCTGGCACCTCTGCCTACCCCTTCTGGGAATAAGGCGTGAGTTTATGTATGTATGTTAATTGAACGGTTAACGAAATATACCGCGAAAACCATTTTTAACAGCATCGAAACTTTCTTAAACTTCGCTTTAAGAGCGTTTATACCCTGCACGCGCTTTTTGGCTTAAAAACAGGACTTTTCAAATGAGTTAATAGCCACCAATAAACAATTTAAAGGAAAAATAACTATTACTAATTTTAGAAAAGGTTGTCATCGAGGGATTTTGGTGGAAAACATTATAGATTGATGGATAATTTGTGAGTACTATACGGATTACTGAACACAAGTTTTGTTATTTAGGCTTTAAATGGCAATTTAGAAGCTTAAGATATCCTTAACCACTAAATATAAGATGAAAATAAAAATATTATCAGACTAATAAGACCCTTATGGAGGGATTTTGCTGAGAAAAATAATCTTTTTTTGTTTAGTTCCTGAAAAATAAAAGTTTAAACAATGCGAAATTATTCAGAAACTCTCGTCAAGAACATATTTTTTTTCACCAACTTATCGTACATATTTTTTTATAACAATTGCATATTATAATAGAAGAACATCTTATTAATAAATTACCATTTTTATATTTCAACAAAATTAGTTTTCATGTTTTCTACAAATATTTTAAAAACCACTATAAAACACGCTGTCCGACGTGGATCAAATCAGACCGCCGCAAGGCCTTCTAGAGGGAGGACGTATCGCTCGTCGCTCCGGCCTGGCTGCAGTCGATTATGCCGCGCGTAGTAAAAATAGCCACGCGCAGAATGCGATTACCACATCTTAGTACTTTGGTAGTAAAATATTTAATTATTTTTATTACCTACAATGATTTTGTAGTGAGTATAAATTATGTTTCAGGTAATATAATGGGACGTAATTCCGAGGCTAAATTATGTTATGTATTGTAATATAAAATTAAATATATTTCGTAATTGTAAGGGGTTGTAAGGCCCCTAACACTATTTATGTGTTCGAACACGAAATGATTAATAAAACGTCCGTAGTGTCTACTGATTGAACACTGATTTGAATGCAACTTAACAATGTAATAATAACGAAAATATGATTAGTATCCAAAATTTATATTATTCTTTGCTTGCACAGTAATATTTGTCTACTTATAATGCAAATAAAATATTTTTATGATATTATATTACAGTTACATTTCAATTGAATATTTGAAGCGCACGGATCAAAGTTGTTTGAGCCGATTGTATAGCGAGCCGACGCGGCAGCTCTACGCACACAGCTTTGTTCGCTTATGTGTGCGTGAAATTAACGAAGAAATACCTATAGTTGACTTTGCGCGCAAGGTGTATACGCTCTTAACCGTTGTTTACATATGGGCAAGGTCATGAACTCTCAGCGGTATAATTTATCCTTCTCTAACATCAAAAAAGTACACCCTGTATAAAAGTAATTGTTTATAAATATCAAATGAAAAAAAAAACTTCTTTGAATAATTGACATGGTTTTAATTTGAATCCATAGTTTTTGTGCGTATATCCAGTACTACATAAATATGTATATCCCCCTAGGCGTGGGCGTGCCGGCCCCGGTGGCGCTGGAGCCGTGCGCGGGCGGGCGCGCGGCGGTGCTGTCGCTGCTGGTGCGCCTGCCCACGGGCGGCACGGGCCGCGCGCCGCCGCTGGGCGGGCTGGCCGTCGCCTCCGCGCTCGTCACGCTGGGCCACCACCACCACGCGCACAGCGACAAGCGGCTGAGGCATCAGTGACCGGGTGGGAGGGCGCAGGTAAAATAACTGCTTCAGTATAGATTGCAACTGTCACTAAATATAAATAGAGATATTATTTAAACTATGGAGTGAAAATAAACAGCAAATTTCATCCGTAAATAGATTGAACTAAACGAAACTAACAGGAAATAATTACAGTAGTTATATAAAAACTAATTATCTGTGAATATTACTAAAATAAACAGCATAAAACTATTTATTATTTTTAGATTACTTTTTATGAAATAATAATAATAAAAAAAAAAAATTTTATTCATTCCATTTGATATTTAATATGAATATGAGCAACTGTCGATTTAACGAATCTTTCAAAATTATTATATGTATTACCTGATACCATGATGTAGCTTGAACAAACACAACCAAAATGCACATTGTAAATGTTTTAACCTTATAATTTTACGATCGGTGCTTATTAAAATTTTCAGTAAAAATTACCATAAGTCATACTCTACAAATACTAATCTAAAATATGTATTGTTTCAGAATACAACACCAATGTACATAAATAGCTTATGTAATTATAAGTGCTGTACATAAACGTGTATAGAGTTGCTCAATGTGTGTGTGAACTGAATACTCAAACACAACACTACGAACACAACAGAACTGTTCACAAAACTATCGATTTAAGTCGCAGTTAACTAAAATATATCGATAATGTGTGGAAATGTATCGATAGTCGATCATAATCTCATGTATTTTCATCATGTTTATAGTCGGTTTTTTATCGATAATGTATCGAAGGATCAAAGTAATTTTGATGTTTGCCTTCTGTAATGATATCGATAAAATCTGGTTCAAAAACGAAGAACAAATAGTTATAAACTATATCGATTATTAATTGCTAATCGAATTGTACCAGTTTGTTTTTATTGTTTGACCATATTGATTGAATGATATACATATATAATGATGACAATATTTATCCCGTAATTATATTTTTAAATGAGAGTGCTTAAGTCGATAAAATTTTATTGAAATGAAATAGCTATGTGCTAAGATAGACCTATGTTAAAGATATACATTAAACGTTATTATTATATATTTATCACAGCATAAATAAATTGCCTAGTTTGGAATCAATTTCCAGATCATAATAAAATGAAATATTAAACCAACGCTTTTTTGTTATCAAAATACTATATGATGGATGTTAGGATGTTAGGAATACGATAAATTGCTGAAGCGAATAAAAACGTGCGTTCATCTTTGAGCAATAAAGGCATCTGAATGACTGAAGTAAGCTTAAAAGCATTGGCGATTGCAACCATGAAAGCGTAAATTATTTAATTGAAAAGTCGGTGCAAGATTTGCAAAATATGTTTTGTGTGATTTATCTTACGGATATTTTTTATCGTGTATATAAGTATGAATATCTTATCACAATACGTTAGCAGCGATACATTTACCACTAAAGTCACTTTTTTATTAATTAATTCTAAAATCACCCACCCAAGTAAATGAAAAACATGTTACGATAAATATTTATTTTTGAACCGTTGTATCTATTTCATTACCACATCACTGCCTTGTCTAGTCTAGATCTAATAGTCTATTCTTTAAATAAATTAACCTTTATTATTTCGGGCTACGTTATTTTCTATTAACAAACAATTCTCAGTGAATTAGATAGATTTACAAGTTGGTGCTGAGTGTACTCGCTTATACAGATAAGGCAAGGTTAGTCTCAGTGGAAAATTCTTGCATTTTGGTGATAACTAGTACCACTCCTGGGCAGGATTCTATCTCTTCTACTTATGATTTTATCTTGAGAATGTAACAGGTCTGAATTGTTCCTTAATCCTTGGTCATTTAGGCGGTTATCTCACCACGCCATAATTACTAAAACTACGCTTGTGACCTTGCACTAACTTGCTCATCTATGATTATCGACTCCACTCGATTGTCATATCGATATTTTAAACCGACTCTAACTGTTCCATGAAAAAACTAATAATACCGTTAATAAAGTTCGATAAAATACTTGAATTACAAAGTATCGAATTAAACATTAAATGTATGTATCATAATGTAAGATAACTCATTAACTTCCGTGTAAAATGTTGCCAAATATTCTATTACGGTCATATTAGGTGCACATATATGTAAATTTTGCGCGCGTGTGCGTTCTATCGACGTTTTATAAAACTTTTTGTTTACAGAAATAGCGGTTAGGTTAGAAATGAAATTGCGCTTTTTAAAATAGTGACACTGATTTAAAAATGCATTAGTTTTACAATTTGGACCAATTTGTATTCGTACCTATTCTTAATTAAGTTTTGGCATCGTTATTGTGTCATTAATACGGTGGAACTGTAGACTGCAAGAGTTGGTTCTTCAGAGGAATTCTTGTTGGAGTAATTCGACAAAATAGTGCTAGACTGACCATCACATAATATAATTGAATATTTCGCTAGGTTTGCGCGGTATATACGTGATTTTATACAGAAATAAAGTATAAATATTTCCATCGTACTTAGCTGGTTTTCATAAAAAAAACTATTAATTTGAATTGTGTCACTTTTTTAAATGTATCAATGTTTTTGTTCTCGCTTTCCATGATTTTTTGTCGATGACTTTTGGTATCAAAAGTATTGTTTTAGAAGCTAAATAATAAATCTCATGTCGATACAGAATTGGCGAAACACTTTTTTATTTATAATTAGCATAAGTAACCGTATTTATTGTTTCTACGTTATATCAACACATTCCCTCGAATATAAAGTTTTGTTGTTGATTAAATTTATTTATACGATAGTTTAAGATGACAGTTATAATAAAACATATTTATACAAGAAATATATTGTAATTTAAGAATTTAATTTCAAATGTCCATATTTTTTTAAGTGACAACACCATATCTAGTATTGCCAGTTGCGGAAAATAATTTTATCTCAATTCTTTAGTATTTTATGATTGAAGAGATTTTAAAATTACACTTTTCTGTTTTAATAATTTCTTTAAAAAAGTTGTGTTTGTGATATCACAAATGTCTTGTATTTTAATTATATATTTATGGGTTTTATTACATATATATTTGAAGTATTGCAAAAAACTGGTTACGAAACGAAGGCAGTCAGTACTATTGCTTTTCTGAGTAAAATTATTATTAATGAATAATTATTTCGGCTGCGTATTTAGTTTTTGATATAAAATGAGATTTAATGCATGTGACTATTAGGTGTGTTTATATTATTTATATAAAATGTGCCTAAAAGATCAAATGACCTACCACTTTCAAGTCAGTTAAAACTCAAAATAACTGTAGTAAAACCCATAAAAGAATAATTTAGTTGAAATTTTTTGACAAATAGTATAACCAACACATCCACGTTGAGACATGACGTATCTTAATACGTAAAGTAGATTAACGCGATCTGTGTAAATTGTAAATAATGCAGCTTCGATAAGACTATTGATATTTTTCTTACGACTGATGTGTAAATTATGTAAAAAAAGATTTTTTTATTAAAAAAAAAACACGAGCATTTAATAAGCGAGTGTTGTGGCGAATCTTGTTTGGGAATACATTGTTCATAATGTTTTTTTAACAATTGAAAAACTGTTTGTTTTTAACGACAGATTTTAAAATTTATTTCGTGCCTTGTTGCCTAACTGGTGGATTAAGAACTTGTCATGACGTTTTTTTGGTGTTGCGTTACTCAAGACTGGCTGTTTAGTTAGTAGAAACTTTTTTATAGGGAGAAAAAACGTAGCAGATTTGATGAACTCCGAAATTATTGACATTAGGTTAGCGTTAAAATAGTTAGTCAAGTTTTTTTCGAAATCTAATGAATGTGCTATAAAGGCAGCTACATGAATAAGTTTTTCGGTTTTACTTAGATTGAAAAAAAAACATTTTTGATTAAATGTCATTTAAAAATCCTATATGATATGTATATAGATATTTCGAAACATGATTCGCTCACATTCAAACATTTTTTTATTATAAACCTTGTATTATAGATTTAGGTGAAATATTATGTATTTTATAAAGAACGTATTCTTATTGTGCTACTAAATGATTAGTAGACATACGATAGCTTTACACGTCCTGGTTTATGGTAGGAAGATTTTTTTTTATAAACTAGATTTTTACATTTTTATGCTTTGAATAATGAATAATTAGAGGCGTCCCCCGGTATAATTTTGGAAAACAAGATTGGAGAAACTAGCATGTTCAAAAATTGAATGGGCATTTTTTAATGGTGTTCGTTTTTAAGTTTTTTTTTTCTAAAACACCAGTAATAAAAACAAAATATTTAATTGATGGAATAATCTAATCACAGTTGTTGTTGTTTAAAAAATATCAAATGAAATCGCTTTCAGTAAAAATTTTCAATTAGACTTTTTTACAAAATGCCAAATTTTTCGATTATAATAGCTTTGCATTTTTTTAAAAGGAGTATTTAGGAATATTTATATGGATGATAAGAATTTTTGTAAATATCTCGTAGCGGTTTTGAAAGGATATAATTGGATGATTTTTTATAGCTTTATTTTGTAGTCGAGATAATTTTGATTGTAATTTTTTAACGTATTTTTTTAACAAAACCTTTTCTCATGCCTATCGACATTTAGGAAGTTTATGCAAATTTTTTGATATTTTTTTTATTATTCAACTCCATTAATTTGTCATAATTTAAGTATGTATATGTTTTTTTAAAGAATATCAAAAGGTTTGCATAATTCAAAATAATGAACAATGATTTAAAACATATTGTAAACAAGGAATATTCAGCCTGCAGAACTATCCTTCAATTTTTTTATTTGTTAAAAAAATCTTTTGTTTTGACTTTTACAATTAAATAGAAAATTACTGTTCCGGATTTCTATGTTGTTTATATTTGTAATTTATGTATATTTTATTTATTTTTCTCCCGAATTATATCCTCCCGATGTCACAAAGCATATGATAAATATAATAATTAACGGCTGAATAGATCCTTGCAGAAATAAAACTGCTAAAAATGTACTAAACTGAACAACATATGAAATAAAAAGTTTCACACGAAATAGGGTGGTTATAGTTAGGGTCAAATGTGTATTTTTTGTATTGAAATAGTTTGACCAATATTACTATTTTGTGTGAAATAATCAATTAATTGTATACAAGTATTTAACGCAGTAAAATTTAAGTGTGGGTATGGTTTTTAAAATAATTTATTATTTAAGATATGAATATTATTATTGATTTTTTTCGGTACGTGCTCGATGAATATTGTGTATTTTTTGAAGTTGTAATATTTTTCTACATTTTAATGTGGACTATGATTTTGTAATGTCTTATTTGTGTAGTTGCACTGAATTTGGTATATTTTCACTGTATCTTGTTTTATACGATGAGCTTGTATCTACTAAATTGTCGTAAATTATTTAATTTGGATTCTGTTCTATATGTGAGAGAAGTCAGTATGTTTCAGTGTAACATTCATGCAATATAATGCCGATGCCATATAGTGATGTTAGTTTACACTCGTTTACTTCCATTTGCTTGCGCGGCGCAGCCAGCTTTAGAAATATCATCATCAACAACATCATCGTCATTATTATCATCAATCAATCAATCATACCACCACCATGCTCCCGGAAAGTAACTACACGATAGTCAAAATCGTCTCATATTGACTCACGCAAAGTTTTCATGTCACGCAGTTTTTAGCCTGTGTACTATCCGATTATGATATTACCAAAATCGTTTCGTCTGTCATATCTTTGTATTTTTGTAATTTTTCATGCTAATGTAAAAAAATGGTAGAATCAGGCATCCATTTTAATTAAAAACGACACACAAGTTGTATAGAAGGCTGTTAAAGAAGGCGTTCAACCGACTGCGCCACGAAGGCTGACTTAAAACCTCTCCCCATCTGTTAAGAGATTCAACCTTGATTCTAGGTATATAATTCCTTATAAATTTGCGTAGTTATTATATACTTTATATACTCATTTAAATTCATGTGTTGATGTTTCTAAGGCTCCCTGAGCCGTGCAATTTGAGCCCACACTGCGAGTCACTGGTGTAACATACTGTGTACTATGTTCATATAGTAACTATATAGCTGTAGCCAGTAAGTGGACGTTTGAGCGTTGTAAATATAAACGGTGACACATAAATTATTGTATTTCATAATAAAATAATCGATCTGCGTTTGGTTGTTTGATTTCTGTTTGAAATTTATCTATCGTAAATAGGATACTTGACTTATTGTTTGAAATCAAAATGTAATGGTAACTAAAATATAACAAAAATATAGGTATAAATAATTTGGATAATTATATATTTAAGGAGCGCCTCATTTTATACTCTTTTTGTGTCATTAGGAAAAGTGGAGGGCTCCCTAAAGGTGGCCGAAAGGAGTATGTCAGTGCCTTAACAACCTGGTAAGCTGCGAATATAGCTAGCATATTTCGGATGGTAGTGGATATCTGAGGGCGAGAAACGATTCCTTCCTTGGTTTCGCCCGTTGCAGAACCAGACTGGTGTCTCTAATAGGGCAGCAAAGTTGCTTTCCATTTACGTCTAGATCTCGACGTCCCTTAAAATGTGGGCATCATGACAGATGCGAGGTTGCGCACTTTGTTCGTCTTGGAATCGCAGATAGTGAGGGAACACCGTCTCCGTAGTCGACCTGCGACTCTGATGACCCCTTTTGGTCGCCTCCTACGACGGGCAGGTGATTTCCTGGTGGAATTCTTACTTACCAAGAAGGTTTGTTTATTTATTGACGTAATAAGACATGAATGAAATTCTCGATATATTTCTAAGGTTTCCAAACGAACGTGTCAACTTCACACAATGTTTTTGTACATTTGACAAATATGTAGTAAATAAACTTTGTTTTGATATGTGTTTTGATATTAACGTAGTTTTCTATAGATGGTTTTATATTTAGTTTCCTAAATGGTTGGTTGTTTTTTATACCAACATGAAATGGATGTAATGAATGGAGGTAAGAGTTGATTTGTACTTGAGTGACTAAAAGCCAGATTCTTCAGTGGTAGTAGGCCAAGATTTAAACAATAAACCCAGAGAGGGTTTGTAGGGAAGCCTCGTGACAGCTTTGTGATATATGTATAAATCATACACAGTCCACTATTATTATAGCTAGAAGATTTCTTCATCACAAAATGAGACACAGCTGAAAAAAATAACCTTGTTTATTCTTCAGTGTAGTGTGCTAGAATAGCTAAAAGCAAGATGCATAAGTGGTAGTAGACCAAGATCTATACAATTAACCAAGAGTGGTTAGTAGAGGAAACTAGTGCCTACTGTGGGAAGCATGTGGGCATAAATCATCCAGTCTGCTAGAAGCTTTCTCGATCATAAAATTAGACATAGCTGAAAAAAAATATTTTGCCTATTTTTCGGTGTACAGTTTCTTACCTATGTAGTTCAACCGATAATATATCCTTCTACGTTACATTTCAGCCGCCAAAAAATGTTAATATATGTGTTGTACGCGTGTTTGGTGATACCGATGGCTGGTGCGGTGGTGGATGACTGGCAGTACTGCGCCATCCGATACAGGCGCCTGTGTCAAGGCAAGGGGAGGCATGTTGGCTGTCAGTTTCCAGAAGTTAGTTAATTTTAATAGTTACAAAATAGCCACTTAGTACTTACATAAAATCTGTCAAGTTAACCAAGAGTACATGAACAAAATACTGATAAATTAAAAAAAAGCACCTTAACATTTTTTTCCTACAAAACCGCTCATGTGAGTTCATTAGCTTAAGCATTCATGAATGACAAGGTGGGTCTGAAGATAAAATGATAAACTCACTGGTGAGGTGCCTGAGTTATGTATCAGACATTTTTACCTTGCATTATTAAAAAAGTGGAGGAAGAATTTATATCCTATGTGTAGGAAACTGCAAAATCCATAACATCAACATCAATATATTATATTGGTGGTGGTGGTGTTCGCCAAATATTAACGTTGAAGAAAATATATATTTTGCAGAGCGGTCCCGGAGCTTCCTGTGAAAACTATACAGATATCAACTTTAATGATGAATTAAAGCATTACATAATTCATTATATTAACAGGTGAGACTCTATTTTACATTGGTACCTACATGTAAGCTTAGGCCTGGATCAACAAAAGGTGAGTCCAAAAACACCTAACACATTAATTGTCGAACTTATTGCAATGCCTAACAATCTGCGTCCCACCAACCTTAGGAAAGCTTAGCGAAAATTATAAGCTTTGTGAATTTTATACTCGAATATTTTTGAATGTGGCATTATCGCCATTCATATCACTAATTTTGCATGGGGTTTGATTGTTAATACGGCCATTAGTATATCGTCATAGCAATGGCTTTTTTTGCTAGTATTGCTTAAACCGATACTGGGTGTGTTCTATGTTTATGGTTTTACCAGTTGGATTAGAAACTAAGTCTACTTACAACCGTTGAGGTGCCCCTGGCCCAAAAGTAGGTATTGGGTATTTTTAAAGAGTAAAGATAGAGGTAGGCATTTAAAATTTCATTTTCTCCTGTGCAGACGTCGTCAACGCATTGCGTCAGGAACTGAGAAGGTCCGTGGTGGTGTGCGTCTGCCAAAACCTCAAGTAATGATGTTAGTGGTATGTTTTTACATATATAATATATATATTACCTACATTCATACATAAACTCACGCCTTTTCCTCACGTTTCGCCTTTCGTGTTCCGTCTCACGTTGTGATAGAGGCGAGCCTGTCGTCATATCGGACATAAATTCCTGACTCCGGGATGATAATGAATTGAAAAATCTACTATCACTAGCTATGTACTCATGATAAAAATTGACGCTGAATATTATACTCCTGTAATGAATATAGGGAGTTGTCATTATTAAATTAGGTTACATACCCTATAAAGAAAAGTAATTCAAGGAATACTTCAATATAATGTTAAGTTTTTAATTGTTTCAGGAATGGGATCGTGAATTGGCGTTCCTAGCGCAAAGACTTGCAGACCAGTGTTATTTTGTGCACGACGATTGTAGAGCCACAGGTTAAAATATATATACTTATACATTTCAATGTAATTTTTTAAAGTTATAATCAGTTAAAGTAAAATGTCTGGCTAACATATAAACATATAAAAACAATGCTGAATATATGAGTTACTTATAATGGTGGTTACCACTGGTGGTAGGTGTCTCATATGTGAGAGGCCGCCTGGATAGGTACCTACTACCGCAATGTCTATTTCTCTTCGTAACAGCAGTGGAAATGCACTGTTATATTTCGTTTAGAAGCACAGTGTAGCCAGAGTACCTACTGGCCATATTGATACTTTACGTCTTATCTCAGGATGGCGAGCGCCAGATGCCAAGATGTTTTCGATGCTTTCGATTACGAAGAAGGAAAATAAAACAAGCAATATTTGGCCAACTATTTGTTTTACTGGTGGTAGGTCTCTCATATGTGAGAGGTTGCCTGGGTGGGTACCTATTCTATGGGGACTATTACTCGCGTCAAACAGCAGTTTAAATGCACTGTTGTGTTTCGGATTGAAGGATATTGTAGCCAGAGTAACTACTGGACATATTGAGACTTAACATCTTATGTGTTAAGATGGCGAGCGCAGTGGAATGCCAAGCATTGCTATGTGATTCAAGGTGTTTGGTTTTGCTACCGTTCATGAACGGTCGTATCGCTTACCATCAAGCGGATAGTATTCTCGTCTCATCATTCATTGACATATAATAGTAATTATAAGCCCATCCATTGCAGTACGTTACCCCTACGCTGGGCAGACAGTGGGCGAGGTGCGGTGGCGCAAGTCCAGCGACTCGGAGCAGCTGAGTGCGCAGCGCGGGATCCGGCGAGTGCTGGACGCCTGGTGGGGGGAGAAGAGACGGGTCTTACCCAAGCAGTTAACCTCACCCTTTAGACTAACTTCTAGGTGGGGATGAAGAATTTACTCTGTGTCTTTAGAATTTTTGATAAAGTAGTGTGAAGGAAATGTTGAGATATTAAATACCGTCATTAGTATAAATACACCAGACATTGACACCTAGTCTTGACTAGGTGGTAAGGCACAAATCTTGTGTGGTGGTTGTGAGAAACGACAAGTGACTTCTCGGTTTTAGAATACTGAGGCCCTACTATATAAATCCGAATTTCCAGTCTTCGTGACGTTTTTCGTTTCGAAACCTACTCTGTAACACGAAATTCGAATCTTCGGATCGAAGAATGAATGATTCGAATATATCGGCAATCCAAACATTTACATTTTTATTTACTATATTCATCCGAAACGAAGTTCGAAACTTCGGACGAACGAAGTTTGTGACGATATGAATGTACCTACTCTGTAAATGTTCGTATTGCCGATATATTGGAATAATTCATTCATCGATCCGAAGATTCGAATTTCGTGTTACAGAGTAGGTTTCGAAACGAAAAACGTCACGAAGTTTCGAACTTCGTTTCGGATTTATATAGTAGGGCCCCTGGGACCCAAGATAACAACATTTGGTTCAGTGCAGTAATAGAACTTACGTCCTTTCGTTTCACAGCTTTTTTAAACAACCGTGCGTCTATTGTGGAAGCGTAGTTAGAGCTACAATATTTATCCCAAAAAGGCAGTATTTTAGTACTTTTACCTACAACGTTTTCATGGGCTTTGGCCCCATTAATATAAAATGGAAGTTCTCCATTAGCCTTCTTGTATTCTTAGCTGAAGATCTAACATTTTCCAGGGGTGCAGTCTGGGGCCATTTCACTCAGCTAGCAGTATGGACTCTCCGGGCAGTGGGTTGCGGCGCGGTACGGCACGGCATGCAGAAGTCTCGTTTACTCCTAGTCTGTGACTTCTCGCACACCAACATGCTGGGCCAGAAGACTATATCCCCAGGACATTTAGCTCCTTGCCCTATGCACACTATACGGCGGCCGCGGTCGCAGTATCCTTTGCTTTGTGCCCCGGTAAGAAGAGTACACACTTTTCTCTCTTATCTTCTAGCTTATAACATAGAAACAACAGCTCGTAAAGGTAAATCTATGTGATGGCCTATTGGTTTAAAATCCTGGGTTCCGTTATTCGAATTATTGTGCAGCAGTCTTAGTCATGGTAAGTTTACTCGGGTAATTTCGATATATAAGAGGTGTCGTATATCAATTTGTTTTGTCTGTCCGATCCGCAACAAACCTGTCAAACATGTTTTTAATAACTGAATATATCTTCCCTATTTCTAAATTACATTTACATACTGTCCTCCTTATTGGTAAGGCATTAACGCACTTTTCAAATGCCTATATTATGAGTTGTCTCAAAAAAGTTATTCAAATGGCAAAACTCACTTATCAGCTATTTAACAGCTCACTAACTTTAAAATGGCCGAGACCTTTGTTAATGCAATTTTTACGGAGATAAATGGCGCATGTCTTGTCAGTTAGATGTTTGATATTACTGTCAAGCGAATGAAACTACTTTTTTCTGTGAACTGGCAATATTAGTTAAAATATGTAGAATAAAACACTATGAATAGCAAAACCTAATGAACGTTTTATCTCCCCCTAACATGATTTAACTACCTACCTAACGTTTATGTTGTTGATTAGCGGTTTTTTATGATTAACATAGACCACGTTAAAGCTTTTAACATACAAATAGCAACTTCTATTCTTGTAACTTATACAATTATCACTGTTCCTTAATATCCGTACAGGTACGTCGTTCATCAGAAACAACAGGCAAACAGTACGATGACTATGAAGAAGATGACAATGATAGTGAGGAAATTGTGCAACTAGGTGACGTGATAACCAGCATTACGGAGGTCACTCGTAAGAAAACTACACACAGTACAGAAGCGAGACCGATGCAAGATTATAAATTGCAAGGTATTGTAATTAGTTAGATACAAATAAATAAATGTACCCAACAGTCACATACGTAGTGCTCACCCCACACTAAGATCGAGTCTAGTGTCGTGGGCTTCGATCAAATATATACCCCAACAGCAACTAGGGGAGTTTTCGGTCTCACACAATACCCAGACATGAAACGAATACTTGTGGTTCACACAAATATTAATTGCGGTGCGGGGATCGAACTCACGGCCTCTCATTTCACAGCTTCGGCTTCTAACTAATTGTGCCACGGGGCTGCCAAAGTAAAACTACTCTTTTTATTTTAATATAGCGAAAATGCTGGCCCCGAAGAAAACAGTAATCGTGGATAAAATAGAAAAGGAACTGATAAAAAAGAAAGACGAAGACAAGACGTACAGCCAACACACTGAGGTCACTTACCGTGAGCGAACCACGATACGAAAATATTACGGGAAATGGCGGTAAGCTTGATATACAGGATTAAAAGATTTAGAAGATTTGTGGCACTTCTTAAAAAGCTGTCGGTACAGAAAGATTTTTTGTACCACTCTGAGTGAGTTTTAATTTTAAACAAATCAGTGGCTAGTAGCTTCAGGGGGTTAAACTATGATCCTAAATGAAGTTCAAATGTTCGAACTTCGAATATTATGTTTTTCACTTCTAAGAATCAATACTATTCTCTACGAAACTAATAATTCACTCCAAATTTAGTTTATGGTTACCACGTGTAGAACCTCCCCAAATAAACTTCGAACACCGTTTCAGATAATTATATTTATAACAAATTACTATAAAATATATATTTAAAACATCATAATATTCCTTTTCTTTCATCCGTGCCATAGAGTGAATAACAAAGCCATGCTTGGAATTCCGTTGTGTTCGCCATCTACATCATATCACAATTCTTGTAAATTCACTCTATTTTTTGTAGAGATATGGAGATCCAAGAAGGAGTGGACGAACAGATGACAACTGAAGAAGCGAAAACCTTTTCACCACAAACAACGCGGCGCAAATACTCTAAAACCACTCCCACCCGCAGAGTAACGTATGTCGTACAGGTAAGTTCGATATAAACTAACTTTGCTGGCTTAGCGACCCAACGTGGATCTTAGGCTCAGTTGCACAAACTAACTTAGCCAATACATTTGACCTTGAAACTGTCAATCCCATACATTCGCAAGGTCAAATACGTCTCAAATGTATGGCGATGACATTTTGAAAGGCAAAGGTATTGGCAAAGTTAGTTTGTGCAACTCAGCCTTAGCCTCCAAAAGGAAATTTCTGTAGCCATCTCTATTCTCCGTCACCTTGCACCAATTAGTGACTCAAAGTGGCGCAAGCCACCTTTCACGATACCGCTCTAGCGATACCTGGGCTAACCCACCAGCCGTTGACCGGTTGATCGATTCAAATATGCTTTCTGTACACTCCGATCCTCTCTCATGAGACGGCCTTCCCTCGAGATGGCCTTTATCTCTCAGAGGATGTTAGGTTGGGTCAGCAGATAAGTTGGTGAGTTCGACATGGATTTTTTCTTTAATTTCGTCCAAAATACTTCTTCAACGAGATACTATAGATACTGTCTATAGACATGCCTTGGCAACGTATTTTTACTGTACCTACTTATATTGTTGTTTTAGGATTCACCAGCAAGGCTTAGGTGGAAGCAAACTTATGATCGACGAACAAGGTCAGTACATTTACTTAAATGGTTAATTCGTTATTAAGATGTACTTTATTATATTTTAATATCGAAACCAATGTTTTTTGGTGCAGCTCTGACTTCATTGCAGTCACTAACCACTTCAGGTGATTTTTAAACACCGAAGATCCTCATAGGTTCAATCAAAATATTCAATAGCTTCTGAGATTTATGTATCTATTTGTACTATCGTTGCCAGACCAGGCGCCAAGGCATTGCTGATTAAGCTGACGGCGAAAACAGTGGCATCTGAAAGGAGGCATTCCGCGGTACGTATATTAACAAAGACATAATTAAAGTAAAAAAATATCTAAAATCTTAAAAATATCATGTCTTCCATCCATCCATCCATCCATCAGCCAAAGGAAGTCCACTGCTGAACATAGGCCTCCCCCAATGATTTCCACAGAGACCTGTTGGAGGCAGCCTGCATCCAGCGACGTCCCGCGACCTTTATCAGGTCGTCGGACCATCTTGTGGGTGGACGTCCTACGCTGCGCTTTCCGATACGCGGCCTCCATTCGAGCACTTTCCGACCCCATCGGTCATCAGATCTCCGCGCTATGTGCCCTGCCCATTGCCACTTCAACTTGCTAATCCGGGGATTGCATGTCTTAGGGGAAGTCTTTATTCAGCAGTGGACTTTCTGTAGCATACGAAAAAAAAACAAATTGGGAAGCCCTAGGTTTCAAAGAGTGTGGTGAGTTCAACGCCGTGCCTTGTAGTGGGAACTGGGACGTATATGAACTGATGAAGATACAAACAGGTCTCAAAGCATAATGTCATTGTGTATCGTTGTTGCATCTCTATTTGTATCTAAACAGAAGAAAGTAGGTGTACAAATGATTAAATAACAGTTTAACCTACATTTGAGTATTTTCCTTTATTAATGTGATCAGGTTTTCTGTTGGCTTTGAATACTTAATAATTAGATATTTTCTGTTCCTAGCCGTCCCTAGTGCTAGACAAGGATGATGTGGATCAACTATTCAAAGATACCGGTTTCAATCTATTTGGGATGAAGCGAATGCATCAAAACTTATCATGATTTCAATATATACTTTTTGCGCATATTTTGTTTTATTGTAGACTAGCTGTGCCCGCGACTTCGTCCGCGTGAAATTAAAAAAAATATATATTTTTCTAAAATAAATGTAGCCTAAGTTACTCCTTATTATATACATGCAGCTACATGACAATAAAAGTCCCGTCAAAATCGGTCCAGCCGTTTCAGAGATTAGCCAGAACAAACAGACAGAAAGACAGACAGACAGACAAAAAAAAAACTAAGGTCATTTTCGTTATAGGTATCGTGTATATAACGATATGTAGTTGGACATTTCTTTTAATTTTCAGTTTACAAACAGACACTTTACAGTTCACAGTATCTTCTTATCTGTGACTCTCATAATTCAGATTGAGATTGAGATCTAATTGAAGTTTGTCTTGGTAATGTTGGTAATATTTTGACAAACACATATTCGACATAGTGGACCTAACGTATAAGAGCCACAAAGATACCTGGCCCCGTAGACAGAAAATATATAGACGAATTGATAAGATTTGTAGCATTCACACAAGAAGAGTAACAACTTATGTCTATGACGTGCTAAGAAACGAGACAGAATGATGACAATTCTTGTATCACGGCGCGTGCCGCTTTTTGCAAGATTAGCAATTTTAATTTGCTAAAGAGATTTTGACAGTTGACAACGTAAAGTGCAGTTTTATTGAATTATTTTACGAATTTTGTGTTAAATGATATTAATCAGGTTATAATAATCGAAGTACAAGTGACGAACAATATTTTTAAAAGTAAAAGTGAGACGTTGTAACGTTATTGGGTGTAAAAGTAATAGTTAAAAGGAAAATACCAGACGTGTCTTTTCATACGTAAGCTTACAACGATTAATTCATCACTAACTATTTAATGTATATTATATACACCTCCATTACTTATTTTCGCGTTTATTCTTTCAAGTTATAAGTAAAATTATTGATATTTAAAAATTGTAACCGATACGATTCTCAGTTCAGTGTTGCCAATAGATTATTACCCGTACGTAGTGGAATGCATTTTGTAGTTCAGTGTTTTGTTCTCGCGTAGACTGTATCTTAATAAAGGAATATATTGTGAATATATTAAAGTGTTATCTTTGCAGTTTCGTTTATTTAAGGCTCCGACACCCAACCCTACACAAAAACCTTATTTATAACAGAGAACCACATTAGTGATCAGGACTCTTGGTGAAGCTCCTTCGAAGGAAATTTCCAGCGCGGCGATGAGATGAGTAGCAAGCAGGGGAGTAAATGACTCCTGCCTGACCCTCCGGTGACGGAGCCAATGTCACCTGTCCTCGGTGTTCACTGCTGGCCACCAGATTATGGCCGGATAACCATTACAAAAATATTGTAGCTTTATGACATGCTGATGATTGACAATAAGCGTCATCAGCGCTAAATCTAAGTAGATAGTCAGAACTGAACATTTTGGCTGCCATTTAAAATTTTTAGTTACTGTCCCGATTAGCCTCGAATTTAATATCTAAGCGAACATTTTTTTCGATATCGATAGAATTGAATACTTTAGCATGTTTTACCTTTACATGTAAATTGAATGCGCTATTGATGTAAAAAGTTGCACCGTTGCCCTTACTCAGACTATCGAAATTTAAAGTAAAATTTAAATACATAAATAATACGTTAACAAAGTGGTTAAATAAAGCACAATGTATTTTATGGGCAGGAATTTTGATATTATAATAGCATATCGACAGTTCCCCAAAATCCGAATGTCAATAAATTTGAGACCAACTGAGTTATATCTACAAATTCAAATGGCAGCCACAGCTTTCAAATTTCGCTTTTCAAAGCATTTGAAACAATAATATGTACATATGATTAAAAGTGATTTGAAGATTGAAAGTGATTCGCACCTAGAAAATATCAAACTGTGGGGTAATTTTTTTATCATACGTTAACCCTAAATATTACGTATTTTTCAACTGACAGATTAATTTTCTCTGCCAGTGGCACGCCAACTACGAGTCTATTAGTATTATCTGTCTACGCCTGGCCCGGTGGCCAAAAGTGGAAACAAATACGTCATTTAGAATGTCAGTCTATCTGCCAGTCGCTGTCATATCGGCCATTAGTTGTTTACTCAATGTATTTATTTTTCCTGCATTATTTAAAACTAGTGAAAATTGCCGAAAACTTTAAAAAGTGATGCTAGGAATATTAAACATCAGGTATTAAATTTTACGTAGTAAGAAAATCGGCTTCAGATACCAATAATACCCTTCGAAAAATTGTATCATCGTGTAGCTGTTGCCACAAGTTTGTGTTGTCAGCTTTTCAAAATAAATTCCACGAAAACAGAACTTTGTACGTACTAGTACAATAGATGTTAGTTCATATCCTAAACTAAAATTCATCGTTACGTGCGTGGTAGCCTGTTGGTAAATGGACCACCAATGACCACAACCACATTTCACGGTGGCTGCGGGTTCGAATCTCAGAGTACCCCTCTGACTTTTCGGAGTCATGCGTGTATTGATAGTCAATAAACACACACAAAAACGGTGAAGGAAAACATCGTGAGGAAACCTGCATACCAAAGCGATTTATAAGAATTTCTGTGGTACCTGTGTAAGTCCACCAACCCGCATTAGGCCAGCGCGGCGGACTATATAGCCTGTGATATGGCCTAACTACCCTCAATCGTACTCTCGATTACAGAGGAGGCCCGTAACTTCCAGTGGGACGTGTATGGGCTGATACAGATAACTTTTTAAGGGTTTTGACTTATTTAAGGGGGAGCGATTGGTTAGAAATCTTGTGAAGGAAAAAACATGCATATGAAACTGGTCCACTCATTTTCCCGACACTATTGATCGGATTGAAAAATCTTACTTTGCCCACTTTATTGCTATATCTATTTTTAATGGCAACACCAAATTCGATTACAGCGACTCTCTCACCGGGTCAGATAACTTTGTGCCTCTATATGTATATATAGAGCCACAAAGATACCTGGCCCGGTGGCCAAAAGTGGAAACAAATACGTCATTTAGAATGTCAGTCTATCTGCCAGTCGCTGTCATATCGGTCATTAGTTGTTTACTCAATGTATTTATTTTTCCTGCATTATTTAAAACTAGTGAAAATTGCCGAAAACTTTAAAAAGTGATGCTAGGAATGTTAAACTTCAGGTATTAAATTTTACGTAGGAAGAAAATCGGCTTCAGATACCAATAATACCCTTCGAAAAATTGTATCATCGTGTAGCTGTTGCCACAAGTTTGTGTTGTCAGCTTTTCAAAATAAATTCCACGAAAACAGAACTTTGTACGTACTAGTACAATAGATGTTAGTTCATATCCTAAACTAAAATTCATCGTTACGTGCGTGGTGGCCTGTTGGTAAATAGACCACCAATGACCACAACTACATTTCACGGTGGCTGCGGGTTCGAATCTCAGAGTACCCCTCTGACTTTTCGGAGTCATGCGTGTATTGATAGTCAATAAACACACACAAAAACGGTGAAGGAAAACATCGTGAGGAAACCTGCATACCAAAGCGATTTATAAGAATTTCTATGGTACCTGTGTAAGTCCACCAACCCGCATTAGGCCAGCGCGGCGGACTATATAGCCTGTGATATGGCCTAACTACCCTCAATCGTACTCTCGATTACAGAGGAGGCCCGTACCCTCCAGTGGGACGTGTATGGGCTGATACAGATAACTTTTTTAAGGGTTTTGACTTCTTTAAGGGGGAGCGATTGGTTAGAAATCTTGTTAAGGAAAAAAACATGCATATGAAACTGGTCCACTCATTTGCCCGACACTATTGATCGGATTGAAAAATCTTACTTTACCCACTTTACTGCTATATCTATTTTTATGGCAACACCAAATTCGATTACAGCGACTCTCTCACCGGGTCAGATAACTTTGTGCCTCTATAAAAGAAAATATAAATGTGTGTCTGCCAAATTCACGTAACCTGAAAACTTAATGCCATAAAACTGCCATAAAAACTATATTTATTTAGGAAAACTTGATTTTGTAATCTTCTGAATTGTAATCTTTTAATAATCTGTTTGATCCGCAAAACGCAATATCGATTAGATATATAGAAAAAAACACGAACTTCGTGGTAAATTTCGTGACAGATGATTAGATGTCGCAAACGATAATAATCGGGCATTAATCAATTCTAGCAAATGCAAATATGATGCAAAATCTCACAGTAAAGCAACAGTTTTGTTCCGAATTTACAGCTGAATCAGCTAGGAATTTAAGATATAGATCGGTTTAAGAAACTTTTCTGTAAATGAAATCGTATACTTATCTATTTCTCAACAAGGTATTCCTATTTCCATATTACAAAATAGAAGTAAATCTAATGAAGAATTTGGGACGAACCAAAATACTGATTACTTGAACAACCGTGTTCAAATGCCAGGTTTGTAAATTCATTCATTGTTGTTGCCTGGCACTCCTATTTACAAGACTCCAAGCATTCACCTAGCTTTTTCTAGGTAATGTGTTCTGACTTTAGTAGAGCCAAACACATTCTCAAAATTTCTTCGTTTATGTACTTGACCTCCAAAAATTAGCTATTTTCTTTAAAATATTATAAAAAACAATTATCACGGTCATGATCGTAGCCAGCAGTGGGATCAGGGTGGGGCAGCAGCCTTAAATCATATGTAATTACCAAATTGTACCCACGGTATTCTTCTATAACACCCTGTATTCGTGTTTATAATTCGAATTATCCTAAATACTTTGTTATTGCTCACCTGCCTAGTACTTTACCTAGTTTTTTTTTTTTTTAGAGTTGGTTAGGTACCTTACAGGTCAAAACCAGGGTGGGGCAAGCGCCCCACTCTGCCCCACCCTGGCTACGCCCATGATCACGGTAAAACTTAGGTATATCTTTGCCAAGAAATGAATTAAACATTAAAAACGTACCTACATGATTTTTCCAGGAACCTTGAATCAATAAAGAAAGCAAATTTCCACAAAAAAAGTCTTCAAACAAGAGTTCAGAAATGTGTTGTTGTTGTTTCGGATCGAACGACATTTGCACGCGGTGCCTGCGGTGTCTGTGTTGTGTAACGCTTTGTGCCATGTTGTGCCATCTGTGCGGGTGTGATGAGCTGTGCGAAGACTGTACTGACGAGAGTTAACCTTTAGAACTATGGAAATATACACATATGCAAACAAGTTTCGTTGTTTTCTATCTAGTAGGAATATAAAGTGTAAATAAATAGAAGTATACCTTGGTTTACAGGCAATAAAGAAATGAAAAAGTAAATGATTTAAGTAATTTAAACAAGAATTAATAAGAAGATATTACTTAGCACTTAGGTATAAATAATAAAATCAATTAAAATATTTCAGCAAATTGAATAACAGAAAATCTTACTCGAAAGGTTTCCACTAATATTTTGTCTCATGTAGGTACTATTTACTTTATAAGTATTTTCAATCTAGACTTGCTAATTTGAATAATATGCTGATAGCGATGATGATGATGAAATTATAATTGATTAATGATGGGAGGGGAAGAAACAGCGTTAAAATAAAAATTCTTAAACTATTTATTACTAATCATTCTAATAATTATGTGTAACATCATGATTAAACTTGTGCTGTATATTTTCTTTGGTTTTAGTAAAAGAGAGATAAATGCTAATAATAATGGGGTCTCTTTAATTGAATGGTATAACTTTTCATTACCAAGAGCCAATCATCTTTTCATTCTTGTCATATATTTCCATCACATTTTATCACAAATGTTTTTTCCTCGCTTCATATCCGTTATCTACTGCTATTTCTAGATGCATCTTCAAAGCATCGTCATCCCGTTCATCGTTATTATTCTTGCACTGTCAATAAATATGTTCATGGCATTCGCTTACTTTGGTTTTGAATCTAAAGCCACTTAGAATAGTGTTAAACACTGATTTCAATAAGGCAAGGCTCTTTTGCTCTCCATTGCTGAATTGTAGTAACTTAAAACAGCGATAATAGAAGCCATGTGAGGCTGCCATAAAAAGCTGGTACCTTTATGACCGACACAAAAAGCCAGCACCAATTACATAAATTCATTTACGATCTTGCCATTCATCTTCTACTTTGCAACATGGACTGCAGTCGCTATCACACTTAATGCCGCAAAGATTGAACAAATAAGTGCAACAAAGGCAACAGAATAAGCACCGCACATTGCCGCAGAAATTGCAGCAACTCATTCAATTTGGTAGGATTATATTGGGTTTCTCGCATGTCTTAGATGTAGGCTTGTATAGAAAGCCATAATTTCATAGATTAGTTTTGTCTGTTTTGTAAAGATTTTCTGTATGATGTAAATTGACGTAATAACCTATAATAGTGCTAAGCTCAGGTGCTAATGAAGACAACCTTCGTGCTCCTTTTGTAGACATGAAGTTCTGTTTACTTTGTTTGTCATATAAAAATCGTCACTCCTTTAATTATGCAGTATTATCCAGAGTTTAAATTCAAGAAATAAAATGCTCTTGTTTTTGCCACATATGGAAAATATCAAAGAAACATATAATTGGAGTGTTTTATAATGATTGTTTAATGTACGTACATAGGTACCTACTGGCTGGTGAAAGATAGGGTCGGTGCTGATTACGATGATAAAACATTTGCTTTACTTTGGTACCTATATACTAACCATAGATGTAGTATACTAAATCTATGGTAGGTACTAAATAACTAACTTTTCATTTGGTATATACCTATGTACTGCTTAAAAGTAACCCAAGAATATCTATTGTTGTCCTTAGGCCACCACCAAGAATTGGAACTGCAAATTATTGGAATCGGTTTGAGTCCAGGGACTAACAACGTACTTTTATTGGCTTGTTCTTTTTAAATTAGGAACTGCTTACTACTTGTAGGCAGTGGCGTAACAATAGGGTGGCATAGTGCGCAAAATGCCACGGGCCCCCGGCCTTAGGGGGCCCCCGGCAGCCCGGCCCCTCAGGCCCGAGAGGCCGTAAGCAGAGAAAGAACCTAACTAATTTATTACCAACAAAATTGTTAATCAAAAATTATTTTCGTAATTATTATTAAAGATATCAAGGTTTATATGTGATACCCTACATAAAAATAAAAATGGTTCTTTAGAGTTACGCGAATTTTACTCATTGAAATAAAACTATTATGTATATATGATAGTGATAATAGCACTGATTTGGTTTTAAAAATAATTAATCACCATTGCTGCGTTTGGGCTCCGGTCACATAGTAAAGATATTACGACGACTAATTGGTCTCGTTGTGGAGTTCTTTTTATGGCCTGCAGGCATATAAGCATACAGCCCGCCCCACGGTCAGCGGTCACCGCCGCTCATACACACGCAAAATGAAGTCGCTTCCTACCGTAAAGAGAGCACTTTCTTAAAGCCTAGTTTAAAGAAGGATAGCTTATAGCGCTTAGAGAATACCGAAGCAGGGAGGTCATTCCAGAGCTTGCTTACTTTCCGGGAAGGGATAGTTTCCAGGTGGCAAGAATGAATTCTACTGCGGTGACGGGAAGTGTTATGGGAGAATAGCGATAGTGGCACCATCTTCCTCAGAACACTTTCCGTGGCACAATTGATAGATAACACAGAGAGACCCTAACTTTCACTGCTATCCCAAAGGCTCCACATTCTCCATGAGATCGGGATTATCGATGATTCGAAAAGCTCGGCGCTGTAATGAGTCAAGTGGGTCGAGCTGTTATTTTGGGGCTTCTACCCAGAGGTGAGAGCAGAACTCCACGTCGTGCCGGATCGTCGCATTTATAGAGCAATAATCGATGATCCGACGAAAAGTACCGCTTGACTCTGTCGAGAATCCTTATCTTTTTGCCGGCTAATTTGCCCTTGCCTTCCAAATGACACCTAAAATGCAATTTTATCAATAATTCCGGTCAATGAATACTCTCGGATGCTTAGAGAGGGTGTCTCCATGACAAAAGTTGTCTTTTTGCTTGTAAACGAGCAAGCTTATATCTTCGTGGGGTTAAATTGTGCTATGTTCAATTTACCCCATTGAGAGGCTTGTCCCAGAGAGGTCTCGATTTCCGACAAAATTTGAGACCATCTTTCCTTAACGGATCCCCGATAGAGATTTTATAGTCAGATGTATCTTGCCTCACTTACACTAGCATCTGCATAGCAATGCCAGCTGGTGATAGACAAAATGCATTGATATGCAGGATAAACAGGATCGGCGAAAGCAACGAGCCTTATGGAACACCAGAATTAATGGTTTTGGTTTCGATGCAAAAGCCGTCCAATACGACTTTTATGCTGCGATCCTCCAGAAAGCTGGCGATGTACTTTCAGAGTTCCTCAGGTTGAAATACCAGGCAGGTAGCTTCCCCAAAACGACGCCATGCTACACTCGATGACAATTTCAAGGCCTACCGTAACCTGATGGAGGGTGAGATAAACGAGAAGATCACCATCCGAACGACCCTCAGGTGGTGATCCTCAAGATACCTCAAGAGCTGCATATTTATAACTCGCGCCAAGACCTTGGAGACTCAGCATGTGACAGCAGTCGGCCTGCGATTCAAAGGATCCGACCGGTCACCATTCTTGGGGATTGGATGAACATGGGCGATATTCCATGAAGCCGGGTCTAGGTTGTTTTAATAGAAAAGAAGCATGAGTACGGGGGTTATCTCAGGGCTGGATATCTTAAGAACCACTGTAGGGACACATTCCGACCCACTCGACTAGTAGATGTGCAGTACCGCCCGAAATGCGGAGGTCAGGGTTTTATTCGGTATGCTAGCGCAGATTTTTGTTAGGGACCCGCCTCGGCCGCAATTTACTGGCAGGCCAGTGACACTAATATATTCCTTTCGGTCTTCTTCGGGGACCGGAAAATAAGCTTAACAGTTTTCCTCTCCATGCAAAAAAGGGGGGCCCCCATCCGATGATTTTGCCACGGGCCCCAGATGGTGTAGTTACGTCACTGCTTGTAGGTACTAATAATCAATTTATACATTATATTGTTTTATAGTACGATCAAATAGAGGATTGTATTAGAGCGGACACCGGGAACAAAATTTCTGCGCACTGTGCTTGCACAAGGGGGGTACCCAGTGAAGCGAGGGCGAAGGTGGTGTGACTGCGCAGGGGACTCTGACTGACTTTTCTTACTCTGAAAATCCGAAACGAAGTTCGAATCTTCGGACGATCGAAATTTATGACGATACGAAAATGGCGTGACAGAAACAGAAACAGAAAGAGCGGTACGATACCTTCATATTGTTTGCAGTGTCCTCTCCAGTTTACTATCTAAATTGTACCAAATAACGTTTATTCAGTAAGGACATAACGTCGTGATAGCGAGATAAACCCTCCTATATTTGTTTGTTAATGTTCCGATAAGATGATAATAAGAATGACTGTACCAACTATGGACCGTAAGTTAAATATAGGGAGCTGGTATTATGTAACCAATGCGTTATCTACATTAAAGACTGAAGAGTGGTCCGGTTAGGCAGGTCCAACTTCGAGAGAGAGGTCAATCGTCGAATCCAACTCGATTGGGCAGCGTTCGGAAAACTACGCGACGTCTTCTCGTCCAAAATACATCAGTGCCTTAAATCGAAAGTCTTCGATAGTTGTGTGTTGCCAGTGATGACTTACGGCACCGAGACGTGGCCTCTCACTATGGGCCTTATTAGGAAGCTCAAAGTCACTCAACGAGCTATGGAGAGGGCTATGCTCGGGGTTTCCCTACGAGATCGAATCAGAAATGAGGAGATCCGTAGGAGAACTAAAATAACCGACATAGCCCACCGGATTAGCAAGTTGAAGTGGCAATGGGCAGGGCACATAGCGCGGAGATCTGATGACCAATGGGGTCGGAAAGTGCTCGAATGGAGGCCGCGTAGCGGAAAGCGCAGCGTAGGACGTCCACCCACAAGATGGTCCGACGACCTGATAAAGGTCGCGGGCAGTGGCGGCGTAAGGTAGGTTGGCACCCGGGGCGGTTTTGTATTGAGCACCCCTACATAAACATAACACCCAATACTAAACAATCCTACACCGGACATATCGTGCACTTATCAAATCTGACTTTTATCGGAAGAAAGCTATTGTGCTCTTCTTTGGGTGGCCCGGAGGCGGCTGGAACTGTATGTTAGTGTCACTGGCCTTCCAGCCTGGCACGTTAGGGATGTTTTGGCCGAGCCGGGTCCCAAACAAAACCTCCGCTAGCATACCGACTAAATTCCTTGGATGACCGTCACACGCATTATGGGCGGCCCCAAACATCACAAGGCGAGAAGCGCATGGCCTCAGCGTCCTAAAGAAAATCATTGCTGGATGTTTTTTTTTTTTAATTCTTGCCCGGCATAATAGCCGCATTGCGCCTGCTGGTGAGCGCAAATGCCGCCCAGGCAGAGTATCCATTGGCATCGGACGGCAGTCCCATGCCATTCGATACAATTATGCCGCTTTGTTAAGATGCCTCTTCACACTACGGCGGATGGACCCGAAACCATAGAGAGGAGGGAACACGAAGGACGGCAAACAATTCCATAGCCTGACGGTGCGGCACAAAAAAGAATTTCAGAACCGTTTGGTTCGCGCCGGGATGATGTGGACCATCAAGCTATGGCTTCGCAAGTCAGCACGCGTGGTTCTGGTTAGGAATGGAGTGGAGGGGATCAAGTTGAACAATTCCTCAGAGCATTCACCGTGATACAGGCGGTAGAACACGCTTAGAGAGGCGACATCCCTCCGGAGTTGTAGCGACTCTAAGTTGCTCGTAACGTCTGCATCATTCACAATGCGGATGGCCCGCCGCTGCAATCCATCCAAGGCATCGAGAAGGTACTGGGCGGATCCATCCCAGAGGTGCGAACAGTACTCCATACCCGGCCGGACCTGCGCTTTATACAAGCGATAAAGCTGACCGGGCGTGAAGAACCGACGCACCCTGTTCAGGACTCCAACCCTGCGTGATGTGGCAGATATTACGCCCTCGATGTGATTCCTTGGATTGAGATCACAGCGGATATCCACACCAAGGATACTCATGTCATTCCGCACTGAGAGGGGAGCACCCTGAAGAATGGGGAGGGGAGAGAACGGGGATTTTTTGCACGTGAACGCACACACCTGGGGTTTTTTGGCATTGAACTCAACCATATTCCTGGAACCCCATGTAGAAATGAGATCCAAGATCCGGTTGAGCTTATTGACAAGATCTTCGCGTCCCTTCACAGTTTCGACTCGGCAACCCGGAGGCCCACAGTGGTATCGCCCATGGACCGTACTGTCATCTGCATAGCAATTAATGTTGCCAAGCGACAACATGTCATTGATATGCAGAATAAACAAGGCGGGGGACAGCACCGAGCCCTGTGGAACTCCGGCATTTACCGACATGAGCGCCAAAGCATGTCCGTCGACGACTACACGTATTCTACGCCCGTGCAGAAAGCCGGAAATCCACGAACACAGGTTGCTGGGCAGACCGTATGCCGGATTTCTTCTTTTGAAGGGTGCGACTGTTTCAAAACGCGGCGCCAGTTAAAGATGTTTAGGTCGTCTACGTCAGATATGAGGCCATGCGCCCTGTCGCTCATATCCAAGTTGCTGTAGGTAAGGGCGCACCGCCCCCTGCACAGTATGCCCAGCCCAGCGTAATGTCGCCTCTTATGACGGTTAGGTAATACCGTGGCGAAATTCTCATACTCTACGACAGGGTAGAGGCGCCGCAGCGGTTCAGTCATTTATTGCCCGGCAACCCTTTTGTGCAGGTGGCAATGAGCGGGATCGTTCACCTCGCGATCCCGTCTCGTGCTATTCTTCTGCGAGATCACGATCTCGCAGAACGAGAGTTTTGCTTGCCAAGCCTTGCCAATCTCGACCATCGAGGTCATCACGACCGAGAGCGAGAGGTCCACTCTGGCGGCTGCATGAAGTATTCTGCGCTCGTCACCCCAGAGCGGGCACTCCGAAAGAGTGTGTTTTTTCACAATGATGGCACACAGCGGAAAGAAACCGTAAAAGGCCATCGATCGCACAACTCCCGCGTACAGCCTCTGGTAAGGGGTGCCAGAACTCCGGGAGCCGAACCCTTAAGAAATTATATTTTTTTTACGATTCCCTCAGACCAGCCCCTAATAATAGATTATCAGAAAAACTCTTAATTTTAATTAGAAAAGAAAGAAATTTATTTTACTTTTGGTTAACTGATAATGGGAAGAATGTGCTTGCTTTTCTGCGCAAAGCTTCCCCAAAACGGGGCTCCAGTTTGGCTCACTCGACTCGATCGCCCCTGGGACAATGCTGCGACGCCCCAGGGCTTCGTGACGCTTAGTTTGGGAAGCCCTAGGCTAGAGAATGCGTCTGCTGCCTTGACTAGTTTCGATCTTAGGCTCATGGCAGGACATGAACATTCCACCGACTATACAAGACAACTCTAACATACTTCACCAGGAGATGATAGAGACCTCCACGCCATCAACTGTGATGTGGGCCCCTGCAAGTGGCTCCTAGACTCGTGCAAGCAGATAATCTCAAATTTATCCGCTACGAGGCCCAGCTACCGAATTTTAGAATTCATTATTTTAGAGAATGAGACGTTATATTTAAAAAACTTCAAAATATACTATTAGTATTATACAAATAGCTCGATACAAGGGTTGTTAGTTATTTCTGGATACAGGTAGATTTTGTGTGCTTTCTGTGGGTGTATTTGGCACCCCCTGGTGCTTGGTACCCGGGGCGGACCGCCCCCCCCGCCCCCCGTTTACGCCGCCACTGGTCGCGGGACGTCGCTGGATGCAGGCTGCCTCCAACAGGTCTCTGTGGAAATCATTGGGGGAGGCCTATGTTCAGCAGTGGACTTCCTTTGGCTGATGGATGGAACTTGTATTGGTTAGGGACAAATTATAGTGCATTCGATTAGTATTTTCCACAGATAAACTCCAGAAATGACGCTGGGGATATTTTGATCTCAAATCGTCAAGATCACAGGAATACGACGAGAATAGATGCCTAGACATAACCGCAGACAGGCAAAGGCCTTGAGTGCCACTAAAAAGCGTGGGTATGAATTCTCATATGTAACACAGGTGAAAGGTCTTCAAACAAGCCAACTAATAGCTGAACGAATTAGAGAAAGTTGAATGGTAAAACGAACCATTCCACTGGCTGGGAAATGCTGGGTAGAAACACGTTTGATCTTAGGTTCCGAGTATTTTATCTGAATATTACGCATCATCGACAAACACCCTAAAATACGTTTGTTATTGTCTGTGTAGGCAGACCGCAGACGGGCATGCGGCTGGCCTGGCGGCTTGCGGTCACCGCCGTTCATGGACCTTCGCAGTGTCAGAAGCCTAGTACTTGGTTAAGTCGCTGCCTACCATGAAGAAAGTATGCTCTTTATTCCAACATTGTGAATAAAATAAATATACATTTCAAAATACCAAACCATTGATGCACATATTTATTGTATTTCCTAGAATCTTCCTTATTTTGTATTCATATATTTATACTACAGTAATTATTATATTTGAAACAGGAAAATATTTTCCACATATTATGTCATGAACCCTGCGACCAGCGTTCCCCGTTTGCTGGGTTTTGTTTAGTAATTTAGAACCGCAACATACAAGCTTAAGCCTAAGCCAGGGGTTACTTAATGATCCGAAACGAAGTTTGAATAATCGGACGTCGTACGTAAAACTGTATGAATGTGCCAAGATAGGTACCTACTCCACAAAATTTGAATCCTCAATCGTACGTTGTAACTATAGGTTAAGTTCGGAGAAAATGATAAGGATCATATAGAATATTATTGATTTGTAGAAGTGGAAAACCTAATATCCGTCTTCCGATGGCCAACATCCGAAAATTCAAACTTCGTTTTGGATCATAAAGTAACCTCCTAGGCTACCAAAAAAGCCAGCACTAACTACATCCATTTATTTACAATCATGCCATTCATTTTCTACTCGGCAACATGGACTGCAGTCGCTATCACACTCAATGCCACACAAATGGAACAGATAAGCACAGCAAACACAACAGAATAGGCATCGTAGACTGCCACAGAAATTGCAGCAACACATCCAATTTGGCAGGATTACATTGGGTTTCTTTCATCATCCGTCTAGTTTTGTAAAGCACGCCATAATTTCATTGAATTGTTTTGTGCAAGCTTGGTGGTAGACATAAGTAGATAGAAAGTTTGGTCCATTTTGTGTGTGATGTTATTTGACATTGTAACGTTATAAACTTCTCAGTAAACTCTGATAGTCCTAAGTTTCTAGTATTTTACAATTGTCTATGGTGTTAAGCTAAATGGAGACAGCCTTCGTGCACCTTTTGTAAACAAGAACGTTCCGTTTACTAATTGTGTTTTAAAAAACTAAGCACTAAAATAAACATATGAATTTCGTACTAAAGACAAACAGCAAGAAAGAAATTTCGCAATTTTTGACTTATTTAGAGTATTGTCTATGAGTTTTATCATCCAAGGTAAATCTATAGATACAACGAAGATCTATACCATCCTCAAGGAGCCGTGAATTGTTGAAAATGGTTGGGATTTAGCGACTTTCTGCACCGTTTATTGGGTCATGTTGGTAAATAGATACCTACTAATCATTTACATTTGAAATACCCCAGTAATGGGCCTCAAATTCAGTATTGAGCAGTACGATCGAAGGAATTCTGCAACACTGCTTTTCAATAGAAAGCCCTGAACAATCACGTTCATAATAAAATCAAGTGGCCTCAAAATTAAGCGCAATATCATAAGCATAAGGAAGGACAACCATATATAATTTGAGGTAGAACGTAACGATAGCGATATAAACCCACCTTTATTTACTATTTTAATGCTCTGATAAAATGATAACACGAATGAATTTACTAGGACAGATATGAGAGTAGATAAGTACCACCGCGCCGCACCAATTGTATTATGCAACAATAAAGATAGAATGTGGACCTTGAAATTATTATTTAATTAATATTTGATAATTTCAGTGCGTGGTGGTCTGTTGGTAAACGCACTAGACGCAGCTGCCAACATGTTCACTGTGGTCGCGGTTTCAAATCCCAGGGCAGACCTCTGACTTTTCGGAGTCATGTGTGGTATTGATAGTCAATCACCACGCACTAAGAGGGTGAAAGAAAACAACGGAAACCTTGCATACTATAGCGAATTTTTAAGAATTTCTATGGTATGTCAAGACCGCCATAGCTAAGGTTGCAGGAAGTCGTTGGATGCAGGCCGCTTCCAACAAGTCATTGTGGAGATCCCCCAAGGCCTATGTTCACCAGTGGACTTCCTGCGTGCTGATATGATGATGATAAAAGTCCGCAAAACCGCACTAAGCCTGCGTGGTGGACTTTATGCCTATACCACTCTCAATCGTACTGTCGATTATAGAGGCCCGTAAAGCTGGACAAAGGATATGAATAATTGGTAATACAGTCAATAATTTCGAAGCCTAAACCTAATATCACATAATGATGTATAATGTATAAAACTACTAATGTATCATCAATAAAAACTCTAAACGTATATTAATAGCACAATAATAATTAGAGTTTTTGAATGTTCTACCGTGAGTCATTTTATTTTGTTTAAGTGCGTCATTTCTCGCCGTGAGTAATAACCAACAAGGCAGATAAGGTGATGTCGCCGTGACGAGCGGTCGGTTTACCTTTAAATAAGAAGTACAAACGACTCACTTATCAACATTTTAATATCGAAGTCGACACCGGTGGAAAGCCTTCCGCCATTTTGGGAGCAGACCGCAGAAAAGGATACTTTTTCGAAAAAAACATTTGACGAAGGAAGTAAAACAGAAGAGACTTGAGAAGTCAAATAAAAAGAAACAAAATGTGTTGTTCGTGCAGTTGTGATTGTGGAACCTGCGGCAAGATTTTGAGATGTCTTCTCTGTGTAACGCTGTGTGTGTTTGTTTTGAAGATGTGCGGTGTTGAGGTCGACGATGGATGCTGCGGTGGCGATGGAGATTAAATTGTTATTATAGTAAGATTAAGTAAAATTAAAGCAAATTTTTTCCTTATAATTTTTTAAACTGTTAATTACTTGTATTCTTTACTGGATTTACAGTTTTCCAACATTATGAATCAAATAAATAGGTTTAAATATACAATTTAGAATACTATTTTGTTGTATTTTTGTGTTATTTTCCTTACTTTTTTATTGTTATAATTATACTTTATTCTATTTCGAACAGGAAAATACTTTTCACATACTTATGCACATCAATATTTATTGCTTGTGTAATATGCCTAGTGTTTTTGTGTGAATGCGAAACAACCTTCCTTTGAAAAGGTTTTATACTACGAGTATGTACGTACGAGACGTATCTACATCAGAACTGGTTATCTATTATAGTCATTGATTTATATTCTACAGATTATAGTATAAAAAATTATATTATCATTTACCCCTTAGATCTGTTTTGCATATTATAACGTGATGATTATCATATTATATAAACTATTATTATAAAAATAAAAGGAAAGATTAGATCGTTTGCATTGCATAGGCTTTGAAATTTGACCGATTTAAAAAAATCTTTCATCATTAGAATCCCTGATGAATATTTTCCAAAAAGTGTAACTGCATAAATGGATCTAGTTAACAATTTCTTGGAAATATTAGGTAATCGGCCCATGTATTAAAATGAAAATTTAATACTGCTTAATTAAATAAATAGAGATATAAGATAGGTGATTTCTGTATTGATAAAAATAATAACATCGATGTTGCATGGATGGCATTAGTCATGAAACCTGAAATGATTAATGCCAAGGCTTTAAGTAATCTACGAATTCAAAAACTACTTGGTGACGTAACGCTTCACAAAGCAATTTTCTGATTATATCGGGGATCAGTCGAAAGAGCTATGGGTCCAGTTTTAATAGAGTCCTTGATAGCTATTTGGCACTAATCTGTCAGATATAATACAAAATTCGGTTGCAAAGTTCTGATTTTTTTGTGTAATCAAATAAGTAGGTACATATTCTGTGTATTGATAAAAATCATAAGAATTCTAACTTGACGAGTTATTTTCCTTGAATGAATGAAATAATAATTAACGTATTAGAAAGCCCGAATCAGAGGATTTCACTTAAAAGTGTACGTGGGTTCGATTTCCCTTGCGTATTCAAGTTACGCTCAAATACCAGCCAAGAAATTTTAGTTAAAATACCTATTTTAAATGAAAAATACATTCTTAATAACAAATTGTTTTGTATTAAATTTTTTTTTATTGTACTGCACTGTATACGTCCCTCAGCAGGGCATAGCCCAACTTTACAATTGAGAGTACGATTGTGTGTTTACAGATATTTAGGCCATTTAGTCTGTATGCATATTGTATCAATGTTTATAAAATAAAAATATGCATTGATTTCTAGAAGACAACATTGGAAAAATAATAATTATCTACTGTTATTAAATAACAGTTATATCACCAATAAATGTGGTTATCTTAAATACATTGGTTAATTGCATCGACTTTAAGATAATAGTTACTGCAATAAACTAGGTAGTATGTATTGTATTATACATTAAATAATATACTTAGTAGAGTAGGTCATATCTTACAGTAGGTAAATTTAAAATTATAATCCATTGTCTTGGGTGTAAGATCGTTAATTTTCAAATATTACTTGAATTATCTTCATACTGAGACGTTTTCCAACTAAGGTCGTCTGATCTAATATTCAATAATAACAAAAAAAACAATACCCTAGTAGTTACAATGAGACAGCTGATTTGGTCTTTTATTTTTAGCTTCATTGTAATTTGCATCTTATATCAATAAATATAAGGTGGTTTATTCTTTAACTGTACTCGCCATCATTGACAGATACTGTGGAACAATTGTCAGCCGTCTGCGTTCACGTTAGATGTAAATTAAACCTTGATCGTATCGAAATTATGTCCAATTTACAAATCCAATGCATTTCCTTTTATTTGATGGTATTAAGTTGACAGGTATAGCAATATCGACTTTAAATCAATAGGGATAGCGTTGAAATAAGATCAATGGAACGTTAGGGGAATGTTAATACGTGAAAAGCGTGTCCAATTATTTTTCCTTGAATGAAATGAATCATCCATGATTATTGTCTGACTTTTCCTTCCTTCGCGCCATTGTTAGAAAGGATAGACAGAAACACAATGAATTAATTATGGGTCCATAGAATATCAATGAAAGTCCGTCACCCTTCAGAAATGAGCATTTGTAATTAGTTTCAAACTTCTACTGGTGGTAGATCTGTCATAATATGTGAGAGCCCATCTGGGTAGGTACCACCGCAATGCCTATTTATCCCGTCAAACAGCAGTGTAAATGCGTTGTTGTGTTTCGGATTGAAGGACTTTGTAGCCAGAGTAACTACTGGACATATTGAGAGTTAACATCTTATGACTTAGGATGGCGAGCGCAGTGGAATGCTTAGCATCATTTTGTAATTCATGATGTTGTTTTGCTACTGTTTATGGACGTTCGTATCGCTTACCTTCAGGCGAACGGCATGCTCGTCTCGCCATTTAATGCAATAAAAAAAGACTTATAAGGCGAATGATTAATACAGAGATGTACGTAAAATTCAATAAAAAGACTTTATATAATTAAAATTGTGAGATTTATTAACCAGAGCATAATATAAAAATAAATAAGAAATTCAATATATGTATTTTCTTATTGTTTAAATACTTAATATCATAAGATTATAATAATTCTGCGCCATTGACTAGTTCTTCCATTTTATTGACTGCAACAAAAAAATAAATAATTGTAATTAAACAAATTATTTGTAATTAATTCTTATAGTATAAAAATATATTTCTTGTCTTTTTTTGCGCCGAGAGACGTTAATTTCTCTGATCGTTTTGAACTTTATCATATATACCAACAGGTATATTTAATCCTTACTAATATTATAAAGGTGAAAGTTTGTATGTATGTATGTATGTATGGATGTTTGTTACTCTTTCATGAAAAAACGGCTCAACAGATTTTGATGAAATTTGGTATAGTGATAGCTGACACCCTGGATTAACACATAGGCTACTTTTTATCCCGAAAAATGTAGTGTTCCCGTGGGATGAGTCAGGAAACCAAATATACATATTTTCTACTCTTTCAAATTCAAATTGTTGGCACGGGATGTCCTCTCCTACGGAAGGGAAATATAGTCGACGGCACGCGGGAAATATAGTTAGTAGACACGCGAAATAATATGTTCTTGATGTGGATTGGACTCAAAAACTATCTGCACCCGGGCGAAGCCGGGCCCGACCGCTAGTAAAAAAATAAATAACACCCAACACTCACATACATAGCCCTGACCCCACACTAAGATCGAGTCTTGTGTCGTGGGTATCAAGAACTACGAGAGACTTTTCTCACAAACACCCAGACCCGAAATAAATATTTGTGGGTCGCATAAACATTTCTCTCGGTGCGGGGATCGAACCCGCGGTCTCTTGTTTCACAGGCGGCGTCTAACCGACTGCGCCACGGAGGCTGTCCTATGCTGTGTGCAATCAGCAGTGTAATGTTTTACTAAAGGTATTGTACACTTATGTATCAGCCCATATACGTCCCACTGCAAGGCACGGGCTTCTTCTACAATCGAGAGTACGATTGAGATTGAATAGGCCATATAGTCCACCACGCTGGCCTAGTGCGTGTTGGCGGACTTACATACCATAGAAATTTTTATAAATCGCTATGGTATGCAGGTTTCCTCACGATGTTTTCCTTCACCGTTTAAGTGCGTGGTGATTGACTATCAATACACACTACCACACACTATAATACACTTACCGGGTCCCTGAGCGTGTTCTCGGCGAGTATGTACTCCTCGCTTTGCGGGTTGAGCGTCATTTTGTAATTGGTTAGTGCGCCCCTGTCTTTCTGCTTTGCGAATATTTCTATGACTAGATTGTGTATCTGTAGGAATAAAAAATATTTAATATAACTTTCCAGGTTATATTGTGAAGTCCATTGTAAACTGGGGGGTTACTGTATACTCCGACACGAAGTTCGAATGTTTGGACGATGAACGTCAACATATAAGATAAAAGTTGTCCGCTTCAAAACATCAATACTATTCTCTATGAATCTTATCATTCACTATAAGAAGCTTATACCCAAATGGAGATTGCATTCCGTATATAAAAGTGAAGCACAAAAATTTTACCTTGAATGACGTCGCTATGCCTTCTATCCTTTTCTTTCGAGTGACAATGAATGAACAAAATGACATTTTGTGCTTCACTTTTATATACGAAATGCAATCTCCATTTGGGTATAAGCTTCTTGATTCACTTCGAACTTAGTCTATGATTATGACGTACGATATAGGGTCCGAACATTTTGAAAATATTTTAGACATACTCGTATTCGTACTTTTTACGTGAGTTGTTCGAAGGTTGAAGGTTGTTTGAAATGGCGAGAAAAGCATGCTGTTCGCCTGATGGCCAAGTCGTCTTCTCAGTGTACAGAGTAACCCCACTGTAGGGTGGTGATTTTTAGACCGGGCTACTTCAGACAATTCCGTTGTTTAACTTTTTATGGATTGATCAAGGCTGGCATCATTCAATCTACCTAGTGTCATAGCTTTTAAGATATTATTTTTATTGCCTTTAATTATGGATAAGTATGGTCTTGGGATATTAGTTTTATGAATTTTTATTTCCATATTATTAGATCTAGTTTCCAGTACCTTATAATTGAGTGCCAGTCGCAGTCTATCGTCAGCGCTGGCGGCCTTGTTGACACAAGTCATCATGAGCCGCTTGCTAGCTTGCAGCTCGTTGAGACGAGAGAGAAGCGTTTCTATCGGAATGTGAGACGCCACCGTGATGCGGCCTAGCCAGTCCTGTCAAAAATAATATACTCGTAATATATAGTATATTGGGGCGATTTTATATAAATATATTAAACAATAGGATTGTTAAAATAATGGTAAACAAGCTTTAACCAATCTATGGGTAAGTAATTTTATAAATACAACCCGGTTGCGATTCTATTTCACTACCCACAGTCAGAGTAAGGATGGGAGTATGACAGTTTGCAATATAAAGCGCCTCCGCCTCCTTGACATACGGTTAGATAGAACAAATTATTTTAAAAAGGTGGTAAAAAATACCAGGTGAATTCAAATCAAATGAATTTTATTAAAACCTGACTTGAAACTTCAGCTCAGCTATTTTGAAAATATACCACCTACACAAATAGGTACGGTACATGTTACTTACACAAATGTAACTTAATGGTTTCTTAGATTTACGCGAATGTTACTCATTGAAATAAAACTATTATTTACGGATTTTATCGCGGATTTGGTTTAATTTTTACATTTTTTGAGTTCCCGACGTTTCGATTACTTTACAGCTTTCGTGGTTACAGGTTCCGTGACCGATAAAATCCGTAAATAATAGTTTTATTTCAACAAATGTAACTTATTTCATTTAGTTCGTACTTACTTTTTTAGTGAATAGAGATTCCACAATATCCCATTTATTTGATTTGGCGTGCACGTTAAGGACAACCCAATCGTATTGAAGAGGCGGGATCTGTAATAAAAAACAACTCGAGACTCATCGGGGATAGATCTATGGAACTATTTGGAAATAAATAAACAAAAATGTTAAAGTGATAGACCCACACAATAGTCAACAAGGTTCATACATTTAAGAGTCACACTATAGTCAATTTCAACTATTATAAAAATGTCCCAAAAACTAGGGTGGTAAAGTGATACCCCATTTTTTTTAGTTGACAGTGGTCATAAAGAAATCTATTATGGGGCCCTACTATATTCATTCGAAACGAAGTTCGAAACTTAAGATTATTTTTTTATACAGTAAGTATACCTGTTGTCTTTGGCAGAGCGTGAGTGGGGACATCATATTACCGGCGCCTTCGTTCCAGTTGTGAGTACAGGAGTATGCGAGGCATTGCAAAGAAGACTTGTTATTCAGCTCGGGTTTACTCGCCACCCTCTGCCATTCTGGTGGAAAAATATACGTAATATATTTAGTAATATTGTATTTACTTTGTATAATTTTCTGGTGTACACTAAAGAATATAAATAAATGAATCTCAATCGTACTCTCGATTGTAGAGTAGGCCCGTGCCCTGCAGTGGGACGTATATGGGCTGATCCAGAAATATATTACATTGTATTACCTAATAATTTAACATAATCGGCGACCATCTTCGCCTGATGCGCGTCCACACCGGGCTGCCCAAAATGATTGGCCAACAGATTAGACACTTTTCTTAACAGTCCTTCTACATTGTTGCCTTGAGACTTCACTATGTGCTGAAATTGGGCCATCTGCAACAATATGTAAATCATATGTATGACTTTGGTATCATACACTAGCGGTCGGACCTGGCTTCGCCCGAATGCAGATAGTTTTTGAGTCCAGTTCACATCAACAACATAATATTATGTCGCGTATCTACTGACTATATTTCCCGCGCGCTGTCGACTATGGTTCCCGTCTGGTTATATCTCGTTATGTCCCGTCTCATTCAGTCTAATGACGAAAAAAAATCAATTCTGTCCTCTCTTATCCCGTGCCAACTATTCGAATTTGAAATAGTAGAAAATATATACCTATATTTGGTTTCTTGACTCATCCCACGGGAACACTACATTTTTTGGGATAAAAAGTAGCCTATGAGTTAATCCAGGGTGTCAGCTATCACTATAGCAAATTTCATCAAAATCTGTTGAGCCGTTTTTGTGTGAAAGAATAACAAACATCTATACATCCACACACAAGGAATCCAAATACAAACATTTGAAAAAACATTATGAGTATACTTTATAATAATAATCATCTTTAGATTTGCTATTATGTAAGCTGAATTTTTTAAGATTTCATATACCTTATATCTGCTATGTAATACTGATAGCATTTAAAAGTTTGATGGATTTTTACTTACCGCTGCGTCAGGACTTCTGCCAAGCATCCTGAAAAATTATAATTAACATACACCACTTAGTAAATACAAAACAGATCAATAAAGAAGCATACTGGTGGTAGGTCTCTCATATGTGAGAGACCGCCTTCATAGATACTACCGCAAGGACTATTTCTCCCGATAAATATCAGTGTAAATGCACTGTTGTATTCTGGTTTAAAGGAAATTGTAGCCGCAGTAACTACTGGACATATTAAGACTAATATCATATGTGTCAGGATGGCGAGCGCAGTGGAATGCCAAGCATTGCTTTGTAATTCATAGCGTTGTTTGATTTTGCTACTGTCCATGAGCGGTCGTATCGCATACCATTAGCAGAATGGCATGGTTTTGCCATTTATCATAATATATAAAAAAAGCAGCCAAGCACTCCTTTCTTCCCCAGATACTTTTTGCTTTCTTTTACCTCTCGCATTTTTAAAAGCTGACCACGCACCTTCGATCTATGTGTTATAGATGTCTTTGGGGAGCGGTAATCACTACCATCAACTGAGCTTACTTATTTGCGGACATATGCAATGAGAAAATAATAAGTTTCTATACATACGCGAGTAAATCTGTGAGTTCCGTGATTTTGCCCTCATTTTGTAGGAAGCTAATATAGTGGTTGAGGGCTAAAGGTCTGGAAGAGAGCAGTTCATATACAAGCTTCTTGTTGAGTGTTGCAATTAGGAAGAGAACTACCTGAAATATTATTCTCAAATTATTTTTAAGGCTGAAACCTTGAGACTGAAATGATCTGACAGGGGTGTATAAGTGCATACAATAATTTATGTTTATTTATTAGAATGTGCTTGGTGGCCTGTTGGTAAACGGAGCAGACGCGGCTGCCTACATGCTCATGGTGGTCGCGGGTTCAAATCCCAGGGCATACCTCTGATTTTTCAGTCATGTGTGTATTGATTGTAAATTACCACACACTGTATCAGTGAAGGAAAACATTGTGAAGAAACCTGCATACCAAAATCCGCCAACCTTCACTAAGTTAGCATAGTAGACTATATTATGGCCTAACCACTCTCAATCGTACTCTCGATTATAGAGGAGGCGCATGCCCTGCAATGGGACAGTATATGGGCTGATACAAATTAAAATATACTGTATGGACAAGTTGCTGAACTCTTTCAATTGGTATTTTCACAACAAATTCACCACTGAAGTAATTTACTAAATCATATCCCTTGTTCCTTATATCTTGCAGATGGTAATCCATGGGTTAACTAGTAAAAATATCTCACCTTTAAATGTTATAGTCAAGCCAATAGTGTTCCAACATATCATAGCACACAATGAAATAAGATATTTGCTGGTGGACTGCCTCGGTGGCGTAGTTGTACTACGGTATGGTTACAAAAGCTGAGGTCTCGGGTTCGAATCCCGGGTTGGGCAAAGTGATATTGGATTTTTCTATTCAGTATTAGCCCAGAGTCAGGAATTTGTGCCCGATATGGCGATAGGCTCGCCACCTATCACATTGTGGGACGGAACATACAAGGCGAAATGTGGGTGCCCTGGCACCTCTGCCTACCCCCTTCTGGGAACAAGGCGTGTGTTTATGTATGTATGTATGTATATTTGCTGGTGGCAAGTCTCTCATAAATGAGAGGCCACCTGGATAAGTACCACTGCAATGTCTACTTTTCTGTTTGTTTCAGTTTGAAGGACATTGTAGCCAGAGTAACTCCTGGATATATTGAGACTCAACAACTCATGTCTCATGTGGTCTCAGGATAGCAAGCACAGTGGAAAGCCAATTGCTTAACATTACTTAATTTGTAGTTCATGGTGTTTGGTTTTGCTACTCACTATGAACAGTTGTATCACTTACCATCAGGCAAATGACGGACTTGTCTCATCATTTATTGCACAAAAAAAGCATTTCTGTATCAGCACATATACGTCCCACTGCAGGGCACGGGCCTCCCCTACAATCGACAGTACGATTGAGAGTGCGAAAAAAGCATTAAATCTTATCAATAGTGACAGGATACATACAGTAAGTATAGCATTGCCATCACCAACAGCAATCGCTCCGTCCAACAACTCAGTCTTACTTTTCATACTACGGTGGACATGCAGGGAACAATGCCTGCCTAATATCAGTCTTTTCAATGTAACTGCTGTAGATACAACAGGCTCCTGTTTAACATCCTTTGAAGGATCCTTACCAGATTGGGCTAGGATAACTGAAAATATGAAATAAATAAATTACAATATTTTTTTAGACTGTTACTGTGTGTTAATGGTATTGCAAAACCATTTATAGGACATTAATACAGTTTGTAAGGCAGAATCATCATCATCATCATCATGTCAGCCACAGAAGTACCACTGCTGAACATAGGCCTCCCCCAAGGATATCCACATTGACCTGTTGGAAGCGGCCTGGATCCAGCAACTTCCTGCAACTTTAGCCAGGTCGTCCGTCCACCTTGTTGGTGGACGTCCAATATTGCGCTTGCCTGTATGTGACCTCCACTCTAGAACCTACTGCCTACCTTTGTAAGGCAGAATACATAGATACAATAGGTTCTTGGGTGAAACCTTTGTCTTATACAGATCACAAATTTGAGAGGCCATCTGGGTAGGTACCACCGCAATGTCTATTTCTCCCGTGAAACAACACTGCGTAAATGCACTGTTGTGTTTCGGATTGAAGGACATTGTAGCCAGAGTAACTACTGCACATATTGAGACTTAACATCTTATGTCTCAGGATGGCGAGCGCAGTGGAATGTTGCTACTGTTTATGAGCGGTCGTATTGCTTACCATCAGGCGAACGGCTTGCTTGTCTCGTCATTCATTGCAATAAAAAAAAAAAAAAACTTAGTACAAGTAAGAATAGATTATAAGAATCAAATTATTATTTTTTCAGATTAATACACACTATTGTTTTAATGTGTTATTTAAGAAGCACGAAACTGGATTATAATAATAAATCAAATGTTTTATTACCACTCGGAATATTAATGTCATATCTAGATTTGTAGACCATAATTATAAACTTACTTAGTTCCAGAACTTTAGATGACACCAAGCTTGATAATGGAAGTTGTGCAGTCTTCACTGCTGTCAAATTAGTACTACTTAGGCTCTCATCTTTTTGTCCAGGGTATGTCTTTTGACCAATAGCAAGGATTTCTTGTGTTGACAACTGCAAAGGAACTTTTATGTGAGTAATGTCTACTTTACATTACTTAAAGCAATATATTTTGCTAAAATCTTATAAGAATTTTGATACTCATATAGAACACACATGTTTTACAGTATACTTATGTAAATATACAATTTATTGGTTATTTCGCTATTTTAAACATTTTCATAACAGAATATTTACACTTAATATGAGATCAATCATCATTATCGGAAGTTGAATGTCGAACTTAGACCAAGGGCTTTCAAAACGACCTGTCGGATGCAGCCTGCTTCCAGCAAGTTCCTGCTGGCTTTGTTCGGTCAGTTATATTCAAGGCTTACTATCAATATTAATAATATTATAACAAACAAGTAGCTCACCACATCATCATCAAAGCTAAGCGCCTGAGCTTTAGTTTCACTTGTGTTCCAATAATCTTCGTCATCCATTATTTTTAATTTTTAGAATAGTATTCACTTATAAATCTTACTCTTATTTACAATACTTGTTTCTCCTCAATAGTAAATAAAGCTAAGTTTATAATGATAACGCAAATTGATAAATTGATAACATTGGACAGCTGACTTCTGTAGAATGACAAATGACATTGACAGAAAATGACAATGATGGCAATTGAAGGTGGTCCCACTCTGTTCCGTCCATGCTCTGTTTAATTAACTAGCGTATGAATGAAAAGGAATTTGTTATGGCCTCGGTTAATTAGAGGTAAAATGTGGCCAGTTATGTTATGAACTTATATGAAAACATGGAAAAATGTATGAAAAATTTAAAATCGTAAAATGTTATGTTCGACCTATTTATCCGTTAGATGGCGCTGTACACAAATTCACTTTAGTTTTCTTCTTCAGTCCTCGAAAGTGCAAGTTCTCTTCAGAGCATGCACTTGCGTGGTAAAAAGAACGCTAGAAACGTACCGTTCGGGTACATCTCCAGTTGGTAGGAATGAACTCTACTGCGGTGACAGGTGGTGCGATGATTTAAAGGCGATGGGGGTACCATCTCAAACAATTCCTCGGAGCCTTCTTCTTAGACCAGATAATAGAACACACAGAGAGACCTGAAGTCTCTCCGCAATCTTGAAGGCTCTAATTAGTCCGTGAGATTGGGATCATTGACAAGCTTGCGACTCATCGCTGTAAGTATTCAAGTGGGTCAAATTGGTATTTTGGGGCGCTATCAGAGGTTCGAGCAGTACTCCACGTGAGGCCGGATTTGTGCTTTGTAGAGCGCCAAACTATGACCCGATGAGAATTACCGCTTGATTCTGTCCAGAACCTTCAACTCATACCTTGCCAGTTTGGCTTTGTCCTCCAAATGACTCCTAACCTTGATTGCCTGATATATCCACGTCGAGTATCCGAATACTCTCGAATCTTTGGAGAGTAACTACTTGGAATTGCGGCGCCATTCATGACAAAAGGGTCTGTTTTCGCAGCGAACGCACAAATTTGTGTTGTCGAGACGGTTCAATAGGGTATTTGACTATTATCGGTTTTTGGAATTATTTCGCTTACATACACAATTACGTTAAAAATAAAGCCTTGCTGTAAAAAAATATTAAAGTAGCTAGTAACATAAGGCAAATATTAATCCAAACGGACCAAAGGGTTCTCAAATTCTTTTTTGTGCCGCACCGTCAGGCTGTGGAATTGTTTGCCGTCTCACGTGTTCCCTCCTTCCTATAATCCTGGGTCCTTCCGCCGTAGTGTGAAGAGGCATCTTAGCAGGCCGGCATAATTGTGTCTATTGACATGGGACTGCCTTCCGATGCCAGTAGACACTCTTGCGCTCACCATCAGGCGCAATGCGGCCACTATGCCGGGCCAGAATAAAAATAAATAAATAATAATATTTAAAATTAAAGAGTACGGGTGTAGTGGGGACATCTTGCAGTCTCTTTCACACGCGCACACTGTAATGTATAATAACCCTAGTGACGTCACTAACTTGGTTTTGCATTTCTTTTCTGTTACTCCCACTACAAGATTTAAAACGTTTCTAACTTTTTTTATACTGAATGGATTTATAAAATTCTTTGTTTGTTAGACCATAGCTATGGATACGTTTTGATAAACACAATAAAAAATTAGAGTCAGATACCCTATTCACTCCATTCGGAGGCCCGCCCCGGTGAGCTCTCGAATTCAGACATGAGTTGAGACCGTCTTTCCTCAATGGAATCCACTAGCAGAGTTATGAGTCCCTCGGGGATTCTATATGCAGGTAAATTCGACAGAAGAACGCCATGCCACAGTCGATCGAACAATAAACATTCGATAATATAACAGGTAAAAAAGAGCAAATAAGTGAAAGCTCGCTGCGTTTGCAAAACTTGATTTTTGTGGCCCTTACCACGAGATTATATTCGTTCTTAGGTTTAATCGAGTCAATTATTAGTGAGAAATCTATCCATAATTATTTTTGGTGTAGCTTAAAGTTTATTAGATATTTAATCATAATAGATTTAGGCAAACTAGTTGTAAGGCGAACAGATTACCGAAGAAATAATTTAGGGTTAGGGGGGGTTGGTATAAGGGCATTCTAATTTTCTGAAAATATAATTCCTATGTATTTCATAGTTGTAAATGTTAACAACATTTAGCCTTGAGAAACAGACCATGAACTAAATTGTCAAATCTACAAAATATGGTTTATAGCTTGGTATGCAAATTGACTATAAATACGCTGCAGATTTTTATTTCAAAGAAGAAGCCTCCAAGTGTATTTGTTACAATTTCAGCATTCGAAAGTTATTGTTTTATTTATACAGATAAGAATGACAGGTCGCAGTTTCGATTCTCAAGACAACAGTAAATTTTGTGAAATCAACTTATAAGTAGGCATAATATTAAAGATCGAACCCAAGACCTTTCCATTTACGCATCGCTGCCACGTGCAACAAAATTTTAAGATTTAAATGTAAAAATAGCACTATTACTTAAAACCATTACCGTCGTACACAAATCTATACTAATATTATAAAGCTGAAGAATTTGTTTGTTTGTTTGAACGCGCTAATCTCAGGAACCGCTGGTCCGATTTGAAAAATTCTTCCAGTGTTGGATAGTACATTTATCGAGGAACGCTATAGGCTATATATTATCACGCTATGACCTGTAGCAGGGAAGCAGTATTGACATTTCTAGCAAATGCGAGGAACTTTGTTTCGTTTTTCGTGGTCCGATTGGTCCATATTCTAAATTGATAGTCGGAATTAAACATTTCGATCGCCATTTTGAAAGTGTATCTGCACCCGGGCGGAGCCGGGCCCGACCGCTAGTTCATAATAATCAAAGACCTTTCTAAACGCGTTCTCTGGTACTTACATATAAGCATTATGACTCGCGTACTTAACCCAGGATGCATTGCAAAACGTGAATTTGCAAGCCTTTCCTCATGCGACCAGTTACAAATTGCAAATTAAGCAAACTGTTTTACATGACGTGGCTGGTTTCGCGCCATCACCACTGACTGAAATAAATTAGCGATTCATAATGCTATCTAAGGAACGATCCCGAAAATTAACCAAAATACACCACAATTAAGGGCGTGTGTGGTGACCTTTGACCCGATGGATTATTTTCGAGATTGGTCTTTAGACAGCGACAAAGATCCTTTATTGAAGGCCATAAGTCAATCGATGACTAACATCGATAAGCTTGAGCCAGGTGAAAGATTAATAATTATTCTGTATCACCCCATGGTATAAATACGTACTGATGACTGATACTACTGTATGATGTAGATACGTCCCACTGCAGGGTACGGGCTTCCTCTACAATCGAGAGTTCGATTTAAAGGGATTAGCTGCCCTGGTGCTGGCTAGCGGGCTTTACATTCCATAGAAACTTACATGACAAAAAAATAAAATAATCAAAAAAAAGTTAAAATGTACAGGGATGAAGGCAACATTGTAAGCTGTTACAAATTTAATACGGTGAAATGTACTCCGAATAACAAGTATTATTACTTAGGTACATGTTACACAGAGTAAAGAATAATTAATAATATTATCGTAGAAAACGAAAATAAAATGTGTTATGAATAATGAACTAGTTGTTAGCGTTTTACCACAGCTGCATGTCTTACGGATGAACAATGATTTTTATTTAAAAGAATAAATTAATTTGAATCATAATATGGTAGGTTAATGTAATTACTATTCTATATCAGCCCGTAGTCGACTTCTGTTGAGCAGGGTACTGCAGTCTGTACGTTGGTCTAGTAGGTACAGCTTAGCGGTCTTCATTTGCCATAGAAAATTCTTATGGTGTAGGTTTTCTTACGATGTTTTTGTTCACCGTTACAATAACTATAAATAGAACGCCTAAACCTTTACAAATTGACTATTATCAATACATACATGACTATGAAAAGTCAAAAATGTGCCTTCGGATTCCAGCCTTTGAGCACAGAATACTAAACTATCTGTGCTTTGAGTCGCGACCACACAATTGCATAATTAACTAGGATTAAATTAATGCCGAGATTTTTATAATATGTTAATGGGCGTTTAGCAAGATCAATAAGTTATTGATATGCCGCTCATGTGCTGTGCAAGATTTTTCAACATACCAATTGAGCCAATGGCCGAGTATCACCTATAAACGCAACTATACTAACAAAACAAATGCTCTATGTCAATTTACACAGATGAAAAAATGTTGATGAATCGTGAATAACAATAATATTATATGAATTATGATAAATAAAAAAAAAAACTCAATATTGGTCAAATAGTATTTATTTTTTAATACACTAACCCGATTGGAAAATTCGCAAGTTAAAAGTTCGTATTAAAATACACACTATTGCTAAGTTGTAGCACGAATGATATTTCTAACGCCCGAATATTCGAACGCCATTCAAAATTCAAATAATAAGATGCTCTTAACAGCGCACGGCCCACTTAGCCAGTACATTTAAGCGGGATTTACGTAGTTATGTACAACATAATATTTAAGTTGCGTTCCTGTATTCGGGCGTAAATGTATTATAACATAACTATACATGTAATATAGTACCTAACTTGACTATTGCGCTATGCTTTAATTAACTAAGACATGACATATCGTCTTAGCTCCATTTTTTTGTCCCGTCAGTTCAAACTGGTACTAGACAAAAGATACTACTACGGGTAAACATCTCGAATGTAGATATTTCTTATTTTATGTGGTATCAGCCATTAAGCAAATTGAAGTGGCAGTGGGCAGGACAAATTGCGTAGGAATCAGATGAAAGTTCGATCGAACTCTACACTCGGTAGTCTCCATCACGCATAATGGTCGAGAGCCGGCTGTCAAACTAAAGGTTGCCGGTTCCATTCTCGTTCCGAAACAAATTTTTATATATTTTTCCGAGTCTGGTTGTGATAACCAAAACCTCGTAATTCATGGTCCTCACGACCTAAGACTTCATATAAGGGTGTAATTAATTAAGTTCACAATTGGTGCTTATTTACCAGAAGGCGGTCCAATAACAGTTGCAGGAAGTTACCGGAGAGTGGAGGCAGACTACTTACAATAGGCCGTGGTGAAAATTCTTGGGGAAGGTTCGGCATTGAAGTTCCTGTCGCTTAAGATTATGATGAAGTAAAGAATCTAGGAATTTCATTCTTGTACCATTGCGTATTGAGACAATTACCTACGTGGGAATTATGTGGACACTACATATCAAGTATGTTTGGATAAAATCGAGGTTGATTATAGATAAATTATGTACTTTATATACTAATTAATTTTACATGAAATTATTGTAGTAAGTATTTTAATATAACTTGGGAAGTAAATAAAATATGTACAATGTACATATGAAAAAAAAATGAGGTCAATAAACAACATTGTGTTAAATAAATAAGGCCTAACCACTCTCAATCGTACTCTCAATTGTAGATGAGGTCCGTGCCCTGCAGTGGGACAGATACACAAGTGCATCAAATTCCAGGTTCAATTAACTTTAGTCCTGATTTGTGTAACCATTATAATTGTATCAATAATAATGTAAAATTTTGTTATAATTGCCTAATCTCTATCTGAATAAAACAGCACTTACTATCAGGAGCAGTTTTATTACCTTTCTTGGCAGCATATATAGCAGAATTTTTTTATCAATAATATTCCAAACAATAAAAACAGAAATTTATTTTTATTATATTTCTGTAAATGTGCGTTAGATTAGTGGAGAGCCCAACGCGGCGAGGAGATGCTGGTTTGATTTGGTCTGTTGTTTGGTTGCTGGTTCGAACCTAGCTCATAACTTGTCTTTTATCTTAGTGGAGGAAGTAAAGTTAACTTATCCATCCGACACTAAATAAGAGTTTCATAAAAACAATCCACCAAATTGCGTTAAGTCACAATGGTAATTGCTGAATAAAAACCAGCCTATTGAAGTTCAAATGCTTTTCATCAATACAGTTTGTTTACCTTATATAAATTGTTAAGTGAAAGACAAGTGAGTCATCGTGGTAGGGGCACGCATAGTTCAGCCTCCAATCATTCGCGTTCGCAACCTCGCGCAGTGTCCCAGTGTGTTGTGAAGTGTTAAAATGCGTTTGCCGAAGTTCGGACCTTTAGTGCGACAATATTGCGTTGTGATTCTCGGTGAGTTTTGAATGAATGGTAATTCAAGATTTACGAAAATTGAATTTTTGTTATTTTAATTAAACCCTGAGTTTTTTAATCTTTATTTAATTTATTTTGAGTTTATATTCATTTTTATATTTTAAGAAAATATTGCATTTTTTGGCCTTGTTTTTTTAATTATTTTAATGTAAATACTTTTTGGACTATTTGTTTACATCGTTCATCATGTATTAACGATTTTTAAACTCAAAATATCGTTGATAGTGCCTACATATCAGACGTTCTTAGGCACCAAAATAAATACTATAATTATTGGAATTGAATACAATCTTCATTTCAACGTTGGCATATTATATACAATATTCATTATGTATTTCGTGTCAGTAATTAGCGAATGTGGGTACTTAATTTATTTTCTAATTGTCCAAAGAAATGTGTTGGAATTGAGGTCGGAACGTTTAGATACATATGAGTAATAAAATACATACAAATGCATTTATACTCCTTTTAGAATTTATGGGGAAACTTTATATTTGTTGACAAATAAAATAAATACACTCAGCAGTATCAATGCCCTCGAAGTCATGACATTATCCCTTTGTGAATTTGATTGACAAACAGTACCTCCGAAACGATTGAGCAGAGGAAATTGTCTTTGATTTATTGTATCCTCAAATGTATCACCAAGGAAAAAGTTCGATAGTTAACCAGACACATACGGATTTACTTGACGGATCTTCCTCGAAGTCACACCGGGCGGCAAAATGTGATGTCCATTGAGAACTAGCGATTGGGCCCGGCTTCGCCCGGGTGCAGATAGTTTTTGTCAAATCTAAATCAATAACATATTAGTTATCTAGTTTCTGTATCTGTATCAGCCCATATAAGTTCCACTGCAGGGCACGGGCCTACTCTACAATCGAGAGTACGATTGAGAGTGGTTAGGCCATATAGTCCACCAGCGTGGCTTAGTGCGGGTTGGCGAACGTACATACCATAGAATTTCTTATAAATCGCTATGGTATGCAGGTTTCCTCACGATGTTTTCCTTCACCGTTTTAGTGATCGAGTTTTATGTCGTGAGTATCAGGAACTACGAGAGTCCGTTCGATCTCACAAACACCCAGACCGAAACAAATATTTGTGGCTCACACTTTTTTTTTTTTTTATAATTTCCTGGCATACTGGCGGCATTGCACCTGATGGAAAGTGCCAATGCAACCCAGGCAGAGTATCCATTGGCATCGGACGGTAGCCCCATGCCAATGGAAACAATTATGCCGGCCTGCTAAGGTGCCTCTTCACACCACGGCGGAAGGACCCGGGAATGTATGTCAAACATTTGTCTCGATGGGTGGTCGCACCCGCTTCCGGTTCACGAATAGTATTCTTTTCAAGCTTCTATGTCTACTGGAAGTGCCGTAGAGTTTTGGTGATCGATCAGTCAGTGAGTGACGAAATTAGGAAACTTTTACAAGGTATAATTCTTAACTACTATTCAAATTGAGTGAAATTTGATATACAACCTTTTTACAATGTCTGCTCGGTTACATAAAATTCAGGCTTCTAGTTTTGTCCAAATTACATTATTATTGTCGTTTTTATCATGAAAACATGTCTCAAACAATGCGTTAAATAGACATAATATTTAATTTTAGTTCCAAATTTCACCACCTGCGAATAGAATTTAGATTATACAACCCGCATTAGGCCAGCGTGGTGGACTATATGGCCTAACCACTCTCAATCGTACTCTCGATTGTAGAGTAGGCCCGTGCCCTGCAGTGGGACGTATATGGGCTGATACAGAGATATTTGATCTTAAGTACTTCTGACGTGTAAACTCTTGATGGAAAATGAATTGGTATTATATAACATACATAAGTTCCCGCCTATATCCAGTAGCAGTAGGTAGAAGTGCCTAGACTAGAGCGATAAGATCGCCACTTGTATAGATTTTCTATTATTTCTGTATATCATTATTTCTATGATTGTGTACAAGACTAATAAATAATAAATATCATTACCGACTAGTATAGTAGACACTAACGGCCGTTCTCAATATCCTATCTATCTTTAACAGAGGGTTAAAATAGCTACCATGACTATGTCGGTACAATACTACGCTTCATAAAATAAAAATAGACATACATATTTATACTATATAATTTAGCTATCTATAAATATGTGAAATGTTACCTCTTTATCTATGTTAACTGAAGCATAAAATGCATCTAAATGTCTAACGAAATCTCTTGTTAAAGATAGATAGATTATTGAGAACGGCTGTAAACGGCTGTCTTTTGATACTGGTCTAATAAACATATATAAAATTCAGATGTTATAATAAAACGCTGGAAAAATGACATATGATTGAATATTACGATATCTCGAAACTTTAATAAAATTAAATTTTACTAGATATAAAGTATAAAAGCTGAATTTTGTATATATCAGAAAACGATCAAAAGGTGTTTCCTTGGTTGTCAGACACATTGAAGTTGATTATTTGCAAAGAAAACAGGATCCTAACTTCATACTCGTATGGCAAACTTTTAAAGGAGCATGATCATTCATAGTATCGGTAAAACAAGATTAAAATTAACTATACCATTTAATGGTTTTTCCTTAAACGTTATCCTGTTTTATCCCGGGCGATATATTTTATAAAATAAAGTAATTATCGTCTTTACATTTTGTTCAAAGGGCATCATACAAAAAAAAAATGGACTTCGAGTTAATTTCTCCTAGAACTCCGGGCCTGGGTCTCGATTATGCTTATATTTATTGAAAATATATATTTTTCCCTACACCAAAAAGTAGGTTTCATCGAGGGAGAACAATTTTTGCACAGATACTAAGTTTCATAGTAAAATTCTCCTTTGATCCGCACAAGACTCGGTCTTAGTGTCTTCAGGACTTTGAAATTAAATGAAAATAATTTATTGAATCCATTAAAATGTTCAACATCATTTAGATTCAGTCATTTTTTATCTACCACCCGGTTCGGAAAGCGGTTTTCACTAGAGGAGAACGGGCAAGAAACTCTAGTGTTGCTCTTTTCAAAACCAGTTTACAATGTAGGGATTATTACAAAATTTACAAGTTGGTTTAATCAGAGCAGTTCATTAATAATTTGTTGTAAATTTACAAAATATATTTTTATATGAATATGTTTATGTTATAATTACTATGGCCGAAAGTAGCGAAGTCACCCAGAACGTAGAATCAGTATACTCTTTTTCGCCAAAGCAGTGAATAATTGCGAAAGCCTTATGTAATGTGCCTATGTATTTGACTGCTTGGTGTATTTATTATTATTTATTTTTGTTGAAGTGTGATGCTATAACTGGTAAAACTTTATCCGGTATCGGCTCTATTTAATATTTACCTCTGTTTCTTTTGTGGATATTTCACAATATTGATTTTTATAATTTGATACAGTGCGATACTTCGTTTAGAATTTTTAGCGAGCACCATGTAAGTGTTTCTTTATCAATAGTTGGGGATTACCGCGTGGTTTGCAGTCAATTAGTCCCTTACACTTTTCGTATGTAAAACCTATTTGTTTGTTTTGCTGTAAAGAATAAGATGTTCAAACGACCTGGTTAAGGTTGCAGGAAGTCGCTGGATGCAGGCCGCTTTCAACTGGTCGATGTGGAGATCATTGGGGGAGACCTGTGTTCAGCAGTGGATTTCCTGTGGCTGAAATAAATTGTGAAGTTCCCATTTTTTTAATTCGGCTAACTATCTACCACAATATACAACATATTTTTTCAGTACCGTTCTAAGGGTTTGTCGAATGCCAACATAGTTTCATATCTTTCTGCATTATCAGCAATTGTGGCCTGCCTGATAACTTCTTTCATACTGGTTGAATGACCCGGAATTATAGGAACGGGAGAACATATGTATAAGAAGATTAAATATTTCCCGGCTTGATCTCACGAGAGATGTAATTCATTTGAGATTTACTGGTAGGTCTCACATATGTGAGGGTCCACCTGGGTAAGTACCACCGCAATATTCATTTCTCCCGCCAAACAGTAGTCTAAATGCACTTTTGTGTTTCGATTGAAGGACATTGTAGCCGGAGTACGAGTAAGTACTGGACATACTGAGACTTAACATCTTATGTATCAGGATGGCGAGCGTAGTGGAATGCCAAACATTGCTTTGTAATACAAGGTATTGTTTGTTTTTGCTACTGTTCATAAGCAGTCTTATCGCTTACCATCAGACGATCGGCATGCTTGTCTCGACTTTCAGTGGAATAAAAAATCTAGTATACATCTGTGTGTTATGTCCATAAGCACGATTTTTATTTCCTTGACCATAATAATATGTTATTGAAATAAATAGCCGACGAGTCTTTTGGGATCAGCTGGCCATTACATTCAGTTATAGAACAATAATCTTCGAATTATTCAATCGTCCATCCAAAGTTACCCAGGGTACTTTGGCAACGGAAATTGGCACTTATCATTCATCTTCATAAGGATTTGTTTCTTATGAAGTAAGTTATCATATGATAGCCTATATGTGGCAACGGTTGAAGCTCCGCTTAAAACGAGTTCCTGAGGGTTAGATCATCGTACGCGTGCGTAATTTCTATTTCTCCCGCCAAACAGCAGCTTAAATGCACTGTTGTGTTTCGGATTGAAGGACATTGTAGCCAGAGTAACTACTGGACATATTGGGACTTAACATCTCAGGATGGCGAGCGCAGTGGAATGCCAGGCATTACGTTGTAATTCTAGGTGTTTTTTGGTTTTGCTACTGTTCATGAGCGGTCGCATCGCTTACCATCAGGCGAACGGCATGCTCGTCGGCATTCATTGCAATAAAAAAATGCGTATAGATTGATAGACTCCTCGAACAAAATCGTATCAAAATGTAAGGAATTATTTTCGTTAATATTACGTGCATGTTTGTTCTGAGAATAAATTAATTATATCAGAAAATAAAATATTAAAAAGAAAAAAGTGCCGTGTAGTTTTTTGCATGCTCCTTGCAAATTAATAATAAACTGAAATTTTAACCATGTTTACACACGAATTTAGTCTTATTTTATTAGTAACTTTTTTTTAATTTTTTTTATTGCATTTAATGGCGAGACGAGCAAGCCGTTCGCCTGACGGTAAGCGATACGACCGCTCATAAACAGTAGCAACATTCCACTGCGCTCGCCATCCTGACACATAAGATGTTAAGTCTCAATATGTCCAGTAGTTGCTCTGGCTACAATGTCCTTCAATCCGAAACACAACAGTGCATTTAAGCAGTGTTGTTTCACGGGAGAAATAGACATTGCGGTGGTACCTACCCAGATGGCCTCTCACATATGACAGACCTACCACCAGTAAACTTGGGAAGCGTTCGAATGTTTGTACATACATACATACATAAACTCACGCCATTTTCCCAGAAGGGGTAGGCAGAGATGCACCAGGAGACCCACGTTTTGCCTTGTATGTTTCGTCTCACGATGTGATAGTTGGCGAGCTTATCGCCATATCGGGCACAAACTCCTGTCTGGCTGATAATGAATAGACAAATCCAATGTAAATTTTCCCGACCCATGATCCGAACCCGAGAACAAATGTTTGTATTAAAATAATAAATAATTTTAATTGAGTATTTTTTTTCTTCTTATAATAAAGATTAAACGACGATAGGTTTGCATAGGAGTCTAGGAGGAGGAAAAGAGGGATTATTGTATATCCGGTTATATTCTGACGTAATACAACGCACTTGCAATGTTTTACCTGACGTCAACTTATTACAAAACGGTATTAAAGGTGGTCAAACCGGACCTCTCAGTTTGTGGTCAAAACACCAGACCTAACTTTAAGACTTAAAAATAATACTAAAATGGTATTCTTAAACGAAATCTTAACTCTGTTATTGTAAGATTAGGGTACGAATACAAAGCTGTCGCAGGTTCGAATCCCGGGTCGGGCAAAGTGATAGTATTTTTCATTCAGTATTAACCCGGAGTCAGGGATTTGTGCCCGATATGGAGATAGGCTAGCCCCTATCACATTGTGGGACGGAACATATAAGGCGAAATGTGGGTGTCCTCACACCTGCCTGCCTCTTCTGTTATGTGTGTATGTAAGTAAAATTATGGTTTTAGAGTATCTGGTTAAAGAGTGCTTTGATGCCTGACTGTAAAATTGGTTATTTCCTGTAATTTATTAGGATTACCATCATTGTCTTGCGTTGCGCGAGTCATTCATAAACAAGCACTTTATGTGCATAATGGCTTTAATTTTCTTTTTTTCTATTATTAAGTCTTTTAAAAAGACTACTGTTAAAAAAATGCATAAAAATAGGTAAAATATGCATAAGTATAGAAATAAAAGTAGACACTAAGTATATGAAAAAATATCGTGGGAAATTCTGCACACAATTAGCTATTAAAATTGTGGTGAATACTAACAATTTTCTAAGCTATAATAAAAATATCATTTATCTTTTACCTTGGGGTCACGGGCCGTTTAAAAGTATCATGGATCACAAATCCAAAATATGTTTTTTATTATTTGTTAAAGAAGGCACTTTTTTTACAAAAATAACAATGAAAAAAGACTGCGACGAATTGAGAACCTCCTTTTTGACATCGGTTCATAAATGGGTCTATAAGGTCAATAAACTTTGGACCTTACGACAAAGATCAGGATTAATAATGACTTGAGGTTTCATATACCCAAACATAAATGGAATAAGGTACTTGGTTGTCATCAGTGTATCAAGTTCTCTTACCAATTACCAAGAATTAAATCAAAATTTTAATTTATAGAATGACTTAGTCAACTATTTTGTAAATATAGAATAAGTACGGGTCATACACATACGCATGTTCAGAATGAATATTACCTTCAAATTTCTGGATTGATTCTCTGACTTAATTTTGGTAAATGACTTACAAGTATTACTATAAAGAGATATACCAAATAATGAATTATCTTAAGCCATGATTATTATAACAACAAAAATTTCCTCAAATGTCCCCTTCTGTGGACTGTTCGTAAACGCACTTGGCATGTTTTGATAGATATTTCTCATACTTGATATGCGTTATCTATTTAAGTTATATTAAATATCATGAGTATATATACTGACTATTAAAATTTTACTGAGTAAATTAATATATGTTAAAGTGACTACAGAAAAATTTCAATAAACTGTTGGTTACACGGTACTGCGACTTTTCTGTGGACCTTAAATTCAACCGAATAAATTGGCCTGAATAAAATACTATTTTACAAAAAAAAATTAAACTGGCCACACTGACGGGTGGCATCGGTCACGTTGGATTTAATGACTGAGCCCAGCGTAGGTTGTTCATTAAGATATTGAGATCTTTAATAGTGTTATTGTCAAAGATCGGTGCTTCTTTTCTGTTCCTTGTGTACTTGAATAAATAATTATTAGTTTTATTAATTCACATGCTGCCGAAATAGCTTAAGGGAAGTAGTTGTGGAATAAATTTACCTACTTGGCTATCCTCAAAACTAAATTAGCATTGCTAATTTTTTTAAAGAATGTCCTTTCTGTGGACCTCTTTTCTGTGGACTTATAAGTCCACACGAAAGACAATGTCTACAGAAAAAATTAAGTAATAATGATTTAACAAGTACCGCAGTATTTTGCTTGCCTGTAAACGTAGACGTGGAGTGCTGTGGGCTCGATAGTAATGTATTTAGCTTATAATAATATTAAATTATTACTCAGTATCGGAATAAAACCATGTTCCATATGATAGCGAATTATGTGATATCCGTTCATCATTCTTTAACTTTAGCGATTCAGATAACTCAATTGCACCATCGAAAAAACAAAAAATAAATTCATTTTTTTAATTTCAGCGATGAAGACACTTGTTTTGTCATATTTTTGATATGTTTGTTCTTTTGTGTACACACAAGACCCTTCTGTGCTCGAAAAAAAATATTATAATTTTATTTTTTAGCCTGATCGAGGAAACGATCTTGTTTTATGTTTTAATTTTAATATTCTAATAAGATCATATTAAATGAGACTGATTTTGTAAAAATTCCGACCATGTTTTTTTTATACAATTTTTCGCCTCGTTTTGTGTATGACCCGTACCTACTATGTATTGACTTGTCATAAGAGCTATTTAATAGCCTACATGATCAATAAACCAATTTCATTTCATTTCATTTCAGTATATTTCTTTCTTTCTTTTAGTATATTTTCTAATCGTTTTTCGCGATTAAGGGAATGGTTTCGCAGGCTGTCAATATCGCAAAAACGTGAGAAGCATGCGCGTAATGGAAATACTGATTTTTTTAACACGTGCTGAAGATATGATTGTCGGGTTTACTTGTATGAAAATCAAGACTTTTGGTTCAGTAACTAAAACTTAGAAACTCGTTTTACTCTGATTTGACATAGTATGTAGGTATATACTTATTTATATATTTGTGTAGTAATATTATGTATATAAAAAAAGTTAAATAAAATAAATAAATTTAAAAAAAAACCAACTGTAAAAAAAGTGGAAAACGGGTTTGAAGATTTAGTGCATTTGCGTCATCTGTGAGTCCATCTCACGTTAATCTCAAAATCTGTACGGTCCTTATCATATTGTTGCAGGTATTGGAATACAAAAAAAAATCTGAAATACAATTACCCATAATACTACTGTTTTCCGCTTAAACAACCTTAAATCTCGCACAATATAATTATTTCGTATCGGATTGGTATTGTAAGACCTCTTATTGTGCTATTATTATAATTATGTCATAACAATGTATGGTCCCTTTCGGACCACTTTTGAATTCAGTTTGAGTGAGAAAGATAAAATATTCGATTTTTAAAATGGGTTTTAAAATTGTCTATGAATATGGCTGTAAGTGTTTCTCTATACAGGGTATATACACTTGCGACCGAAAACAAAGCCGCGTGGTAGTTTTTGAATACAGATACAATGCAACGAAAAATGCGACTATTTTGTATATCATCGTGTTTGGGTGGTACATCCATAGATTTAGCAAAAAAAAAACTTTGGTGTACCATAACTTCTTTCAAACTAAACGGGTGTACATTATTATTTTAAGAAAAACGATGTCACCAATATAAGAATAACCATCCAAGTAGGACGATAGGAAAAAGGCTATTGTATTTCCCAAATTTTTGGTTGCATTGTGTCTGAAGTCACTTAAACCCACTCGTCCACAAATATTACATAGAGGGTGTTGAAATCACCAAGGTTGATGGTATACGTGACCTGGGAATCTATCTTGACAGTCGTCTAAAGTTTGATATACATATATTAAATACAGTGTCGCAAGGCTTTAAAGTTTTGGGGTTCGTATTGCGAAATTGCAAAGAATTTAAAAACCCGACTACAAAAATCAAACTTTTCAATACCTTAGTTCGCCCAATCTTGGAGTATAACTCCGTTGTGTGGAGTCCACATTACGAGGTCTACTCAAAGCGTTTAGAAAGTGTTCAGAAGAGGTTCGTTTATCATTTAGCCTACAATGAATGTTTAGCAAAACGTATTTCCAGTTACATAGACAGACTAAAGCATTATAACTTAAAAACACTTGCTGTTCGCAGAAAAATACTCGACTTCCTCTTCCTTTACAAAATCCTGAACAGCAGTATAGACAGTAGTGAATTACTGAGTAGTCTCAATATAAATATTCCTTCGCGGATACCTAGAAAAAATGTCTATAGTTTATTTTACATACCAGTGTCGAAATCTAACCTCGGGCATTGCGCCCCGTTACCAAGACTCGCTAGACAATATAATGCTTTATCTAAAACCAACGACATTGATATCTTCGGGTCTTTGTGCAATTATAAGAGGAAGTTATTCGAAATTGTATAGTATTTTTTTTTAAGTAAAGGTTTTTTTTCGCTTTTAAATTTATTATCGTGTATCCTCTTAATTATAAGCCTACTTTTAATTTTTGTTAAGCTTACCTATTTTTAATATTGTTAACATTGTATAACGTTTGTGTTGTCTGTTTAGTTTAGTTTAGCCTTCATTAGTCAGTACGCTATGGTCTTCTATAATTGTGGGAGTACGCTAGATTAAGTCTTTCAGCATATACTGTATTTGAATATTTATTTGTGTACATTCTGCGTTGCAGATCTATGGAATAAATAAAAAAAAAAAAATACTACCACCTGGATTCATTTCCGGTCGCGGATAAACCCTTTATACTGCAAATGAGGTTAAACAAATAAATAAAATGCCTAAAATTTTCACTCTATCTCTTTGGTTGATTTCGTTACGGTTTTAAAACAAGTTGGACATTCTCGGAAACTGAATTTCAATGCTCGGCGTCATTATAGGCGACAGCCTCCGTGGCGCAGGTGATTAGACGCCGCCGCCTGTGAAACGAGTGGCCGCGGGTTCAATCCCCGTACCGAGATAAATTTTTGTGCGGCCCACAAATATTTCTTTCGGGTCTAGGTGTTTGTGAGATCGAAAAGTCTCTCGTAGTTCCTGATACCCGCGACACAAGACTCGATGTTAGTGTGGGGTCTGGACCATGTATGTGACTGTTGGGTGTTATTTATTACAATGCAGGCCGTTGTTGATCCTGGCTTGCAGTGGTAATAGGCGACAGTCTTAATTCCTTTGCCTGTTAATTTGTATTCTGATTAATGTGTTTGTAATTGCTTTTAAGATAACTCTCTAATTTAAGGTTAGTAGTAATTACTTGAAATGTTAAGAGCATAATTAGTTATCTTTTATTTATAATTTGATGTTATTGTCGTACTATTTATAAATCAAATACTGGTATGACTCGCTTTGACGAGGAACTATATTATCTTGAAGATATAAGCATATTGAATATATCACATAAAGGGTATATCAAGACTGCTACCGAAAACGAAGCTGGGTGGTAGTTTTAGTGACTTCAGACACAATGCAACTAAATTTTGTGCAAAAAATTGCGACGAATTTTTTTTTGTTATTTTTTTTTCTATCGTCGTATTAGGGTGGTAAATACATAGTTTTTTCGTAATAATAGTTTACACCCTTTTATTTTTAAACACGCTATAGTATGCAAGGCTTTAAATTATTATTTTATCAAAAACTATGGATTTACCACCCAAACTCGACATATTTAAAAAAAAAATAAAAAAAAATGTCGGGTTGCTTTGCGAAATTTTTAGTTACATTGTGTTAGTAGTCACTTAAACTACCAAATAGCTTCGTTTTCGGTAGCACTCTTGATATACCCGGTATATTTTCACAACAATTTCTACGGCATGTGAAATACGCCAACCCGTTATAAGCCATAATTGTAGACTGCCTATTCGTATAGCATAACCCTAAATCTTCTTAGAAGGAAAACCACGTGAGGAAACATGCATATCATAGTGATTTGTAAGAATTTCTATGGTATGTAAAGCCCGCCAACCTGCACTAGGCCAGCGTGGTTGACTATATTGCTTCACCACTCTCAATTCATCGATTGTGGAGGAGGTCCATGCCCTGCAGTAGGACGTATATGGATTGATACAGGAGAAGGAAAACAACGTGAGGAAACATGCATATCATAGTGATTTGTAAGAATTTCTATGGTATGTAACGTCCGCCAACCTGCACTAGGCCAGCGTGGTTGACTATATTGCCTCACCACTCTCATTTCATCGATTGTGAAGGAGGTCCGTGCCCTGCAGTAGGACGTATATGGACTAATACAAAAATCTTCTCAAGCGTTTTCTAATTAGTATTTTAGAAGAATTCTGTAAGTACTTCTTATTGGGCATCTATATTTCGTCATTACTTGTAATATTTTTATGCAAATACATAAAGATAATGCTTGCATCTCACAGTGGTAGGCAGAAACTATGGAACTATACTTTGCTCGGTCTAGGGGGGTTACTCTATATAAACGATACGAACTTCGAATGTTTGGACGCCGTACGTCAAACTTCACTAATGTATCTAGATACTGCACCAAATATAGGATTCCTCTATCGTCCGTCGCAACCATAGACTAAGTTTGGAGAAAATGATAAGTATAATAGAGAATAGTATTGATTTTTGAAGTGGAAATCTTATATCTTACTCCATGCGTCGAGCATCCAAACATTCGAAGTTTTCGTTTTTATAGAGATCCCCCTGATATACCACATTAGTTTCATGTTTTTTTTGTTTCAGTGAACCTGTGCGTGATATGCACGGGGTTAGGCCTGGCCTGGCCGTCTCCGGTGCTGGTGAAGCTTCGCAATGACACAATCCTGTCAAGGCCCATGACTGAATCCGAAGGGTCCTGGATCGTCTCCATCAGTTTCCTCACGGGGATTCCCCGTAAGTTATTTTTATACTAGGATGGCAAATGATCTTGTAAGCACCTTGATTGTATACTAGTAATGGGAATTATTGCTATTTCAAATTAACATCACCACCTTATTATTTTTGTAGCCTTAGCATTCTCTATATATCTGCTATTGCTAATTGCTTCCCACAGAATTTGTAAACAAAAAAACTGATCATGTATAATAATTTATTACATCTAAAATAACACACAAAATTGACTGTTGAGTTTCTTCTTTGAATTGGTTTGTAAAAAAAACTAACTCCTTCATAGATTACACGAGATCGTATAAAATATTAGCCCAACGGTATAGTGAAACACAAGCGTAAATCGCATAATTTAGCTTATTTAATTAATTTGTGAAATGTTATTATCGACTTCACTTGGTATTTGTGATTGCTATAGCTATTTAGTGTTCTCGAGTGGAGACCGCGCCTCGGTAAGCGTAGTGTAGGACGCCCTCCGACGAGGTGGAGTGATGATATCCGAAGAATGGCTGGCAGCGGTTGGAGACGTTGGGCTGAAGATCGAGCCCAGTGGCGTGCCATAGGAGAGGCCTATGTCCAGCAGTGGACGCGAATAGGCTGATGATGATGATGATGATGATGATGATGATGATGATGATGATGATGATGATGATGATGATGATGATGATAGCTATTTATTCCAACCCTAAATTGTATACTGATAGCACAGACTGATAGCCTTATTTATAGACATTGTATAGACTTATTTTAATTATCAAATGATTTGTCCCTTCCCAACGACTTTTGAATTTTTCAGAAAACAAAACATTCTTTAATTATAATAGGTTAATACACTATCTATAAATAAGGCAATTACTGGTGGTAGGTTTCTCATATGTGAGAGGCCGCCTGGGTAGTTACCACCGCAATGTCTGTTTCTCCCGCCAAACACCAGTGTAAATGCACTGTTGTATTTCAGATTGAAGGAAATTGTAGCCAGAGTAACTACTGGACATATTGAGACTAAAACTTATGTCTTAGAGTGGCGAGCGTAGTGGAATACCATTACTTTGTAATTCAAGATGTTGTTGGGTTTTGCTACTGTTCTTGAGCGGTCGTATCGCTTACCATCAGGCTAACGGCATGCTCGTCTCGCCATTCATTGCAATAAAGATGGAAATGGAAATATTTTTTTCCATTTAAAATCGGCAGGCACGCCACAGATATTCCACCCGGATAGAATTGCAATACCATCTGGATGACAATGTAGTCGCTTTGCAGAGTCAGAATTAACAAAAAATCCCCATAGATCGATTTTTTTGCACGCAAATGTATAAGATTTATAGACAAATAATATAAACGTATCTGCATTACAACATCACCGAACAACCTTCATACCCATGCCTCTGCCCTCAATTCTTTAGTCGTATGATTATCCTCGTGTCGCAACATTTTGGACACGTTTTCTATCTGATTTATATCTCCTTTGTAAATAATTGATTTGTTTAGTTACAGAACTAATATCTGATAGAGAAACAAAAACATTTTTGTTTTGTTTTTTGTGCATTTTAGATTTTAATGATCTATGAGACATCATGTCGCTGGTACCAACGAATACCATCGTAACTGCAAAATAATTCATCATAAAATACGAAAATAAATAAAATGTATTTTGTATTGAATGTACTTTCCATTTTTCGCTTTTGTGCTTGTGGTGAGCAATACCTCGATGTGATGAGAACTTTTAACTGCCACAAGACCAAGAAAATAATTTTATTTCATTAGAAAAACACTAAATATTTTTATGTGTAGATAGTAGGAACAGCCGTCGCAACATGATGTTGTAGATATTATCAGAATGTAACTATAGTAAAGAATGTCTTAGTAGTGATAATGTATATACCGTTGGAGAACCTCAGTTTCATAAAAAAATAAATAATAATAATTATCATCGTCATCTCACCCAAAGAAAGTCCATTGCTGAACATAGGCCTCCTTTAAGGATCTGCACATTGACTTGATCTTGAGCGACCTGCATAAAACGACTTCTTACAACCTTAGCCAGGTTACCCGTACCTTGTATTGTAGTTAATAATATACAAAAATAATCCTTTATTCCTTTATTATAATAATAATTATAAAAAATAACCCTGCGTATTTTCTATAATCTTTTCGATAAAACCTGTGAACGTTGTAACTACAAATATTTTATTGGTATGCTCAGCTTTGTTGCAAAGTTATATTATTAGCAACAATACCCACATAACTGGCATGTTAAATATCTATAACATGGTTATTTTTAAAATACTAATTAAGAGTTAGACATGTCATGTAACAGCAAGAACGTAAACTCGATTTTAAACCCGTTTATTTTAACACAACCTGAAGAAATCTTGCTTTAGTCGGAAAATAAACTTTCTCTCCCAACAAGTATCGGTTTTCAAATATATCAGGTAACTAAGAATAAATTTATTGCCTCTGAGTAATGAAAGAGCGTAAAGGGATGTAAAGCAATCCATTTGTATAGATCATTTATTAGATATCACTTACTTTCTAACTACCATAAATAAATCTATTTCCTTCTTCTCCTGTTAAACTGCAGTGTAAATGTACTGTTGTGTTCCGGTTTGAAGAACATTGTAGCCAGAGTAACTACTGAATGTAATGGGACTTGACATCTTACAGCTCAGGATGGCGAGCGCAGTGGAATTCCAATTGTTTTGTGAATCATGGCGTTGTTTAGTTTTGCTACTATCTCTTGCCATCAGGCGAATGGTAGGCTCTTCTCGTCATTCATAACAAAAATGCTGTATCCTGCTTATTCAAAATATCATCAACTTTCTTATAGCATCTGTTACTATCAGGAGTATCAGGGGATCCAGTTGTGGGTTTATCGCAATAATTGTGTACAATGCTCTTTAGTTTTTGTATGCTCGATGTTCAAAGTTCCGTAAAATTATGTAGGTACATATTTTGTCCAAATATAGCTTATGATTTCACCAGCCGCCTGCTTGACGTCAACCCTTTAAGAAATAAACTGGAAATGTTACGTTTGAACATATTAACTGGAAAACAAATAAAGTATTAGCTTATATCAGAATATAATAAGATAAAAATAACATTATTACTAGCGCTCACAAAGTTCATTAAGTTTATAATTTGTTTTGTGATGAAATGTATAAAAATATCCAAACAAACTCATACAAAATGAATAAGGGGGGTTACTCTATAAAACCATACGAACTTCGAATGTACGTGGTACTTAAAATTGCACTTATGGAAATTGGAGACGTGAGCGAGTGAAACAAGTTAGGCGGTAGAAATATTGCGTCCAGAGACCAGGTCACGATGCTGTGGAGATGTAGACTACTAGCTCGTGGATACCAAGAAAACGAATTAAAATTTTTATGTTACTCAACTGACAATTGATTTTTAAAAACAAAAACGAACGAACTGCTATGTAAATAGGTCGGCGCATATATATATAAAAATAATGTTTATAATATCAAATTGTCTGTCCGTGTGTTTAAGAATTTATTTTTATATATATGTATAAATAATTATATGTTGTGTGTGTTTAGTAAATATATATTTTGTGTAGTGTGTAAAAATATGGTGGTGATTTAAGTTACCCACATCACTCCCCTCCGGAGACCGTAGGTACTACGGGCGGAAGTAGTCCGGGAATCGAACTACACGTCCCGATCGGGTAGTCTTTATGTCCTGTTGAGGTGTGGAGGAGGGTTGTTGTATGTCTTGATTAGAAGAGGTGTTGCTGTCTGACAGTATGTAGGCCGGTTTAAGTCGATCTACCGATACTGTGACAGTTTTTCCCTTCACTCGTATTTTAAATACTTTGGCCTCCCTTTCGATAACTTCATGGGGACCAGTATATGCTGGTTGGAGTGCGCCCCTTAGAGAGTCCTCACGTAAAAATACGTGCGAACTTGACGCTAGGTCCTTGTGCACAAATATTTTGTTGGTTGTGTGATGCGAGGTTGGAACTGGTTGAAGTTGGTTGGCAAATGTTCTGATGCGTGATGTAAAATCCGTTACATCAGTGAGACATCTGTCAACGTTTCGGTCAAAGAATTGACCAGGGAGTCGCAACGGTTCTCCGTAAACCAACTCAGCGGAAGAAGACTGAAGATCTTCTTTAAAGGCGCTTCGAATGCCAAGTAGAATAAATGGCAAGGATTCGGACCATCGGTTGTCTGCGTGACACATGATGGCTGCTTTTAATTGCCGGTGGAATCTCTCGACTAGCCCATTGCACTGTGGGTGGTAGGCAGTTGTCTTTCGGTGCTTAAAACCGATGGTTTTCGAAAGCTGCTGGAACAGCGCAGATTCGAACTGCCTGCCACGGTCGGTTACGATGTCGGTAGGGCAACCGAATCGAGAGACCCAACCGGACAAAAAAGCTTTGGCCACCGTTTCTGCCGTAATATCGGTGATAGGCACAACTTCTACCCATCGCGTGAAGCGATCGACTGCTGTGAGGCAGTACCGATATTCGGACGATGATGGTAATGGGCCAATGAGGTCTACGTGGACGAATTGAAATCTAGCGGCGGGTAAATCGAAAGTGCCTACAGGAGTGGACACGTGTCGATTCACTTTAGCCAGCTGACATGCCAAACATGCTCTAGACCATTCGCGACAGTCTTTCCTAATTTGTGGCCACACATAACGTTGTGCCACGAGTTTGGCACTGGTATTTGCACCAGGGTGGCTTAGAGAGTGCAAGCTGTTAAATATTTGCTTGCGTAAACATTGGGGGATGAAAGGCCTAGGAGTCGATGTGCTGACATCGCAGTACAATTGTGTACGACTTCCAGGGATTGTCATCTTCTTAATTCGTAAAGATGAGCCATCTGCGAGGTAATGTTGCAGCTCGGGGTCAGTTTGCTGGGCTTTGGCTAGAGTATCTGAATCTACGGATTTCTGCAATTCTTCGACTCGGGATAATGTGTCTGCAACTACGTTGTCTTTTCCCGCAATGTGCCTGATGTCAGTCGAGAATTGTGATATGAAATCCAGATATCTATACTGACGTGGAGAACAGTTGGATTTGCGTTCTCTGAATGCGTGACACAAAGGTTTGTGGTCAGTATAAATGGTAAAGATTGCCGTTTCTAGCCAGTGCCGAAAGTACTTAATACTTTCATAAATGGCAAGGAGCTCCCTATCATAAGGTGAGTATTTCCTTTGTGATGGGCTCAACTTGCGTGAGAAAAATGCCAGCGGTTGCCAATTGCCATCCTTGAACTGCTGTAGAACTCCGCCAATAGCAATATCGGATGCGTCTGTAACCACGCTTAACTTGGAAGTCGAGTCCGGGTGTAGCTGCGTTACACAAGCTATCCTTGCACTCCTCAAAAGCTCTCAACGAGTCACCGCATATGTCTACCGGTTGCGAGGCTTTTATGGAACCGGTCAATAGGGCGTTCAAGGGGGCTTGAATCTGGGCGGCTCTCGGTATGTATCGCCTGTAAAAGTTAATCATGCCCAGAAATCTCCTAAGCTGCTTTGCTGTTTTTGGAATCGGATAGCTTTTTATGGCCTCCACTTTGCTTTCCAGAGGTTTACTTCCTTGTTCAGAAATGTGGTAGCCTAGAAATGTCACTGACGTTTCACCAAATTTACATTTATTGATGTTAATTACTATCCCGTAATCTCGGAACCGGGTGAAAAGCTGTCGGAGATGATTCTCGTGTTCCGTTTCGTTTTTAGAGAACACCAGAATGTCGTCCAGATAAGGGAAGCAAAAATCTAGGCCACGAGTTACCTCGTCAATAAACCTCTGGAAGGTTTGAGCGGCGTTCCGTAGACCAAACGTCATATAGGGAAACTCAAAAAGGCCAAAGGGTGTGGTTATGGCGGTCTTCGGGATATCCTCCTCGTGAACTGGCAACTGGTTATACGCCTTAACCAAGTCAATTGTTGAGAATATCTTGCAACCAGATAGGCTATGGGCAAAATCCTGAATATGCCTGATCGGATATTTATCAGGAATAGTTCTGGCATTCAGCATCCTGTAATCTCCACATGGACGCCAGCTATTGTCCTTTTTGGGAGCTAGGTGAAGTGGTGAAGACCAGGGGTTGTCAGATGGCCGAGCTGTTCCGTTTGCCAACATTGATTGGAATTCAGACTTAGCAATTTTCAACTTATCTGGAGCAAGTCGCCGGGGCACACATGAGACGGGAGGGCCAGGTGTGGTGCGTATATGATGTGTCGTGTTGTGCTTGATGGTGCGTATGATACCTGGTGGTCGTGTTATTTCCTGGAATTCAGACAATAAATTATTATATTTGCAATTACCAGTCGATATCTTAACACTAGACACTAAACTATTAAATTTACCAAGTGAAGCTACGGCGCTAATATTAGTGTAGCTATCTATTATTCGTTTTTGACGAATGTCGACAATTAAATTGTAATGTGATAGAAAATCTACACCTATTATTGGCTTTGACACATCAGCAACTACAAATTGCCACACAAAATCTCTGCGTAAACCTAAATTTAAATTAAAATTAATATAACCGTATGTGTGAATTATTGTCCCATTAGCCGCACACAATTGAAAATCTGTCTTCGTGCGTCTGTCTCGAAGCGCAGTCCGAGGGAATACACTTAAATCACTGCCGGTATCTATTAAAAACTGGAATTTTGATGTACGGTCGGTAACAAAAAGGCGGCCAGTGGAAGAGCTGGAGGGACAGTCGTCAGCCGCCATTACCGACTGCCCGTGGCGTTTCCCGCAGCGTAATCGCAGGGTTGGTTGCACTTCCTTGCTTGGCTGCCGAACTTATGATGAAACCAGCAGAGAGGAAACTTGCGGTACTCCAACTGCGACCTCCTGGGAGTCGAGCGATGACGCTGGCGTGAAGGTGCTCGATGCCGATTATGTGGACGGGAACGGCTGTGTTTATACGCGGTCAGTGCGTTGATTTGTTTGGTCAGATGTTCGACCTGACGAGCCATCATCTCCATCGTTGCTTCTAACCTTGAGTGATTTGACGCCGCTGCTACTTCGGGTGACGCTGTTGGTTGTTGAACTCGTTCTGCCGATATGCGTTCGCACTTTTTTGTGTGTGAGCGGGTACGCACACTTTTGAACGAGGTCCCGGTTTCACTGCCGTCGCTGCTCATCATAAGTGCTCGTTCGGGGTCACCAGTTATGGATATTGGTGACGCGAGCGAGTGAAACAAGTTAGGCGGTAGAAATATTGCGTCCAGAGACCAGGTCACGATGCTGTGGAGATGTAGACTACTAGCTCGTGGATACCAAGAAAACGAATTAAATTTTTTATGTTACTCAACTGACAATTGATTTTTAAAAACAAAAACAAACGAACTGCTATGTAAATAGGTCGGCGCATATATATATATAAAAATAATGTTTATAATATCAAATTGTCTGTCCGTGTGTTTAAGAATTTATTTTTATATATATGTATAAATAATTATATGTTGTGTGTGTTTAGTAAATATATATTTTGTGTAGTGTGTAAAAATATGGTGGTGATTTAAGTTACCCACACACTAATGTACAGTCAGCAACATAAGTCGCTACACAGTCACGAGATTTAGAATTGTCTTATCATCCAAAATAATAATTATTTTCAATATTGTAAGGCACTTCTCGGCATAGATGACTTTACTTGGTAATATTTTACGACTACAGAGTAGTACGTACAAATTTTAATTCATAAAAAGGTTATCAAAAAATGTTAAGTGTTCAGCGACTTATGTTGCTGACTCCATAAAATGTTGGATTCCTCTATCGTACGTCACAATCATAGACGAAGTTCGGAGAAAATGATAAGTATAATAGAGAATAGTATTGATTTTTAGAAGTGCAAATATTATATCTTACTCCGCACGTCGAACATCCGAATATTCTAAGTTCGTATCGTTTTTATAGAGTAACCCCCCAGACCCGGGAATTGTACCCAAGTCCTAATACACGATGTCGCTATAAATCAATGAAATATATTCATATACCTGTGAAAATTAAAATCTACATCTGATGGAAGGTCAACAAACTGTTTTTGCAAACCAAAAGAAAGACGTGCTTCGGTTTAAAATTCTAAACCCGTTTAGAATGCACGTGTTGTAATAAAATTATTTTTTTCTGGCCTTCATGGTATCACTGTTCACGTCTTCAATGTGTAAAACACGTGATCTTAGTGTTTTTTTGCATAATTTGCCCTCGAAATATAGTTATGTAATATGGCACGGAACGCAACAAAATTGATTGAGTAACTACGACGGGTCATTAACCGCTGTGTACCAAGCTTCGATTATCCCAACACCAGAAGAAAGTATTCTGACCTCCAGATTCAATTTTTTTTATTGCAATGAATGGCAAGACTAGCCGTTCGCCCGTTTGTAAGCGATACGACAGCCCATGGACATTAATTAAAACCAAACATCTTGAATTACAAAGCAATGCTCGGTATTCCACTGCGCTTGCCATAATGAGGCATAAGATGTAAAGTCTCAATATGTCCAGTAGTTACTTTGGTTACAATGTCCTTAAAACTTAAACACAATAGTGCAGTTACACTGTTGTTTAGCGGGAGATATAGACAATGCGGTGGTACCTACCCAGACCGCCTCTCACATGTGAGAGAGCTACCACCAATATTACTAGTATTGTGTCACATTTTGCCATTTGTGCCATATTATTTGTGATAGGCGGTGAGCCTATATCACTTTGCTCAACCCGGAATTCGAAACCGAGACCTCAGCTTTGTAACCGTGCCGTAGTACAAATACGCCACCGAAGCAGTCTAGCTATTAGTTTTTTTTTGTTACAGCCAGCCTTCTAGCAGCGTACCTGGTGGATAAAATAGGCAGAAAGTACTGCATTATGCTGTCATGCATTCCGAAGATCGTGGTGGGTTTTTTGTTCATCTTCGCCACTGATGTGTGGATGCTACTCCTCGGCCGAGGACTCCTGGGAATGTCTGATGCTTTTGTGTTCAGTATAGTGCCGATTTACGCCTCGGAAATAGCTAGTGTGAGTAATTTAATTTTCAGTTTATTATGCGATTGAGTTGTAAAATAATACAGAAATTCAAATTTTAAGTAGCGTGGCTGTTGATGCTCCAGCCATGGTTACAGGAATTTTCTGGAGGGTTTTTGTACCTATGCCGCTTCCAAGTTCCAGCAAGGAAAGCCTATGTTTAGCAGTGGATTTCCAATTCTTTTTCATGCGTATGCGCATTGCGCATATAATACCAAATCTATTAATGAATAGAGTTGGTATTATAGACATAGTTTTTATTATTTCTGTCACCAGATTCGACTTATGTTTATTGCCAAATATATCAAACAAAATAATGTTGGAATAAATACATACTCCATTATGTGATCATGATATCTCACTCTGTATGTACCCTTGGCAAATAACCTTCGGAACTGGCTGTTATGGGTGACGGGTCGCACGCACGATACTGTGTTTCGAATGTGGTACACATTAGAACTAGCACAATGAGCACAATAGATCATAAAGGATTTAGTATAGTTTGACGTCATCGTCACCATCCTTTGACACGACGGTTTTTAAGTTTTTAAATCGTATTTTAAAGTTTGTAATGGTCCACGGATACATAATCTGAAGGCGCAATTTTAAACTTTAGAAAGCACATTACTGTATTTTATGATACGTCTGATAACATTTGTCTTCAAAATAAAAAAGAACAGGCAATATTTCAAAATCAAAACAGTAGATTATTTTTAGGTACTCATTACAGAGTTACTTTATGTCTTCAACTCTTGAGGACGAAAAAGCAAATTTTGGCAGCGCATTTTCCTAGCTAACTAGGGCTTAATTTTTACTAAAATATAAGATTGAATCTTCAGTGAACTTGCTTGTGTCAGATGTGATCAACAGAAAAACAATGTGATCTGTAGTTAAACACAAAAAAAATCTAAAACAACCTATTTGAAGCTCATGATTATCACACATATTTTTGCATTCCAGAAGGAGATCCGAGGCGCTCTTGGCACGATATTCCAAATCATTTGCTCCTTGGGCGTAGTCATAATGTTGTCTATAGGACCATTCATATCCTATATAAACCTCAATGTGATGTTCACGGCGTTCGTCATAGCGACAACAATCCCCTTAATATTCCTACCTGATAGTCCTTGCTTCTTATATGCTCAAGGTACGTTACCAATAAGGAAAATAATAGATGTTAAATTGTAGAAGGAAACATAAATAATTTCATATTTGAAATTCCTAAAAGAAAATCAGTTAGTGCATGGTGGCCTGTTGATAAACGGATTAGACGCGACTACCAACATGTTCACGGTGGTCGCGGGTTCGAATCCCAGGGCACACCTCTGACTTTTCAGAGTCATGTGTGTATTGATAGTCAATCACCACGCACTAAAACGGTGAAGGAAAACATCGTGAGGAAACCTGCATACCATAGCGATTTATAAAAAAATATATGGTATGTAAGTCCGCCAACCCGCACTAGGCCAGCGTGGTGGACTATATGGCCTAACAACTCTCAATCGTACTGTCGATTGTAGAGGAGGCCCGTATCCTGTAGTGGGACGTATATGGGCTGATACAGAAAAGAAAATCGCTTCTCAAAATAAATAGACTATTACATGGTATATTGATAATTCATTTCATTTTATAGATATTGATGCATTTGTTTTTTTTTCCAAAGTTATGATTTCCAAAACGTTAAAGTATAGATTAATTCAGTTTTAAAGTGTCTTACCTAAGTTAAGTTAAAATGCATCACATTTTGACTTGAATGTGGAAAAAACGTGATTAATTGTGCCCTACCTGTAATGATAATGCAAATTAAACTTAACAGATAAATAAAAATATTATTAGGTACCTTTACTTAGAACTAGATATGTTTGAAGACAAATATTTTTCGATGTAACTGATGTTACTAATCAATTAAAGCCATGTTTCATAACCCATGTTTCAGGTAAACACAAAGAAGCATTCAATGTTCTAAAATTTCTGAGAGGATCTGAAACTATAGCCAATGAAGAGCTTAAAGAATACTCGTTAGAGGACAATAAAGTGAAAGTGAATATATTTGAAACATTCCAGAACAGGATATTCCTGAAATCGTTTTTCATATGCGTGGCTATTGGGATTTTGATGCAATTGATAGGATTTAATTCGATATCGTTCTATTTGCAAACAATATTGGAATCTACAGAGACGAGCGTAAAGCCGGAGGTAGCTTCAGTGATAATAGGCATGATACAGTTGTTTGCAAGTGTTTGCACAACTTTGGTGACAGACAGATTTGGGAGGAAGCCTATTTTGTGCAGTACTTTGCTTGGAATGGCATTGGGAATGGTGAGTCATTAAAATATAATTTTACTGATTGTTACATGCGTAGATCACAGGTTAAGGTTTTTTGCTTGAATAAAATGCATTTGGGCTCTGTGTCAATACAATAATGCATAACGAGTTTGTAAAAAATTTTATCATTTGTCTAGGACAGTGATTCTCAACCACTGTGCCGCGGCACTTTTGTGTGCCGCCAAATTTCAAAAGTGTGCCGCCAAATTTTGCAAATATATAATAATGTTAATATTATAAAATTATATCAGTTAAAAAGAAAAATATTTTTAACAATATGTATTTAAATCCACAAAAAAGTTAATTATTTTATTATTTGCTTTGCAACGCGTTTTTTCTTAGTGCCAAATTGTGATGAAGCGGCGTGAATAGCAATAGGAATATGTCTCAAGGCGCTCTTTGTGTGCCGCCAAATTTTGAAATCGTTAAATATGTGCCGCAACAAAAATAGGTTGAGAATCACTGGTCTAGGACTAGATGTTTTTGGCATAGAGCCAACAGCTTAGCTGCTGCTTTGATCACGTCATATTTACTCATGTTTTCTTAAGACTGTTTCACACTGGGATTAATCCAATATCACTGGTACGTACTTTATGAATGCAAATTAATGATGCACATATGCCTAGACACACATTAAGAGAAAGTATAATCGTATATAATAGATATTTGAATGTCGTCAAGGAATTTGCAAGACGCAATACTGAATACGCACTACGATACCTAATTATATTTAATACGCTGTTAAAATTGGTAAGAAAGACCCGACGAAATAGCGTATAAAGAACAGGACAAAACAGTTACACACAGTTACACAGAGTTAAGACTTGAAAGTAATAACGATAAATAATTAATATATCTACCTGTATCAGAAATAAAACTCTAATGCCCGTCGCCAAATCCAGAGAGGCAAATTCTAATCGGTCGTAAAATAAATAAACTTCATTTCGTTTTTCATCGACGGGTTTCGTCGTATCTGCTTTGTGGAGGTTAAAAAAGAGTTCCGAAAACAAAACATAAAAACAACAATAGCGGTCTTTAGCAAAGTGTGTGGAAGTGAGTTCGTGTTTTATCTCCCTATAGAGACGTGCTTAGATCCGCGTCAGTTTTTGTTCATATAAAAACAATGTTTTTATCATCACCTGACGTACAGTTTAGTGTTTTTACAATCATTACGCGGATTCTTAGAAGAAACTTATTGTGGTCGGATCCAATAGGATCGCTAATTCGTATATTCGCTCTAACGTCATGATGTTAATGATGAAAGATTCATATCTTAACGTGGAAAAGTCTTTCAGATTACGTTTTTCTTCTTTCTTATACTCGTGAGTTCTTTAAATGACGAGAAAAAGAAGCGCTTTTGTCAAGCTAAAGTAGAAAATAGATTAAAATCTGTATAGGTATGCGTATATATTAGAAAAGTTAGTGAGCTGCATATCGCCATCGCCCAGCGCGGCGGTACAATAAGTAATATATGCCTGCACGGAATCTAATCATTTATTGCTACTGAATACACTTATCAATCATTCCCAAGATCAGGCGCGATTAAGTCACGTTGTTGTTTAGTATCTAAATTAAATCCGTGTTTTCGTCTCACAGCTAGTTACATCTTTATTCAAACTAGTATGTTGTGAACGGTTGCAAAACTTACACATTTTTTGTGCAAGTATAAGCAGACCTTGTGCACTCCGTATATTTGTATTTTACGTTAGAACGTCTTTCTTTACTCACCATATTTAAGTATAATATGAACCAGCAATACATTGTTTCATAGTACAGATTGTTTCCCATCAATAACGTCAGCACCTTATGCAGCCGACGTATATTAATTAATTAAATATTTTTCTTTAGAAATATTGAGGATAAAAGCCTTTTCTTTCCATTATTGTTTAAGTCCATAAGGAAACGGCCCAGCTGATGGTATATGCCGGTCTATGGTATGAGAGATAGAAGAAAAGAGGTATCATAAGCCCCAATTTACACGCAGAGAGTATTTCACCTCAAATATACGATTATCGTATGGATATATAAAAGTTGCATCGTGTAGACACTTACCTTAAACTTTAGAACATGTTAAACTAAGTATAGAGATTATCGTATGCTATAGTGGCAAACGATTCTCACCCAAAAATAGGCGGGAAACTCTATTCGTGTTATAATTCACGGAACGAAATACGACAGAAAAGTATCCACCTCACGTTAAGAAATCAATTAGTTTAGGTGTCAGAAAGTTAAAGGTTGTAAAACAGAAAATTTAAAACCAGTTATACCCAACCACTGGTTATTTCTTCCGCCAAGCAGCAGTGCAAATTCACTGTTCTATTCCGGTTTGAAGGATATTGTAGCTATAGCCTTTGTAATCGGACATATTATGATTTAACATTTTATGTCTCAGGATGACTAGCGCAGTGGAATATGAAGTATTGCTTTGTGATTCATTGTGCTGTTTGGTTTTGCTACTGTAAGCAATATTGCTTACCAGCAGGCGAACGGCATGCTCGTCTCGTCCATATTTACAAATAAAAAATAAAAACTTCTTGTTATACATTTTTATGTTTAAGGCGAAGGCATTATTTTATTTTAGATGTTTTATTCTCTTATTTCAGGTGGGTTTGGGCATATTCTTCAAGTTAAAAAACGTTGGTCCTGTAGACGGTGTGCTGAACTTCTTGCCAATCGCGTCTTTGGTGTTAGTCGTCTTCGGATATAGTTCAGGTATGTGGCGTATCTCTCTCTCACTCTTGCTATCTCTTTCTCTCTCTTCAGCTACAGGAAGCTCGCCTCTGAAAATAATTAACTCATATTTTTATTTGGTAGATCTTTTATATTGATATCGCTTGTTGTCATTTCCATGTTAGGTGTCTTAAAAAATGTTTAAAGAGCTATTTTGTGCGTGGGTGGTAAAGATGACACGTTGAGCTTAAAAATATTTGATATTACTACTTAGAAGAAGATTTCAGCAAAAAATCATAAGGCATAATTTATTATTTAGGTACTGAAGTAGTTATAATAAAATTAATCTTACAAATTCTATCGCAGTTTTGGTTTTGATATTTAAGCCAGTCGCAACTTGAACTAGAGTCGAAAGTTCAAACGTTCGAGGAAAAATATTTTTCCGTAACATTACCCCGTATTTAAATATGAATATTAATTATTAATGCAAAACCAGCCAACATAGGGTTGCCTCGGTGGCGTAGTTGTACTACGGTAAGGTTACAAATCTCAGGTCTCGGGCTCGAATCCCGGGTCGAGCAAAGTGATATTGAATTTTCTATTCATTATCAGACCGGAGTCAGGAATTTGTACCCGATATAGCGATATGCTCGCCCCTTAACACATCGTGGACGGAACATACAAGGCGATGTGGGTGTCATGGATCACCTCTGCCTACTCCCTTCTGGGAAAAATGCGTGTTTATGTATATGTGTAAACAAATATAAATATTTCTGTCTTTCAGGTGTGGGTTCCCTAGTTTGGGTGCTGACGTCAGAGCTCTTCGAAGACGCGACTCGAGGCATCGGGATCTGCGTGTCAACTGTCTTATCCTACATTTCATTATTCCTGATGACTTACTACCTCGAACAAATGCTTTCTGTGATCGGTCCATCAGTGACGTACTGGATTTTTGCTATCAATACTATAATATTTACACTATTTATACAATTCTGTATACCTGAAACAAAAGGGAAAAGTTTCTCGGAGATTCAAGTCGCATTAGGTGCTACCAGAGTTGAAAATATTGGTGCAGATGAAAAAACTAAGTGTTAAACTTTAGGACAATTTTTATTTCGTGCTATACGTAGATTAAATTATTAATATATCATTATAAATGAATGTTAGGAGAGATATACGTGTATCCGCCTATAAATGTGTATACTTTCTGATATACTGTGGTACTGTTTTTTTTATGAATACGAAAATTGATTATAGATATTTATATAGCCTAAAAACATTGTTTTTTTCCTTGCTTTGCACCTTGAGAAAATTGAAGAGCAATTACAGGCAACATGTTTATCATCGTTTTTGCTATACAATTATTATCAGGCGTAAAGTAACAAAGACCGTATACAGTATACGGCATTCATCATCATCATTATCATCGTCTCAGCCACAGGAAATTCACTGATGAACATAGGCTTCCCCCAAGGATCTCATCCTACATCGACCTGTTGGAAGCGGCCTGCATCCAGTGTCTTCCTGCAACTTTAACCAGCTCGTCCGTCCAGCTTGAAGGCGGTTAGGAAAGAAATGTAACAGACGTTGCTATTTACAAATTTCATATAATTTTCTAATTTCGATCGCACGGATCGCCTCATCGACCTATTGGAAGCGGCTTGCATCCAGCAACTTCCTGCAACCTTAGCCAGGACTTCTGCCTTCTTTGCAGATCGAGGCGGAGATCCTTAGCGAAGGCCTGTGTTCAGTAGACTTTTTGGGGCTGATGAGAGAGAAAATACAATAGTGGTCGTAGATCTCTAATATGTGAGAGGTCGCTTGGGTAGATACCACCGCAATGTCTATTACTCCCCCCAAACAGCAGCATTAATGCACTGTTGTGGTTCGTTTTGAAGGACATTGTAGCCAGAGTAACTACTGGATATATTGGGACTTAACATCTCATGTCTCAGGATGGCTAGCGCAGTGGAATGGCAAGCGTTGTTTTGTAATTTAAGTTGGTTTTTGATTTTACTACTGTTCATGAGCGGTCGTATCGCTCACCATCAGGTGAACGGCATGCTCGTCTCGCCATGCATAGCAACAACAAAAAAATACGAGCAATGCCAGGACTTTTCTAAACATATAGATAACAACCAATAGTAAGTAATTCCGCACTTATATATGTATGGAAGTGCATAATTCAGTGTTTATAATAATCATAGGCGTGTATTTATTTCACGTGATTTACAAAGTGGTTTAGGTTATATCCTTTCGTTATTAGTTATAGATTATTAAAATTATCTAATTTGCAGAAGTTAAATAAAAAATCTTTTTTTTTGTCCTATTTAATTACTTATGTGGTGTTTCGTACTACAACTGTATTTAAGCATTTACTTTTTAGTTCCAAAATGTTTAAATTACTTGGATTGGTTGTGATTATAATATAAAATTATGGAGTGAGAAATTGTAGATGTAAAAATCTTCAAAAACATCTGAAGTTCGTGTTTACTGTTTTTATTAGTGTTATTAAAATACGTGCGGTTTTAGTGTTTGTTTAAAATGTTGAAAGTGCCAGAGTATTTACGAAAGCAGCTGTGGGTGTCAAGTTGCGGTAAGTAGATATATAACATATATGAAGTATATTTCATCAGATTTACCTCTGACAGCACGGCTAGGACTTTATGATCTCATAATTATAGATTTCACGGCTGAAATGAATGCCTTTCTAATATATTTGACTATTTACCCGTTTGTCAGAAATTCCAAGTTACCTAAATGTCTCATTTACTCATTTAGGGTTAATCCATAGGAAGAAAGTTGGCTAGTAACCGATTCATCAAAGGGTACTTTAAACCCCTTATAAATGGGGAGAGTTTCTCGCCTCGAACGGTACGATTATCGCAAGGATATAAAAAAGTTGCATTGTGTAAACGTTTGTCTAAGATAATAATCTTATGGCAAAACTGTCTCCATGTAATTAGATCGGCAGTGGATTAGCGGATTCTCCCGTGGTTGAAGATAATGATTTGAGAAATATATTTCATTTTCAGTGTATATTGGTCAGATATTGTGTGGATATGTAGCAGGATGGTCGGCGAATGTTATAATAAAACTGCAAGATCCAGAACAAACGCCGTTGCCTGAAGTAATGACTGACTATGAGGCCCCTCTCATTGCATCTTTAACGTTTCTTGGTCTGGTTGGTAAGTATTAGTTTTTGTTGTATAAAGTCCTTAGTAAAGCCCTTTGTTTACTCACCATATCGCCTTAATTGTTCCTCCTAAAATTCGTTAACGCAACAGTTCCTAAAGTATTATTATGGTAGCAGAAAGTTTTTACAGTTTAAAATATTAAGTGAAAAGTAATCCAGATAAAATGTTTCATAATCTCAGTACTCAGTCTCAGTAGTTCAGTTAGTTCGCAAGCCTGCTGTTAAGCTATAGGTCGTGCGTTCAATACCGATAAATTTAAATGAAAACCTTTCTATATTGGTACGCTCGAGTGGTACTGATTGGTTTATTTTGCATGTCGTGAGACCAAATAGTATCTTTCAGTTTCATTTGGGTGTATTTATTTTTACTTCATTTGAACTGCCTTTTGTTTCACATTCAATAGAATGTCCTGTTCTATCGCCCACCACTATAACTCCTGCAATCCAGCACGTAGCTCAGCGAATATCTGGGAGTGTCTAACTTGTCTTTTAACCGCAATGAAATCAATCATAAAGTTAAATTAATACGAGGAGTTGGAAATATTTATGTCCACTTCCCTTCGTTACAAAACAATGAACTAAAGAGTTAAATAACCTCAAACCTCGATTTTATTAGTATTCATTTTCTAGTGACAGTATGAATGCAGGTATCCAAACCTTGTATTCTCGTATACTTTCAGGTCCGTACATAGCTGGATACCTATCCAACGCAAATGGTCGTAGACCATGCTTGATTGGTGGTATGATTGCAGTCGTATCCTTCCTTCTCAAAGCATTGGCGACATGTCCATGATTTTCGTGGGCAGAGCGCTGGTCAGTCAGTCTGCTGGGATTATTTTCGTCATCAATTTAGTTTACATAGCTGAGATTTTGTGAGTATGTTTATTTATTTGCATTTTATACTTAATGCCTGATTCAGTCCAACATGACCTACGAAGCAATAAAAATAAGCGATACGTCGTTGGAAAGGTCGTTTTAAATGCTACAAATTCTTCTTTGGCAAGAAAGACCATATTGCTGCATGAAAAAGTTTTGTAATGCGGTAAAAATAGTCATACTTATTCGGGGTGGCCAAAAATATTACAAACTAAATTGCAATATTTTTTATATTTGTTTAGTTTTCTGGGGTCATCAGAAATAAATATGTGGTTTAAATCAATGCTAATTTTAATAGTACGCAGTATATTTAGTTTATTTTAGATATGACAGCATCCGTGGTGCAGTTGGTTAGACTCTGCCTGTGAAGCCAGAGGCCGCGGGTTCGATCTCCGCACCAAAATAAATGTTAGTGCAGCCCATCAATATTTCTTTCGGGTCTGGGTGTTTGTGATACCGAAAAGTCTTTCGTAGTTCCTGATACCTTCGACACAAGACTCGATCTTAGTGTGGGGTCAGGACTATGTATGTGACTGTTGGGTGTTATTAATCTAGCGTTCATTTAACTTTATAATTTTATTTTTTCAGTTCGACAAATATACGAGGTATTCTCTTGGCCAACCCGCACTAGGCCAGCGTGGTGGACTATATGGCCTAACCACTCTCAATCGTACTGTCGATTGTAGAGGAGGCCCGTGCCCTGCAGTGGGACGTATATGGGCTGATATAGATTCTCTTGGTGGGTACCGGAGTTAGTAACAGCCTGGGCATGGTTATTGCTTATGCTGTCGGCCCTTACATGACCTACGTTGAAATGAGCAACTTCGGACTTGCTCTAGCGATCATGTACACAGTTTTGGCGTTCTTCTTGCCTGAGTCTCCCACTTACTACGTTTTGAAAGGTATGTTCATTTTTTTTTAAAATCTGCTGTTTTAGAAGTTAAAGATGCCAGTGAAAGTGATCACTACAACACACATACTAATATTTAAAGCTGAAGAATTTGTTTGTGCTCGTTAATCGTAAGGATTATTGGTTCAAAACTTCGATCATATATACACTAGATACACAGTTCCCTGTAAATGTTCTGTTAAAAAGTGGCACCGATGCATTTACACAAAAAATTTAAACATAAAATCACATATTTCAAATATATTGACACAAATTCCACCTTATTCCTGGAGCTTAAAATAGCTTTTCACATAATATTGTCTACAGTTCTGCGACGTTTTAGAAGCAACGGTCGGTGCGTGACTGAAGGCGAAAGAGTGCTTAAAGCACTCTTTTTTGGTGCCATTTTCTGAGCACTCATGTTGTATCTAGTGTATATTTGATCGAAGATTCAAAATGGAAAATTATTTTTGTATTGGAATGTCCATTTACCGTAGAATGGTACAGGCTAGAAAACTATTTTGTAGCTGAACAGTTTGTTTGTACGTAGTTATTTCTGGAACTACTAATCTGATCTTAATAATACTTTCACTGTTAGATATGTTATCCTGAATGACAGCAACTAAGTGAAGTGGTGACCAGTGTAAGCCGTGGTGACATGTTCTTATTTCGGCGATCGATACAATTATGACGCTGTGTTATCCAGTCTATGCTTAAAACAATATTTTATCACAAAACTGCCTCGGTGGCGTAGTTGTACTAGGGTACGGTTACAAAGATAAGATCTCGGGTTCGAATCCTGGGCTGGGAAAAGTAATTATTGGATTTTTCTATTCATTATCGGCCCAGAGTCATGAATTTGTGCCAGATATGGCGATAGGCTTGCCACCTAACACATCGTGGGACGGAACATACAAGGCGAAATGTGGGTGTCCTGACACCTCTGCCTATCCCTTCTAAGAAAAAGCCGTGTTTATGTATCTATGTATTTTATCACAAAATGGCGTGATTCAACAAACGTCTACGTCACACGAGGAAGCCCATATTTAAGCCAGAAATTTAAGTATCACCGGACGCATTATCAATTACATTACTAATCAGTAATCATTATCGTCTACGATAATAAGGCATTAAAAAGATCATTATTGCTTAAATGCGGATTATACAGATAGATTATAATTCAAGGCATTGAATGTGGACCGCATAGCATGCTATACTTCAATTCAATATTCTGGATAATTTTGAAAAGAAAGAAGACTCATTTATTTGTCACAATAAGATGACGCACACACTCATTTAACATAAACTTACAAAGAAAATAAATAAATAAAAAAAAAACTTATATTTCCTATTTTAAGAAATAAATATAATTCATTGAACCCATAAGATAAAATATCATTTAGATTAAGTTATTTTTAGTCACCAGTCTTCGGAAAGCGGTTTTCATTACAGAAGAACGGGCAAGAAAATCTAGTGTTGCTCTTTTGAAAACCTGTTTACAACAGTGATTAATTTCATAAGTTACAAGTTGGTTTATTCAGAGCAGTTCTGAGCAGTTAATAAAAAGGATTTTATTTACTAAGCTATAATCTTGCATATTCACAAAAGAATGCTGTTGTGAATAAAAAAGTTATATTTTAACATCAAACTCGTCTGATATTTCAATTTCTCACTCAATCTCGGCTATCAGATTCTTTTTTCGGTGGCAACAGGCGGGCATCCGTTAGACATACTATGTCTTTTCTAAATTTGTTAGTAGTTTCCGAAGTTATATATACCTGTCGGGCAGATCTTGCGGGGAAATCCGTACTACTATAGATATTTGCACATATACATATACTTAAACTGTCGTGTATCAATTATTTCCTGTGATTATGTACAGGGGGTAATATTTGAGTGCAATATATTATAGAGCATTGAGGTATTCCCGTAATATAATAATAACATCAAACAGTCACAATAACATATATAGTCTTGACCCTACACTAAGATCGAGTTTTGTATCGTGGGTATCAGGAACTACGACAGACTTTTCGGTCTCATAAACAACCAGACCCGAAATAAATATTTGTTGGCCTCACAAACAATTTTCTCGAGCGGGGATCGAACTAGCGGCCTCTCGTTTCACAGGCGGCGTCTAACCGTGTGGGTAAGAACGTAAATTAATAATAAATTTGGGAACTTACATTCTTACCCCTTTTGATCCTTATATGGTGCTACCCCAACACACCTAAAACTCAATAAAAGTTCCGAAAATAAGATTTTCTTGCATTTGATGTGCGTCTAATCTTTTGAATTATTTTGGCCTTGAAAATTAATTAAATATTAAGGTTGCGTTAAAATCGAAATAATTTTAGCAAAAACATAATGAATTGACTTTAATTTTCATAATTCGTGTAATAATTGTGAAATATACTATCAAGTATATTGATAAGATAGAGTGCATATAAATTAGATATCATACTTAAGATTAGAATATTTTTAATAGCTTTTGACACACATGAGGGCAGAAGATTGATTGGTTATTAGAAATTCCATGCTCAGATACTGCAACTAGTTTACTGTAGGAGTTGGTCCTTGGAGGACCCGCTATATTCTGAGGCTTAGTTACCTCTCTCGACATATTATATCTTCAGTCCATAAAACTCCCATTGTAGGGCACGGGCCTGCTCTAAAATCGAGAGTTCTACTGAGAATGGTTGGCCATATAGTGCACCAAACTGGCGTAGTCCTGGTTGGCGGACTTTACACATCATCGAAATTTTTCAGTCCTATTTAAGAAATGAGTAATAATAAAAATATCTCTAAACAATCACAAATTTACATTTCAGTAATCGGTGATTGGTGCCTTAAATGATATAGATAAATATTTTTCGTCTAGCATAATATTGCCAACCCGCACTAGGCCAGCGTGGTGGACTATATGGCCTAACCACTCTCAATCGTATTCTCGATTGTAGAGTAGGCCCGTGCCCTGCAGTGGGACGTATATGGGCTGATACAGATACAGATAATATTGAAGTTATAATGCCGACATACATTTATTAATGTATGAAAATACAATGTATGCAGAGGCGCCATATACTCCGCTGAGCTTATTGTCTTCATTAAATATGGGACGAGTCTTTAGCCGTATCAGGATCTCGCGACCTACCAGTAGTATGTACAGTACTGGATGCCTAGACTTCTAATATTATAGAAGAATTTATTACACAGAAATGGTAACAAGTCTTTAGTTCTTTCATAGCCCTAATGATGATAAAAATGCACTCCACACAAATCCCACATTAAGGTAATAAGTCTATTGTCGAGCGAAGGCCGAAGCTATGGTCTCTCGTTTTACAACGGGGGTCTTATGCTATAATCCGACACAAGTCCGAAAGTTCGAAATCCGAAGTGTTCTCATTGCCGTCACGGCGTGATCGCCTAACCAACATAAGCAACAACCAATGTAAGCTGGCGTTCGCATGTCACTCAAGGTGACCACTGAAAACCAGCGTTGCGCTGTGGCTCGCGTCGCAGTGCAACAATAAGCTGAGTGGTCACCTACGTGTCACATTTATGCGACGTACAAACTCCCTTTTACTGTCTTTTTGTTGTTAGCTATATATATAAATTTATGTTAAACGAGTGTGTCCGTCATTTTATTTGTGGCTAATAAATGAGTTTTCTTTCTTTCTTTCAATATCTTCATTAATGCTGTCAACGTTTATACTGTAATAAACTAACAAATTCACTCCACACGGCAAGAAGACAAAGTGAAAGAATCACTAACAGCTCTAGGAAGGGAGAATGAAATCAACGATATATTAGCAACAAAGACAGAAGAGCCAGGAGTCCTAGAAGCATGGCTTGAGATCTTTACCGTGAAGAGCAACAGAAAGGCCATGTTCATTACGCTAACCCTGATGGTGCTGCAGCAGATGAGTGGTGTGATGGTTGTGATACTGTTTGCCACGTCAATCTTCGATCTGGTGCACTCTTAATTCCAATCTCATATATCTACCATAACTATTGGATCGACTCAGCGGTTCGCTAGTTGTATCACGCCATTATTTGTTGAGAAAGCTGGAAGACGGGTGCTATTGTTGATCACTACTGCGCTGTGTGGATTGAGTTTGGTAAGTAGTGGGTGATTTACTAATAGGTATAATACGAGTATATTTCGATTGTAAGGACATTGTAATATGAGTTTTACTACCATGCCGTTCAATTAAATTCATTGAGCCTACTGACAAATTTTTCACCCTCATTTATATTCTGCTAGATATTTCCCGACGCCATGTGTATAACATACTTTATGCAAAATTCTAAATATCACTTCAGATCATGGAAGATTGAGGTTATAGTTTACTCAGGTCTTTACAAGTGGATCAGGTACCAAGGAACACTTCATATACCATTGAAATTATTGTACAGATCTCTATATTATGGAGGTTTTCTCAAGATGTTACCTTTATTATATATGCACAGTGGCTGATATCAAACTTACGAATCAGAAAAGTTAGAAATTTGAGTCACGTCCACCAACTTGGCTGATCGCTTTCAGTTCATCATCAATGGGCAACTGCGCAGTTGTAATAATACTTATTTGTTCATACCTTATCATATGATTTCAGATATCGTTGGGCATTTACTTCTATCTCAAACACATTCAACACCCTGTAATAGAGAACATAGGACTGCTACCTTTAATTAGCCTCATTACTTTCCTTATGAGTTACAATTTCGGTAAGCATATAATAATCCCCATAATTTATACGCAAAACGTCTATCTGTTTATGAAATCTGCTAGTTCAATATTTACACGAGTAAACGTACAACAACAACACAATGTGATATCGATCTTGTCGCTATCATTTAGGCACTTTATTAACAACGCAATAATAACTGCTTTTATAGAATAAATCACACACCAGTGATTGCCCAATCTGAGAATCGAATACAAGGTAAAATTGTAAACAGTGCCCAGATAACACTAAGTACTACCTTCTCGAAATGTAAAAGTCTATCAGCTGTTATCATACCAGGCACACTTCAGTCCCGATCAATTCAATGAGATTTTGTCAACTAAAGAAGAAAGAAAGAAAAACAGATTTATTGTCAAAAACAATACATCGCACAACTCACACAACGTAGGGTAGCTAGCAAACAAAAAATTGGAAGGAGTTTATGCGTAGCATCGCTGTGAAACTTAGGTACACATTCAGCATAATGTTGCACAGCGGCGCGAGCCACAGCGTAACGTTAGTTTTCTGTAAACCCTTTAAAAAACCACAGCCTGACTTAAGAATCAAACAGAACTACACATAGTTCCCCCTTTTAAGAAACAAACACATTTTTACAGGTTACGGCATTATTCCCGGAGCATTTACCGGTGAGATGTTTGACTTCAAAGTGCGAGGTCCTGGATCAGTTTTCTCAATCACAGTGAGTTGGGCCGTAGGATTCGCGGTCTCTTCTACCTACACCCCCATGGTGAATGAGTGGGGTAGCTACACCACATTCTGGATCTACTCAGCAGTGTGTTTCGGTGCTTTTGTATTTACTGTCGTGTTTGTGCCAGAGACTAAAGGGAAGAGCCTGGTGGAGGTACAGGAAATGTTGAGCAAATAATAAAATCTATACTAATTAAGCTGAAGAGTTTGTTTGAACATGATAATCTCAGGGACTACTTGATCGATTAAAAAATATTTTAGTGTTGGATAGCCCACTTATCGAGGGAGAGTATAGACTATAACATCACGCTGTGACCTATAAAAGCAGAGCATGATTGAATATGATGCAAAACCGGGAAACATTTTAGTGTGGAGTGGACAAAAATTATATCTGCTTTACTCACCAGCAACACTTTTATTATGTTCAATAGTTACGCTGGCTACAATGTCTTCCAAAGCGGAACACAACAGTGTTTTACACCGCTGTTTGGAGGGAGAAATAGACATTGGTCTCACTGGAGTTAGTATTTTCTATTGGATTAATTCTGGTATTATTTTATGATGATAATGTTAATGTCAGGTGTGACTGACGCCTAAAATCCTATCAATCTTATAAAGGATTGCATGGTGAAGGAACAATATGAAGAGATATAAAAGAATTAAAACAATCACTCATAAGATATCATTTACACAAAACGTGCGTGGTATCTACATCAAATATTATGTAAATTCGTATTCCACCTAATCTGTCTCTATTAGATCAAGAGCCCGTGGCCGCCAGACCTTCCGAATTTTATAAAACCTGAAAGTTTGTCTGCGGATGCCTCTGACGTAGGCATCACACAATCAGCTGTTATGAAGTTCCGATCGTGGTTGCTTTGGAAGTTATGAGCTTTAATGTTTCTGGCAAGATGAAAAAACCATCAAAAGTGTCTGAAAACCAAGGAAATATTTGTTTATAGTTGCCTTAATAACATATATAAAATTCAGCTTTTATACTATAACGCCGGCAAAATTACATGTTATTAAATATTACGCTATATTCAAACTTTAACATAATGTAATTTTGTCAGCTCTCGGCTCTAGATCTATATAATCTACGTCATTCATTATAATGATTTATCGCTAGGAGATCTATAATACCGTAATTATTTGGTCTTAAAATATTCATGGAAGTATATTGATATGGAAGATATGGGACCCACGCGAGAGAAAGTAGAAAGTAGTCCTTATGTTAGAAAAGATACAAAGGAAATTTGTAAGATATGTACCGGGTATATCAAGGCTGCTACCGAAAATGAAGCCGGGTGGTAGTTTTGGTAACCACAAACACAATGCAACTAAAAATTTCGCAAAGAAACGCGTCATTAATTTTAAATGATTTTTTAAATATCGTCATTTTTTGGTGTTAAATCCATAGTTTTTGCTAAAATAATAATTTAAACTGTTTTATAACTTAGAGTATTTATAAATAAAAGAGTATACACTATTATTTTAGGAAAAAAATGTATTTACCACCCAAATATGGCCAAAGGAAAAAAAAATTGTCGCATTTTTTGACGTGACAACGTCTTAAATTAGGTTGCGGCTGGGAGTCACTTATGAAAAAGTGTAACGCCCGGTAACGTTACGATGAGTCACCGAACGAGAGAGAGGCCCGCCGAATGCCTTGCGTTTCTCTCCCACTCAATTTAATTATATTTTTTTTCAGTTTCACCCACTTTTTCCAAAATTGTCCCATAGCCCCCCCCCTGCCTTCCCCCACCCTTATTCCGAAATAGTGCCTATTAGCCTCCCCACGAAACCTACCCCCCCCCTCCCCTACCCCCACCCCGAAAATTTACCTCACCCCCCCCAATCCTATCTCGGCCAACATAGGTCGTAGACCCACCGAGTTTGGTATCCTCGGAACCGTCTTGGTGAGGGCTACAAATTGACCCCGCCAGAAATCCCAAATTACGCAAAAAATTACCCCCCCAAAAAAAAATATTTTACCTCCAAAACAATTAATTTAAGTTAGCCTCCCCACGAAACCTTCCTCCCCCTCCCCTCCCTTACCCCCACCCCGAAAATTTACCTCACCCCCCCAATCCTATCTCGGCCAATATAGATCGTAGACCCACCGAGTTTGGTATCCTCGGAACCGTCTTGGTGAGGGCTACAAATTGACCCCGCCAGAAATCCCAAATTACGCAAAAAATTACCCCCCCAAAAAAAAATATTTTACCTCCAAAAAATTTATTGACGTGACAACGTCTTAAATTAGGTTGCGGCTGGGAGTCACTTATGAAAAAGTGTAACGCCCGGTAACGTTACGATGAGTCACCGAACGAGAGAGAGGCCCGCCGAATGCCTTGCGTCTCTCTCCCACTCAACTATGATCGGTCTGCCGCGCGCGCAGCACTAGAGAATTAGGCGCATTGAATCGGCGCATGCTTGTGTCTCTGTCTATGTCTTTCTCGAACGTTCTTGGCGTTGGAAAAACAAGAAAGCGTCACAATACAAGTTCACACGTGTGGTTAAAGTATCGTCAGCTGTGTCTGTAGTGAAAATATGGAGTGCTTAGATTCGTCATTACATGTACAATGTTTTAGTAAACAAAATATATTTCTATAGTTAAAATTTGTGCAATTCTTATTTTCATTCAATTCCTTGTTCCTATTGTGCAATTTAATTATATTCATATCAATAAATATTCTACCGAGAAAAAGACGTTGTCACGTAAAATCTTCGCCCGTAAAACCGACTTTACAGGCAACCATTTTTTTTTGCAAAATTTTCTATTTCATTGTGTCTGAAGTCGCTTAAACAACCACCCGGCTTCGTTTTCGGTAGCAGTCTTGGTATACCCTGTATGTATAAGGATATATGGGTGCTACCCATTTCTCTATCCATCTCTTTTCCTTACGTATGGTTGAACTTTATTCGCTATCTTTAAAATGGAACTTAACAGCAATTATGAGCTACTGCTTGCTGCTGCGTAATTGCGTAAACGTATGTGACTGTTGGGTGTTATTTATTTATTTAATTAAGTCGACGATCCAGCAGTGTTCATCGGTTTAAATGTAATAATGATGTTGAATATGAATCTGAGGTGTTTTACAGCTAGCTTTTTTACTGGTGGTAGGTCTCTCATATGTGAGAGGCTGTCTGGGTGGGTACCACCGCAATGTCTATTTCTCCCGTCAAACAGCAGTTTAAATGCACTGTTGTGTTTCGGATTGAAGGACATTGTAGCCAGAGTAACTACTGGACATATTGAGACTTAACATCTTATGTCTCAGGATGGCGAGCGCAGTGGAATGCCAAGCATTGCTTTGTATTTCAAGGTATTGTTTGGTTTTGCTACTGTTCATGAGCGGTCGCATCCCTTACCATCAGGCGAACGGCATGCTCGTCTCGCCATTCACGGCTATAAAAAAAAAAGCTTCTCCTGTTCTTAAAGTTTCTTTGCGAGGTAACTTACCTCTTTTATCTTTACTTGACTATCAGAAAATCAAAGACGCATGAAAGTGAAATAAGGACAGTAGAGATGAGATCATTAAGGGTATGTTTGTGTGTGAAAATAAAATTCAAGTAAATGTTATAATTATTTTATTTCACTTAAATTCTCAACTTTCCTACCCAAAGCAGTCTGAATTTCGGCGAACGTCCGTCCTTTAGTTTCGGGTATGAAGATGGCTACAAAGAGGATAGCCAGTATACAATTAACAGCGAAGAACCAGTATATGCCAGCTGGTCCCAGGGTCAAGGTCAGGGTCTCGAAGTATTTGCCTGTGAGGAAGGAACCAGCTCCGGCTACCACGACGCCGATGGTGACCCCGATTGCACGAGCTGGACCATCGAAGAGTTCGGCTGCAAGCATCCATATTATGGAGGCTAAACCTGAAACAGAGAAGAAGAAGTGAAGAAGTGGTGTGAAGAGGCACCTTAGCAGGCCGGCATAATTGGCACTTACCATCAGGTGCAATGCCGCCACTATGCCAGGCCATTGTAAAAAAAAAAAAACAGTAGAAGGTTTTTGAAAATTCGTTAATAATCAAAATAAAAAAAAAGCGGGATATTCAGGAACAGCGTTCAGCCACATTAATTTTAAACAATTAATGTTTAAAAAAATATATTACTTGCGTTGTAACAGATGATATCAAGAATCAATGATATAAGAGGTAACTAATTAATAAATCGATGACCTATTGAAGTAGAAAAGTAGCTTATGAGAAAAAGTAAATAAATATAGATTTTGGAAAGGCGACATCAAGAGACAAACTTAATTAAAAAATGTGATATAGCCTACGAGAGAATGAAATAGAATTGTATTCTACATACAGTATTTTGTTGGTAGTATGATAAGAAAAGAAATGAATTGTAAAATTTAAAAAAATACTGAATTATCTGGAACGGTGTCCAACCAAAATAATTTACTTATCTAACTGTTTAAAAATATATAATATGTATTACCTGCGTTGTAACAGAAGATATCAAGTATCAATGATATAAGAGGCAGGTAATTCATGAAGCCCGTCACTCTACCATTATTCTGAAGGTGGTTAAAGAACACTCCTAAGCCGGTCTGAAAAAATGGTAAGCTAACATTACCTACTGTAAGAAATCATATTAAACCGAACAAATATATTATGTCTGTGCATGTCTAAGAGAGATAAGCTTGTATATTCAATTCTAAATACCTACTTTATATCTAGTCTTGACCTTGTATATTGAGATGAAGATTTAATGCAATGATTATAGATAACATAGGTAATCAATGATTTCTGTAAAATAAGCTTGATTATTTGAGTCCTAGGTCCTTGCATTTTGGAAATTATCATTAGGTGTTAAATAAAATAGGGCTCAAAAGTAGAAAAAGAGACTACGCCTAGAATGACTGTGACAAGCATTTTACTGATATCGAGCACTAGTTAAAACTCGGAAAATCTGTTTACGTTTAATTAATCTCCTACCCATCCAAAACTTAATAAACTCAACATTAACGGGCTTATAAATACACAGTTTTAAAACCCTTTATAGTTATCCAATGTTTCGTCCCTTTCGAAAGAATTATTCAATTTATCTTGAGCGAAGAATGCAAAACATTTTATAGCTAAAATAGGTTTAAAAACTTTGTAAATTCACATTGATATTCATTTGTAAAGCCACAACTTCAATGAATCAGGCCGTAAATGAATAGGAACAGTTGGTCAAATGATTTGCTACTAAATTTCATATTGTCTCCTGTTGTACAACAAAGGGAAGTTAACCAGTACCAATAGAAAAAATAGTAAAAAAAATTGTTTCTCACCAGACCAACGCACATTCCTGTTAAAGAGCTGATCAATATTGGTTTCCTGCCAAATCTGTCAGTCAGCAATGTGGTAGAGAAACACCCAAGCAGTTGTGTGCATCCTATTGCTACGGACGATATTTCAGGACTTATGTCTGTTTTGGTCGATTGGAATATCGTTTGCAAGTAGAATGATACAGCGTTAGCACCTGAAACAAAGATACAATTTACATATGTAAACTCACGTCTGTATATAGTCTGGGCAGGTAAGGATAAGGAGGCAAGTGCATCCAAAAATCCTCGTAGGCTAAAACTGACTTCAATCTCTTTGATTCTCTTCACCATGTTTACTTCGGTCATCGGTCTTTCGTAAGTATGTAAGGTCTATTCGCTTTGTATAAGACTGATTAGTACGTCCTCCACCGGCACTAACACTCCTTACTGCTAAATGTCTTATGGTTTGTATCAATGAAAATGAAAACAAAGCCATTACACAGCGTTTTCCAATATTATGAAATTATTTGAAATTTATTTAACCTCGGAATCGAACCTATTATATAGTATGCGATTCAGACATTACAATAAACTAAAAATACTGTCTGATTGAGAGGTTTAAGTCAGTCATTTTTTTGGATTTCTGGCGCTTGTGCATATTGGTTTTTCGTAAGTTTTTTGTCCTATAATCTTCGTGTCTGCTATACTAACCTGTAATTTCTAAGCAGACAGCCAATAGTATCACTAGTATAACAGATTTGATCACTGTTCTATCTTTGAAAACTTCTATTTTATTCGCTTTCATGTTGACATTCAGGGAATACTCCTTTATCTCTTCTTTGGCTTTTATTTCTGATCCACGCAATCGGATGAGAGTGTTTAGTGAATCGTCTATTCGTCCTGGAAGTAAATATTTTGTTCTCATTAGTTTAGCTTAATTACTGCCTATAGGTATTAAAATATTATCGTTTATTTATTGTAAACTGCCAATAATTAATTGCTTTGATGACGTTGTTAAATTAAATACGGATATACGGAGATACAGGCCTTTGACAAATGTTCATAATGTACCTCTTTTGTCCCCATCCGCTCTTACACTTGGAATTTTGACGCTCATCCTAGGCTTAACGAACTCCTTCGCTGCTAAAAATGTTTCCTAACGTATAACTTACCTTTAATATACAAGTAATACGGAGTCTCAGGCAGGAAGAACAGCGGTACACTGACTCCGACAATGACGCACAGAATGATGAGATTCAAGTGGAAGTAGCTGACGTATGGACCAACAGTCAGCGTGATCATCATGCCGAGAGCTGACATGATCTGTGTGATAGTGCCTAGGGCACCTCTTATTTCTTTCTGAAATTATACAAATTCCAGTAATATTTGAGTTTCGAATATTGAGTATTTGATTGGGTGAATGGTGTTTTAACCTAGGTTATTGCACCCTCCATAAATATCCACGACAAAACATTTTACATACCATAGAAATTCAAGTAAATAGCTATGGTATGCAGGTTTCCTAACGATGTTTTCTTTCACCGTTTTAGTGCGGGAAGATTGATCAATACATAGATGACTCCGAAAAGTCAGAGGTGTGTACTGTGATTCAAGGCCGCGAAACAGGCCACCACGCAAGTGCGTTGTGGCCTGTTTTGTTTGTAGATGAAGTCATCTAGCCTCGTCATGCATAGCAATAAAAAAAAAAAAAACTATACTTACGCTAGCAATTTCAGAAGCATACGAAGACACGACAGAAAGGGCGAGTATATCCGCAAACCCGGACAGGGCTCGGGCCACGAGTATCATCCACACTTCGGTGGCGAACAGTTGGAGCAAGTATGTGGTGGTGCGAGGCAAGGTGATCACGAGGACAGCCGTCTTTCGGCCAAAGGTGTCCATCAGGTAGCCACTGATGAATATTACTGGAAAATTATCCATAAATATGAATGTAGTGTGGCGTACATATTCATTTATTTGTCTGTTACTGAATAAGAACTCTTTGACACACCGTTTCTGATCTAAATATCGTGTCGGTGTCCATAGTATAGTGTTTTCAATTATCTTTATCTATGTCGCATTTCATGTCTTGCATTGAATTTTACGTTATATCCATTATTTCAATGTAATTTATATTTTAAAGTTTCGTTTATAGAGGGTCTAAATAAATTTCTGCTTTACTTTACCCAGTAGTGAGATTTAAAAGTAGGTAAAAGACGTAGAATTAAACGTTAGAAGACTCATTGATATCATAACTGATAAAGAACGTGTTGTGTGAATGAGATAACGAAGGAATGTACTTAAAAGTAAAAGAGTTAGAGGATGAATGGTAAACATACATAAACTTACGCCTATATCCCAGAAGGGGTTGGCAGAGGTGCCAGGACACCCACATTTCGCCTTGTATGTTCCGTCCCACAATGTGATAGGAGGCGAGCCTATCGCCATATCGGGCACAAATTCCTGACTCTGGGCTGATAATGAGTAGAAAAATCTAATATCACTTTGTCCTACCCGGTATTCGAACCCGAGACCTCAGCTTTCTAATCGTACCTTAGTACAACTACGCCACCGAGGCAGTCAGTGGTAAACATGTGTAAGTAGGAAAGGACGGGAAAGTAAATAAATGCATGGAAGACGAGAAGAGACGGACGACAGACAACGACGAAAGACGACTATTATGTTTTGAACAATATCAAAGTAATCTTCGTTTTATTTGATTCGAGATTCGAGGTGGAACTATTCCCACATGAATTAATACAGCCCTCATTGATAAGTAGTGCTATTACTGCTGATATGTAAAATTTTAGATTTGTGGGTATCAGAAACTACGAGAATTTTAAAGCTTACAACAGGGCGCGGACGAAATATAATCATTTATATATATTAGTGTTATGAATGGCCGTCAGATTGTCATACTTTATAACTGTAGTTGTAGAAAGGGTGTCTCTGGCTAAGAATGAAACTCCATCTCTTCGATTACAATATTATTCTCTGATTGTTTTACATCCATTTTAATACATTACACGATCAGACAACGCACCCATAAGACATCCATCAAAAAGATACTGTTTTTACATTTTTAAAAAATACCTCATTCCATTTTCACATTTTAAATCTATTTCTTTTTACACAAGCTACATTGAAGTTTGAAAGAGTATTTAATGTTATTGGTATAAAAATATAAGGATTTAGCAAACAAAATGTCCACTACTCACACTATAATTCTAAAATATTCACAATAAAGTAACAAAATCATTACATTAGCAACTTTAAAATTAAAATCTACCTTGATAATCCCACTGTGCAAACATTCTTATCTTTATAATATTAAACATTCGCATTTTATTACTAATTTTGATGGTTGTTCACAGAAATGAAGCTTATGAAGATATTTTAATACTGAACATTTTATCTTGGAATTTATGTTTTGATTAATTAGTAGTTACACGCTCAATCAAATAAATAAAATAAAATAAATAAATAAATAACACCCAACAGTCACATACATAGTCCTGACCCCACACTAAGATCGAGTCTTGTGTCGTGGGTATCAGGAACTACGAGAGACTTTTCGGTCTCACATACACCCAGACCCGGAAGAAATATTTGTGGGCCGCACAAACATTTCTCTCGGTGCGGGGATCGAACCCGCGGCCTCTCGTTTCACAGGCGGCGTCTAACCAACTGCGCCACGGAGGCTGTCAAAATCTGTAGACAGAAGCAAGATTGGCATAATTTTATAAGTGTTTCTCGTTATTCTGTTTCCACCCAGATAGTAATATGTACTTATTATACATAGCCAAGCATATGCTGTGTAAATGATATACATAGCCAAACAGACTTCTGCTCTACTGTCAATACATTGATTGGTAGGTGATCACTGCCTCCCATGAAGATCCACAGCGCTTGGATCAAGGATGTGTCGCCGCCCTATAAATTCGGGAGGGGAGCGGGAACGAAAAAGGTTTAAAGAGAGTACTCTCCTCAAGGTAGGCAGCGACTTTGTTGTGCTGGTCCGCTGGCACTGCGCTCGCTTACCATCAGGCGGGCCGCTAGCTCGTCTGCCTACATGGCAAAAAAAAGAAAAAGGGTGGGAAGAGGAAATAGGTATCGGGCATCCGGCAATCTCACTCACTGAACGAAACGCGATAGCAAGTCTGTCGCTTTACCTCGATTTCCTGTGACACTGTTTCACCGTCCAAGACAAGCCTGCCTATTCATACCGAATTATGACTGACAGTGTAGCTCTATCAATTGGCTGTTATGTATATTACAAAGTACATGAGTCTGTTTGAACGAGGAATTACCATTACGATTAAGAAAAGAAGAAAATTATATAATAAATTCATTAGTAAGTAAGACAATTACACTGAAATAATATTTATGCATAACGTGCGCGTTATTTTCAACAAACATTATGTAATCGCGTTCAATTTTGATCTTATCCGTCTATAAAATCTATGCCAGTCATTACAATGATATGTTTTGAAAATATTTTTTGCCTGATAATAAAGTAAGCAGTTGTTTTAATGAGATAATATTTAGAAGAATCGGCGTGTGGAGTTCCACAAATATATTTTTTTATCAGTTTTAAATCCTTGTTGGACATTTAGAACACTTACGTTTTGTATCTACTTTTGTTTCCTACAGTTAATCCATTCAATTTTGTGAGGGTAATTAATTTTCTGTAAATTATAAATCGTAATAAATATATGCATTGAATATTTTTAACCAGACTAGTGCCAAGGCCACCGATCTGTATTCGTTGATTAGTTTATTAATTATTGCTAACGCGACATGTTACCTCGATGGCGTAGTTTTATTACGGTATGATTACGGTATTGACAAACCTGAGGCCGCGGGTTCGAATCCCGGGTCGGGCGTATTGATAGTGGATTTTTTAATTAATTATCAGCTAGGAGCCAGGAATCTATGCCCAATATGGTGATCGGCTTGCCCCCTATCCCATCGTGGGACGGAACACACAAGACGAAACGTGGGTGTGCTACCTTTGCCCATCCTTTCTGGGAAAAACTGCTACAAGTACTGGTTGTTTATGTATGCATGTCAAATATCTCCGACAACTTGTTACTTTTGAAGAAAATTATAAGGAATAGCGAAAAATACGGAAAGGAAAAACAAGCCCGATTTTGATGAAACATAAATCTGCAGAGAGCATCTGTAGAGGGCTGTGAGTGTGTATGTGGGGTGAGATAAACTGATAAAGGGGCCTCCCACTTTATCAGTTTATCTTGCTATTTGAAGCGGTGACCCGCCCTTTGCCGGTTAAGATGGTAATTACTACCCAGCATGCCAGTTAAAGGGGTGATGGAGACGATCCATGATGCTTCTTCGTCAGTCACGACTCGGTGTAGTGGAGTCAAGGTTGCATTCCTCAGCTTTATCAGAGAAGGAGACGGCCATGTTACACCCAAACCTAGGTTTAGTACTGTGAAGTTTGCTGCAATACAGATGTACAGATTATGGTACAAAATTTTAAAGGAAGATAATATTATATCCAAGTTTTGAGTCTCAAGCTCTTAATGAATCGTCATCCAACAATTCCTGTTCATCTAAAGGTTGGAAGGAAGAAATCGCTGAATGTGATATGGTCATCCATTGTACTAATTTTTTTTTAACCGACTTCAAAATAAGGAGGAGGTTCTCAATTCGACTGTATGTTGCTTTTTTATGTTTGTTACCTCATTTCTCTGTACTGTGTGAACCGATTTCCACAATTCTTTCTTTGATTGAAAGCTGGTGCTTGTCATTTGGTCCCATAAAAATATGGCGAAGATCTGATGAATATCTTGGGACCTGGAGAGGGGAACTCCTCAAAATTAAGTAGGATTCCAATGGTTCTTTTTGCATTAGGTTACTGGTACTTAGCGGCCCGCCTTCAATATGTTACGCATATATTTTGATTTGTTAGCTAGTCAAGTCATTAAGCAAATTAATCAACATGCACAAGTACAATTAAATATTTTTTTTTTGTTTGCTATGCAGTGATACTTATTATTATTTTTAGTGGTCTTTTGTTTTGAAGTCGGTTTTATTTTTTTTAATTGATATGTTCATTCACTATGTAACTTGAGATTGAAGATTATTTTAAATGAATATTTAAACCGCTTTTCATTTTTAATGGTGTAATATTTGTGGTAAATAATAAAGAATTTATCTAATAAATAATAATAAATAACCCCCAACAGTCACATACATAGTCTTGACCCCACGCTAAGATCGAGTCTTGTGTCATGGGTATGAGGAACTACGAGAGACTTTTCGGTCTCACAAACACCCAGACCCGAAATAAATATTTGTGGGCCGCATAAACATTTCTCTCGGTGTGGGGATCGAACCCGCGGCCTCTCGTTTCACAGGCGGTGTCTAACCGACTGCGCCACGGAGGCTGTCAAAATCTATAAATAAATAAAAAATCTATAAATAAACATGCGAGTAGCATTCTTTATTTTGCCTTAATGACGATATTATCAATTAAAAAATAACTAGTCACACTGAGCCTACAAAAACTGATTAATTTTAAATCATAAGTCGATACCGCGACATAACACAATATGATAATTTAGTAATTAGTGCCGTCACATTGCGTGATATAATGACTCTTTCTTGTTAGGTATATATCATCTATTTTTTATTGGCTTACGGCGAAATTTGGAACTACGAATAAAATTTTAAAACATTCTATTTAACGCATTGTTTGAGATATGTTTTTTTATAATATAAAAAAAAGCATTTATACTCTAAAATAATCTAATAGTATTAACAAATCCCACATATTAAAATATTAATACAGAAAACTGTTCTTAATATTTTTATTCAGCTTGACAACAACGCATTCGAACGCCATGTGCGATTCACGTAACTTTTTAACGCGCCGATCAAGTTGCGGTGCGGTTACAATTAAGTTTACGCTTTGGTACAAAATGGTATTCTTGTAAGTGTTTAGCTGCGCGTGAACTGCGCGTGAGCTGCGCGTCAACTGTACGTCAGACGTATGAAATTTGTTTGACATTGACATAATATACGCGCCAGCAGTAGAATGCACTAAAGCGCTCGCGTGACGCGAACTTGACGCGAGCGTATTACGAGAATACGAAAAGGGCTGTTTTGATCGAAACTTAACGGCAACTGCACTGCAGCTGAACTTATTATAATACGTGAATCGCCCTAAAGATCGTAGACGATCTATACGTGTATTTTTTTTTTACAATGAATGGCATGACGAGCGTTCCGTTCGCCTGACAGTAAGCGATATGACTGCTCATGAACAGTGGTAAAACCAAACAATACCTTGAATTACAAAGTAATGCTTGGCATTCCACTGCGCTCGCCATCCTTAGACATTAGATGTTAAGCATCAGTATGTCTAGTAGTTTCTCTTGCTACAATGTTCTTCAAACCGGAACACAATAGTCACACTGCTGGTTAGTGGGGGAAACAGATTTTGTTGTGGTACCTACCCGGGCGGCCTCTCACTATGTACACGCCAAAGAATATATTTTATTGATTTATACTTACCCACAATAATAATAATGTACTGTTTAACAACGATAGTGATTTTAAACATTTTAAAATACGAATTTGGCAAACGTATACATCTGGTCTAACAATGCACCACCACTGATTCAGAGATTATGCAAGCAGCTCATCTTTATGCATACATTTCATGCTGTCACGGCTCAATTTTTTTTGTTTTGACACTGATAACGTTTACGACTAAATGTAATTATTTGTTTCACCTTGTTTCGCATTTGCGGAATTCCTAACCGACTTCAGAAGTGAGGTTTTATTTTAAAGCTGTGTTTGTATTTCCTAATAATTCGCGGATAATCACCATAAAAAAAATGAATGATAAGAAAAGAAATTATCTAAGTTAATTACAATATTTTTATAACGTATCATACATATCATACCACTTGTATAAAGCGCAGGTCCGGCCGGGTATGGAATACTGTTCGCACTTCTGGGATGGATCCGCCCAGTACTTACTCGATTCCTTGGACGGATTCTATTGCGGCGGGCCTTCCGCATTGTGAATGAAGCAAACGTTACGAGCAACTAAGAGTCGTTACAGTTGAGGAGGGATGTCGCTTCCCTAAGTGTGTTCTACCTTATTTATCACGGCGAATACTCTGAAGAATTGCTCATTTGATCCTCTCCTTTTTTTTATATAGAACCTTTTTTAATGTGTGCTTGCTCGCGAAACCATACCTGTGCCAAACCATCTCGGCGCGAACCAAAAGTTTCGCAAATTCTTTTTTGTGCTGCATTGTCAAGCTGTGGAATTGTTTGCCTTCACACGTGTTTCCTCCTTCCTATTATCCTGAGTCCTTCTGCCGTAGTGTAAAAAAGCACCTTAGCAGTCCGGTGAAACTGTATCGAAAGGCATGGGACCGCCGACCCTACCATCAGGTGCAATGCAAATTACAATCCCTATGCCGCGGTAGTTTAAAAAAAAATGGCTCGGGATCCCGTGGCGTGGCGTTATGGCACATTAAGCACAACAATGACACATAAATTCCACGAAATATAGTATCTATCCAAAAATGATAAATCAATAATAACAAGTCAATTGTAAGCTACATGATGATTTTATCGATAAATTTATTTATTTGTGAGAATGATTAGGCAATTGAGAACACGAAAATTTGGATACCAATTTATTTATACCAACAAAGTTAGATTTTGTCACGTCCTAATCGTTTCGCTTACCATCAGGCGAACGGCACGGTCGGCTCGTCATTCTTAGCAATAAAAAAAAACAATAGTGCATTTGCAATACTGATTTCCTGGATATTTTCTAATTCATTTTTGTAAACGTCTAGATAAATAAATTAGAGAGCTGGTAAAAGTTTATATTAAGGAAGTGTTCTGCGCTTTTATGGATCTGAAAAAGTCAACATTGTCTACGTATGGAGTGGTAATCTGAAACGGGCGCTCAAGTCATTAAACAAAAAAAAAAGCAACATACAGTCGAATTGAGAACCTCCGCCGTTTTTTGAAGTCGGTTAATAATATACGGATTCAAGTGCCTGTGTCAAATTAAATGGGCTCGGACTGGCTAAGTAGGTTGTATAGCAGACAGTTGTTTGGCTGATTTCAAAGTATTTCTGATTGTAGTTTTAGAATGGATAAGTCAACGTTCCAATTTCTATTATATGCCGATGAGCAGATTCTTCTTGCATCATCGGCGTGTGACTTACAGTGGATGCTGATGATAAGGTAAGACTCGTTGAAAAGGAGAGGTGTGAATGTAAATGTATAAAAGGCGAAGGCTATGGTTCTGGAGCGAGATGAATCGAGAACAGAATGCAAGGTCACATAGAGAGTGAGGAAGTGGAACAAGTAGATAAAGTTGGGTGTGTGTGTTGCATATACAAGAAAAGTAACTATAGAGATATGATGCAAAAATGGGTTTTGGAGTCGCCCGAGGACGTCCGAGGGGTCCCTTTATAAATCAAATACAAGACTTATTAGACAGAGGTAAAATACGAAGTCGTCGAAACAGACGAACGTGTTTAAAGAGGTTAATAAAAGTTGATGAAGCGAAAGAGGTATGTATGGATCCTAGCACTTAGCCCCCTATAATTTCTCCAGGTGCCCCAATGCGATATGTGCATGTGTACATATGTTTATTAGATTTGCGATGCGGGCGAAATCGCAGTACATATCAACGTGGATAACATCCGATATACGATTATAATTTTATTTTATGAGCCGGTAAATTAACGCCAATTCATTGACAGGTGATCAAATGACGAATAATCAGTAAAAGGTTTTATTATATTTTGGGTTTATTGCTAATTATGTATTGTTATAGTTATATTGTGGTTATTAGAGTGTTATTTCAACATGATTGGACTGCCGGATTATTTGAAGAAGCAGCTGTTGGTAGTAGGAAGTGGTTAGTACTAACTTGTACAATTAAAGTATGGGATTCTAAATAGCGGTACAAATATCGACTTCTCGTTCCCACACTATCGCTGTCTACACTCTTAGTGTCGCACCTCCCCTGGTACCACTCCCATGAAAAGGTAACGCACTATTCCTGAGAAATATCAATTATAGCAACCTAACCCTTACAAAACTTGTTGTCAATACAAATTAGCTTCTGCATCGTCTCCGGCGCTACGGGAAGTTCAGTCCCTTCGCCCTTGCGTAACAAAAGATAGGCACCCATGCTCACCTCCGCTATCATTCGTTACAGCGGGCGGGGGCTGCTCTCCCTCCGCGCCTCCGGCTTTTTAAATACACTCTAGGGTCGGTACCCTAAAGACTACGTGAAGTCGGGATGTTCCGAGTCGGTTTTGGGGCACAGTCGACCTAACTCATAAAGTGGGTACACTAATTTTCTTCTGAAGATAATGTTTCGGACGTTAAAAAACAACTAAACATAAGCAGATCAATTCAACCTTTCTAATTTATGGGTCTACTGCAGATGTGACAATACGGCAGCGCACCACGTAAAAAATCACCTATTAATCACATTGCCCGATCATCATGTTGCCATATTCATAATGCCCGGGCTATGTGATAAATTGGGAAGTAAGAATAGACAGATATCACTAGTAAGATATCACGTGTATTTTTTTTTCGACGCATAATTTTGTTTAAAACGCTACATAATATATTTTTCATACGATTCTTTTATTATATCATGGTCCTTCATTTCAGAATAAAAATGGGTTATAATAAAGATAATATTCAAAAAATTTTAAGATTTAATTATATGTATTAAAAATACACGTGATGGTGGATGGGGGGGGGAGGTAGTCTTAAATCTCACCACATACCACTAAAGGGGAGGGGGAGTCAAAAAATGCTAAATAAAATATCACATGATTTAATAGTCAACAGTGACGAAAACTTCATTTAAAATATTTGATGGGCTTTTACTGGATGCAAGGAGTATGAGAGACTTTATACATTGTAGTTTTTGGCACAAATGTGGAAACATCCACTCGTGTGTGGCTGTGAAACCCACGTTTACCCACGACACAAGACGCGATCGAAGTGTCTGCGGTCGCTGTGATCGATTACATTTATAGCCGATTATAGCGATTAATAGATTATTATATCATTTTGATGACATCTGATGTCTGTGAAATTATCGTAATGGCGGTAAGAATCTCAGATAACTAAAATCAGCAGACGTATAATTGATGATTTTGCAAACTTGAACACTATCTTGTAGCGCATGCCGAATACATCTACTAGCTAACTTTGAATTGTGATGTTGCACAATAATGTGACATGAATTCTTCAAAATATCTATCTAAAAACGATAAATCAAAAATAATGCAAGTTAATTGTGTGATGTAGGCTGATTCATAGATAAGTTTCTTTATTTGCGAGACTGAATAGAAAATTGATCGGTATTCGTAGATCGGATGTATAGGAATTCATATTAAGTATTAACAATGTATTAATGTATTTTGATCATCTGTTCTCCTTAACAGAACCACGCGTGCTGGCATGTGCACCATTAGTTGATGGTCTAAATCGGCCATATGGCCTACGGCCCGCATGGGGTTGCAAACCAATGGTTGTAATGTCTATTTCTCCCGCCAAGCAGCAGTGTAAATACACTGTTGTGTTTCGGTTTGAAGGACATTGTAGCCAATGTAACTGGTCATATTGAGACTAGATGGTGAACGCGGAGGAATACCAAGCATAGCTTTGTAATTCAAGGAATTGTTTGGTTTTGCCACAGCGGTCGTATCGCTTACCATCAGATGAACGGCATGTTCAGTCAGCAACATAAGTCGCTGAACACTTCACATTTTTTGATAACCTTTTTATGAATTAAAATTTGTACGTACTACTCTGTAGTCGTAAAATATAACCAGGTAAAGTCATGTATGCCGAGAAGTGCCATACGATATTGAAAATACTCGTAATTATTATTTTGGATGATAAGACAATTCCAAATCTCGTGAATGTGTAGCGATTTATGTTGCTGACTGTTCGTCTTGCCATCCAATGTAATAAAAAAAACATCTTTAATTTCGGGCTAATCATAGAAACTACGCCCGTCGAGTAAAAAAATAAAAAACTAGACAAACCTAGCGCGATGAGTTGCGTTGTGTCGGCCCGCAACACCATACCTAAAATGTCTATGCGGCCCGTGTAACAAAACTGTTGAGTACCGCTGGTCTAAACCAACTCGGCGCAAATCAAAAGGTTCGTAGATTCTTTTTTGTGCCACATCGTCAAGCTGTGGGTTGTTTTGCCCTGTATTCTTGGATCCTCCGCCGTAGCATGAATGAATATCTCTTCGTGTCGCCACGCCATCTCAATACTCAATACTCAATATCTTTATTGCACACCACATGTTATAAAGATGTTACAATTTTATAAAAAAGTACAATGTGGACCCTGTTGGGCACGGCAACAATTTAGGAGAGAGGAGGAAGCCATAATGTTCATTTTATTTATAGATATATTTGGAATATTGTATTCTTAAAATTTATAATAAGTGTACATATTTGTATTTAATATGCACTTGTGGTAGCATAGTTACATAATTAATGATATTTCTTCCGAAATGTTATTTGTTAAATATTTATGTTTAGTTGTTATATAATTATGTAATATAAATAATTAGTATAATATATTTTAATCCGTCTTTATTTATTAAAATTAGCTATTTATTTTTCGTTTAGATATTCTGATATTGTGTAGTAGGTTTTTGTAAGTAATAATTGTTTTAGTTGTTTATTAAAAGATGTTTCATTCCTTGCGTTTTTTATGTAGTCTGGCAGTTTATTATATATTTTAATGGACATAACAAGTGGGCTAGAAGAATGCATAATAAGTCTTGAAGTTGGTAAGTTCAATCTATTTTTATGTCTAAGTGGGTATTTAGTTTGTACATCGGATGCCATATGGCACTCTGTCTGCAGGGCATTGCGTTTAGCATTATGTTGAATGCAGTACTTAGCCGTGCCAGTTTTAAAAAAAATATTTTGTGACGTCTTATTTAATTCATTAGTTGAATTTAAATGAATTTTAGCTTGCAAGAAGGAAGAAAGAAACTATAAAGCGATACGAGTACGGAGTACATTATAATAGTTTAAGACATTACAACGAACACCAACTTCTTCTTAATCTTT